>OY253753.1:3145133-3490775 GCA_958009045.1 Oxytorus armatus
AAAACCATCGAGTTTAATGGCCGATATTACGAGTACGAGTCAACGCGCCGAGATGAGCGTTACATTACGCGAAGCAACGACAATTATCGAAACAACGATTCAACAGAGCGAAGTGCCGAGCGAAGATTTCGTGAAACCAGCGACCGTCACAGCCGAAGACAGTGTACTGCCGAAAATGGGTCTTTCGATCTACGAGGTACAGGAAGGAATATCCGAGGATAAGCTCGAGCCTCTCAAGACCGTATCGGCCAAACCAAGAATCAACATAACGACGAAAGAATCACTGACGATCGAGCAAGTTCAAACTGAGGATAAACCGGGCAAATATTATCCCGAATTAATAGTACCAACTGAAGTAGCAACGGAAAGTTTAATATCGCAACGTCTCGTCATCACCGAAGAGACGAGTACGCAGGAAAAAGAGGGCCAATACGTTCCGGGACGTTTGCCGGCTGAACAGCGTGCGCTAATTGGCATTTCCGAAACGGGCGAAGTGCCGGAAATCGTGGATCAACCTGTTCAAGAGATGATCGGTGTCTATACACCGGATCGTAAAATCGATCATTACGAAGCTGAGCGAAACGTCAGTTTACTCGAAAGTTTCGCGGTTTCTATCGTCGACTCGCAGGATCGAGAATCGAAGCTGGTGATCGAGGATACGAAGAGTGTAACGGCTGAATTGAACGTCGTTGAGAAAGCTTCGATCACGACAATGGAAACTGTCGCGTCGGAGAGAGAAATTGAGTATCTTGGGGAAGAGCGACCGGTTGGAAAGCTCGCCGATAGTTCAATTTTGCCATTGGAAATTGGCAGTATATCGAGCACTGTTGTTCAAGAATCCGAGGGTATTTACAATGAAGATACGAAACCGACGGCTGTGATGGCCGAAAGGAGCTTGAGGCCGGAGGAACACGTGATGATATCGCAGATACAAACGGCCGATTATCCCTCGGACTTTAAGGAAGATCTGAAATACGTGACGGAAAGTGGTGTAATGAGCGTCGAAATGAGCGAGGCTAAAATAGTGCAGGAAACAGTGACGCATGATAGCGAGAAAAAAATCGAGGATGCGATAAAACCCGAGGAACGAACGATCGAGACGATTTTCGATTCTCGCAAAGGAATCGAAATTTTCCAACCGACTCTCGTCGACAAAGAGGGTGAATTGAAGATCTTCGAGTTACCGGAGAGTCATCGTGGCAAAGCGGTGCCAACGCAACCGGTTGTCTCGTTTCAGATCGAAGAGACACGTTCCGAAGATAACGTCGTTGATCTTGTTGGATCAGCACCATCCACGGCGAGAGCAAAGATCGAGCATGATAATCTTCGGGAAACCGTGATTGACGTCACGGTCGCTGACGAGCTTGTCGGTGTCGTCGAGAGGGACAAAGTACCGGAAGCGAAAAATGCGGAAATTGGTATCGATGAGATCGAGAGCGTGAGAACGACCGAAGTAGTAGTTAACGAGAGAGAGATCGAATATAACGATCTCTCGAAGACCGAGAGCTTCTTCGCTACAGAGGGATTCACGACGAGAGTCGCGATTGAGCAACGGGAAGTAAGAACGGAATCACCAACCGGCGAACTGAAGGATATGATTCCGTTAACCGGTAAGGCTCAGAGTACGAGAATACCGTTGGAAAGTTTGAGCATAGTGATGCAGGAATTGGCGGAGAAAGAGGGTATTTACAGCGAGGAAACGAGACCCGAGGGAAAATTGGCTAGTGTCGAATTTACGGAAGCACGTCCCGGTGCGACGATTCTCGAAGTTCAGTCTCACGATTTGGTGAATATTTATTCACCGGACGCGAAACCTCAGAATTACACGGCACAGAGTACGATGGATGGACATACGATCGCTATGAAATCGGAAATTCTTGTCGAACATAGTGCTGGCAAGATGAGCGACGTATCGCCCAAAAGTGCAAAAGCATTTGGTACACAAGAAGCCCACGAGGAACTCGTGATCGTTGAGACCAACGTCGCGGAGACTGAAAAGCCCAGAATCGATGATACAAAACCGCTGCAACAGAGTGCCGATTACGAACTAACGACGGCCGAAAATATCACAATAACGGAGGTCGTGACTGATCAGAAAGAGGAAATTCTTCGACCCGACGAACTGGCGACCGGACGGAAGATAACTATGGATTTGACAATGTCGCACGAAGTTGCACAGACTAGGGAAACGGTGATCGTCAATATCGTGGATCATCTTGCCAAGGACGTAAAACCAAAAGAGGAGAGCGCCACGTTGCTGCAGAGTGGTTTGGAAATCGTACAACAGACTGAAACAACAACGTCGGAGAAGGAATCTATATTACCGGAAGATACGAAACCGGAAGTGAAGCGCGTGGGTGTTAGTTTCGCGGAGGGTGAAGGTTTGGAGGTTATTATGACACATCCGGAGGACAAGGAAGGTCATCTGGATGAAAAAACAAAACCAAAGAGCGCCGAGGCTGTCGTGGACTTTGAGGTTCAGGGTGTAGCCTCGAAATTCGAAATAACGAGTGACACGGACGTTGCAGATTTTAAGCCTGAAATTCCAGTCGACGCTAAGCCACAAACTATTCTATTACCGTTCGAAATTGCCATTGCCGAGGAGATTCAGACGAGGGAGACCGAGGCACCTTTCACGGAAATTGTTCCCGGTGATCGAAAAGCCGACCTGGCTTTTGAAATCGGCGAGGGCGTGATTGTGTCGACGGTAACGGTCGGCGATAGCGAGAAGATTTTGGAGAAAGCTGAAAAACCGGAAACTAAGGTGGCAACTTTCGATCTTACGAGCCACGCTGTTGCCCAATCCAGTGAAACAATACCAGAGTATGGAACTGGTAAATTTAAACCGGAAATCGCTGAAACAGCTACCGCTAGCACAGATCACGTGACACACAAGAGTGTCATAACATTGGAAACATCGACGAGCGATCTCGAGGGCGTTGTCAGTGAATTTGTCAAGCCGGAAGAAAAAATGCCGGAAGTGATTTTCGAGGAAGCGTCTATGAGTCTCAGTGTGACTCAGACCGTAACGTCCGACAAGGAAAAAGATTACGTCCCAACGGAATCTCAGACTGAGCGTGCAACAGCGAGTTTCGATGCTCATCGCGTTGCCGAATTGACCGAAGTAACGACCTCCTCGGAAACCGGTGAATTGACCAGTAAATCGCCTAATTCTTTCTTCGCGACTAAAGAGCACGTACCGTACGAAAGTAGTGTCATACGTACTGAAGCTGTGGTCTCCGAAAAGGAAAGAGATTTCGCGGAAAAGCCTATAATCGCTAGCAATACAGCGAGTCTAATAATCGATGACGAGGGTAACGTGTCGACAGTTACGGAAGTGACGACCAACGAGCAAGAGGGTACTTTAACGACTCCCGAGAGACCAACAGAAAAAACAGCAATCGTCGATCTTACCGGACACGTTATTGCCGAAATGACGGAAGTCGAGGTTGATTCGACAGCGGGAAAACTCGAAGAACTTAAGCCACAGTCAGCCGCGGCTGTTTCGTCTCAAATTCCAATGGAGAGTATCGTGAGAACGGAGACTCAAGCGACTGAGACCGAAGCACCATTCACGGAGGACAAAAAGCCAACGGAAGCTTTGGCTGATTTGTCAGTGGTCGAGGGACAGAGTATTCAAGTTAGTATGGTAACCCTGGAGGATAAAGAATCGGATTACACGTCGAAAGATCTTCCGGAAATAAGAACGGCGGAGAAATTATTGGCAGGCGGACATTTGGTCGCCGAAACAACCGAACACGTTGTCGATTCGACTATCAAAGACTTTTTGGATGACAAACCTGTTTTATCGACCGCGAGTATTGATCGAACTACGTTCAATCCGTTGACTACCTCGCAGGTTCTCGTGGGCGAGAGCGAGGATCAATTACTTCCTGACATTATACCAGAGGACAAAATCGCTATAGTCGATGTAGAAACCGGTAGAAATACAGTTACGATATCGGAGATAACACCGGGCGACAAGGAATCCACATATTCACCAGAAATCTTGCCCGGCGAGAAACTCGCATCACTCGGAATCGATTCTACTCACGAAATCGCTGAAACTACTTCGATTACCGTCGAGGACTCACTCGGCAATGTAGAACGTACGAAACTCGATAAAGTGACGGCGTCATCAACGCAGGAAGTTTATCAAAGCGTCATTGTTTCTCAGGATATATCGCAGGATCAAGAAACAACTTTCGAGGGAACTTTCAAGCCCACAACGAGAGACGTTGAGGTGACGATCGAGGAGGGCAAACGCGTGACCACAATTACGGAAGTGACTTCCGAAGATCGTGAAGAAACGTTCGCCGGAGAATTTAGACCGACGGAGAGAGAAGCTGTGCCTGAATTCATTTCGGGTCATGAAGTAGCCGAGAAAACGGAAATTATACCGAGCTTGGGAACGGGCGAAATTGAGATTGTAAAACCGGCAACCGCCACGGCGCAAATCGGCCAAAAGCCCTACGAGACTGTCGTGCTGAGTGAAGAATTTTTGGGCGAAAAGGAGGAAGATAGAGTAGAGCAAAAAACCGTTACGACAAAAGCGAAATTAGCCCTGGACGAAGAAAAATCGGTGCTGATCGTTGAAACAACAACCGCTCAAGACGTCGAGTCGGAATTAATATCACCGGCTAGACCGCGCGAGGAAACAGCTAAAACGGCTATAGAGGGCAAAGAAGTTGTGCAACAGAGTGAAATAACAGCGAGGGAAGATCTCGGTGAGATGACGATAATAAAACCCGGTCAGGCGGAGGCTAAAGAGACTCGAGGAACTTTCGAGAGTGTCAAAGTCACCGAGGCCATTCCGCAAGAGCTTGGCACCGATTTCACTGGAAAATTCAAGCCCGACGAGCGTAGCGCACAAGTTACGTTTGTCGAGGGTAAGAGTTTAACGGTGAATGAAATAGTGGCACAGGATAAGGAAGGAACGATTACGATCGCTACTCAAGCGGAAAGACTCGTTGCCGATGTAACACTGACCAAAGTTGGTCAGGATATTGCCCAAAAGACTCAGATATTTGTCGATCAGAGCGTAGGTTCAATCGCACCTTTCGAGACTGACAAACGTCAGGCACATCCTCAACAAGACACTTTTGAGCCCGTCATAATCGAGGAAGTGCCAACTGGCGAGAGCGAAGGATCTTTCGTGGATTATCCGAAATCAATATCAACCAAAGCCGAGCCAAAGTTCGAAGAGGGTCACGGTGTTACGATCACCGAAGTTACTTCGGGCGAGGTCGAGTCGAGTTTGGACGAGCAAAAGATCGCTGAATCGAGAATAGCCGAAAGCTCGTTGGTAATTGAGCGCGGTACGATCGAGACAACCGCGGTAGAATCACGAATTGACGTGGAAACGAAAATTCCTGAACAGATATTTGACGAACAGACTGCTGTTAGTAGTCGCGATACCTTCGAGAGTGTCACCGTAAGCGAGAACTTAGTGCAAGAGGGCGAACAACCTTTTGAGGGAACCTTCAAGCCAACAACGCAAAAAGCCATTGTCGATGTTCAGGGTGTCTCGTCGGTTGAAGTTTCGGAGATTAGAACCGAGGACAGAGAAGAGAGCTTCGAGGGTGCGCCGAAACGTCAGCAGGTCAGTGCCAAGGAAGAGTATAATTTGTTCGAGACTGTTGAAAAATCGGTGATTGAGGCTATTCAAAGTATGGGACAAGTGATCGAAGAAAAACGTACAACATCCCAAGCAACATTGACTCAGACGACCATGGAGTCTGTTGTCGAGACGGTGACAACGACTGGTGAACGTGAAGACACTTTTGTAGGGAAATTCAAGCCCGAAGAGCAGAGAGGTGTTCCCCACATTGATGGTCTCAGTACAGTTACGATCGAGGAAATACTGTCCAACGAGACCGAGGATACTTTGGCAGATGACGAAAAGCCTAAAGATCGCAGGGCGTTGACGAATATCAGTGGCAGAGAAGTTGCGGAAATAACCGAAGTTGAGGCAATCGCGGATGCCGAGGAGTTCGATAAATTCGAGGGTCCGAAGGCACAAAAGGGGGTACCACAACTGGACGAGCTTGCATCGCTGATAGTATCGCAAACGGTGTCCAACGAAGCGGAGGAAATTCTTATCAGTCCAGAAGCACCGATGGAAAAGAGCGTGAGACCTAATTTGGACGGCCGAGAAATTGCCGAAACGACGGAAATCGAAATTATCTCTACAGTCGAGAACTTTTTGCGAACAAAAGGACCCGACGAGCAAAAGGGTATTCCCGGTTTGGAGGAACACTCTTCGTTGACAGTTTCGCAAGTCATGTCTAACGAAACCGAGCAAGATCTGCCGAGTGCCGAAGTACCTGGAAGGAAAACCGCTCAGCCAAATCTTAGCGGCAGAGAAATTGCGGAAACGAGTCAAATTGTGACAATGTCGAGTGCCGAGGAATTGGCAGATTCCGTGAGACCTGAGGAACGTACAGGACAACCAGGTCTCGAAGAATTGTCCTCGATCATAGTTTCACAGACGGTATCGAACGAGGCCGAAGAATTATTACCGGGTGAGGAAGTGCCGAGTACGAAAAAAGCTGAACAAAGTTTGTTGGGTCGTGATGTCGCGGAAATAGCTCAAGTACTGACTCTATCGAGTTTCGGGGAATTCATCGGGGACACGAAACCTGAGGAACAGCGTGGTGAACGAGGATTGGAAGAACACTCGTCAATCAACGTTTCGCAAATTATTTCCAACGAGACTGAAGACGAACTAACCAGTCCCGAAGTTCCCAGAGGTAAAACCGCTCAGCCACATCTGAGTGGCAGAGAAATCGCTGAATCAAGCGAAGTCACTGCGTTAACGAGTGCGGAAGATTTCTCAACGACGAAAACACCCGAAGGACAACGCGGCAAGCAACAGTTGGATGAAATGACATCGCTGATCGTTTCGCAGACTGTTTCGAACGAGGCTGAGGAAAATTTGCCAAGCGCCGAAGTTCCTAGCGAAGTAACGGCAAAGCCGAATCTTCTGGGTAGGGAGACAGCCGAGACGATTCAAGTTACAACTGTGACGAACGCCGAAGATCTGCCAGCACCAGTGGCACTCGAGGAACACAAGGGAAAGCCTCAATTGGACGGATTAACGTCGCTCATCGTGTCGCAAGCTTTATCCAACGAAGCTGAACAAGTTTTACCAAGTCCCGAAGTTCCGAGCCTCAAAACAGCGACGCCAAATCTGTCAGGACGTGAGATAGCCGAGACGAGTGAAGTTACGACCGTAACTAATACCGAGGAACTCGTTAGATCGAAAAAACCCGAGGAACAACGTGGAAAACGACAATTGGACCAATTAACATCAATAATCGTGTCACAGACCGTTTCCAACGAGGCTGAAGAAAATCTACCGACTACGCAAGTTCCCAGTGAAGCAACAGCAAAGCCCAATCTTCTTGGAAGAGAAACGGCCGAGATAATTCAAATAACAACTGTGACGAACGCCGAGGAACTCGTAACTCCTATCGCACCTGAAGAACAAAAGGGAAAACCACAATTGGACGAGCTAACGTCGCTCATAGTGTCGCAGGCATTATCAAACGAAGCTGAAGAAATTTTAGCGAGCCCCGAAGTTCCGAGTGTCAAGACCGCTACGTCTAATTTGTTTGGACGTGAAATAGCAGAGATCAGTGAAGTAACGACTGTATCGAGCACCGAGGAACTCGTTAAGACGAAAAAACCCGAGGAACAACGTGGAAAACCGCAATTGGACGAATTAACATCGATCATTGTATCACAAACCGTTTCTAACGAGGCTGAAGAAAATTTACCAAGTGCCGAGGTGCCTAGCGAAGTAACGGCAAAGCCGAATCTTCTGGGCAGAGAAACAGCCGAAACAATTCAAATAATGACTGTGACAAACGCCGAGGAACTCGTAGCTCCTGCGGCACCCGAAGTACAGAAGGGAAAAGCCCGTCTCGACGAGCTAACATCGCTCATAGTATCGCAAGCTCACTCCAACGAGGCCGAAGACATTTTACCCAGTCCCGAGGTACCAAGCGTCAAGACAGCAACGCCAAATCTATTTGGTCGTGAGATAGCTCAAACGAGTCAAGTAACAACTGTATCGAACGCCGAGGAGCTTGTTAAACTCAAAGAACCCGAGGAACAACGAGGAATACCACAATTGGACGAATTAACTTCCCTCATAGTTTCTCAGACCGTTTCGAACGAAAACGAGGAAGTTTTAGCGGGACAAGAGGTGCCAAGTGAAAAGACAGCAAAACCAAATTTGTTAGGACACGATGTCGCGGAAACATCACAAGTATTAACACTAACGAGTACCGGAGAATTTATCGCAGACAAGAAACCCGAGGTGCAGGAGGGCAAACGGAACGTCGAAGAATTCACGTCACTGACGGTATCTCAGGTCGTTTCCAATGAACAGGAAGAAATAATGTCGAGTCCGGAAGTTCCCAGTGAGAGCACGGCGAAGCCCAAATTATTCGGACGTGAAGCGGCCGAAACGACACAAGTAACGACACTCTCGAGTGCCGAAGAGCTTTACAAAACAAAATCACCGGAGGAACAAACCGGAAAGCGAATTATCGATGAACTAACGTCGCTCAACATTTCTCAGATACAAACGAACGAGTCCGAAGATCTTTTACCGAGTCCCGAAGTACCTGCGGGACGTACGGCACAGCCAAATCTGTTTGGCCGAGAAATCGCTGAGAAAAGTGAAGTTATTACGGTAACGAATGCCGAAGAATTGCTAAAGATCGAGAAGCCCGAGGGTCAACGTGGCACTGCCGAAGTCGAGGAACTGAGCACGGTCACGATATCCGAAGTAATTTCGAACGAGACCGAAAAGGATCTGACGATTGAAGAACAGCCCAAAAAACGCAAAGCACTGTCGCACGTTTCGAGCATCGAAGTCCTTGAAACTACAGAAATTTTGACCGTCGTTAATACCGAAGATTTGCCACAGCAGACTGCACCGGAAACGCAAAAAGGAAGACCTAATCTCGAGGAGCTCACTTCTATTTCCGTCTCTGAGATAACTCACGGCGAAACGGAGAACGTTCTGTCAACACCCGAAGAACCAATTAAACAGCTCGCCGATACGAATTTGTCGGGTAGACAGGTAGCGGAAAAGTCGCAAGTTTTAACGAGCACGACAACTGAAGAATTGCCGATTGAACAACAGCCCAAAAGCAAGAAAATCATGCCCGAACAAATACCCTACGAGAGTTTTGAGCAAACTATACAGCAGCCACAAGAAAGCGAAACTAGTTTAGCACCGACGAAAAAAGTAACATCCGGTCAAGCGGAGATAGTCTTCCAGACTTCGGAGAGTATCAAGATTTCCGAAACTACGAATTTCGAGAAAGAATCGAAAGAAGTGATAAAGGGCATAGCCGACGAAGTAAGTGCAGAAGCGGACGTGATAGATCGTAGTGTAGCGACAAAAGAGGAAGTACTTGCCGAATTAGTACCATCGGAATTCGACATTGTGAAACCGGACACGAAGAGAGCTCGCGAAGTGGACGAAGAGAAGCAGAGTATTATCGTTACTGAGCTTCAATCAACCGCGGAACACGAGTCAGAATTGCCTGAATCCGTAAAGCCTTTCACTAAATTGGCCAATGTCTCGTTCGAGACTGAACATCTGAAGAGAGTCATCGTCGGTGAGTACGAAACCACACTATAGGGATTTATATTCGTAGAGATGCGTTTATCGCGTCGATCATATATTACGAGATTTCGGGAGATTATCGTTGCTGCAAGGTGAATCCGTGTTAATGCGAATTCGGAACACCGAAATATAGTTTCTGTTCTGAGACGTCCCTCCCCCCGACCCTCCGTTCGTCATCGTAAGTTCTGCGTGTAATACGAATTGACTTAGATAACTGTTGTATATTCGATTGTTGACGTTACCGTTAGCGTTGTTTTTGTTTTCTCTGTCGTTGAGAGTACTCCGAAGAAATCGTAGTTTTCGTAGTCCTTTCGATGCGCCATGTGTCTGAGAAACGACGAGTAATCTGTGCCAAAACAGATTTAAACAGAGGGTAAGTATGTGAAGATCTCGACACGACAAACGATTTCATTACAGAACATTTTTTTTACACTGTAGACACTGCACGTACGCAACTAAATAACTGTACTTTTATCGGTGGAAAGATACACACCGAGATACACACAAACGAGCTAGTAGTAAATTAAGCTCGCCCCCTCCCCCATATACTATACCCAATATTTACAAAACAACAGCATACTAACAGACCATCACTGTAACTTGTGCATTATTACCTGATAGCGTTTTTCCCCCATATGCAGGATGATTCAGGATCGAGGTGCTTCCGTGGGAGTAAATGGCGATGAGGTGTAACGATCTTACAGCCAAATTATAAAAATTCTCGACATTTCCAATTCTCCTTTATCCTCAATGTCATCCATTAACTCGTTTATTTTCCTCATATCATCCTTCAATACAATCTTGTCAGATTGTATTACTACTGTAAGAAACGGGTTAGTGCATTTTACAGGGACATCGATAAAGTTCATACTATCAAATGAACACAATCGATTAAATATCGTAGGAAGATTTATTGCTCTTCATTTACTCATCAATTGCCCTATTCGGGATGCTTTTTTAAACATTCCAAAAATGTCAGTCTTTTTTGATGATTCAATATTTTTTAAATTCCATCTTAAAATTATTTTCTCTTGTATTATAATAAAACCTCGACGGACTATAATTGAAAAATTACGAATCAAGATCTCTCGAATCTTTTACTTGTTATACATCTGAAAAACAAGACAGAATACAAAATTATTATTATGTGAAATATCGATTTCTTAAAATATTATAATCGTGCAACATTTATATGTAGCATAGACAAGCAACGTCTTTGAGCGAAATAGGTAAAACAAAAAAAAAATCAAGAACAGGGTACTTAATTAGTGAATGTGAGAAAAATCTTTAATAGTGAATTTTGATGTTTGAGCGTTATCGAATTTCATAGTTAAGGTCCGTTCAATTTCGGACAAACACATGTACATTCCAAAATAAATATAACATTTCCAATCTAAACATTTAAAGAGAATCTAAAGACTGCCAAAATTATTCTGTAAAAACAACAAAAGATTTGGATCGGAGGGGTTGTATGGTACCAATCGAAAGAACCTACAGAATAGACTCATGAAAAATTGTGCATAGTGACGATTATAAACTAGTAAGTAATTGATGACCGTCCATTGAACAATGGAGTGACATCGACAGTTGCCCTCTTGAGCTCCGGCATACTAAACCCGAGGGGCCTCTTCGGCACATGGCCTCTTCTGTTTTCTTCGAGTTTGAAAGCTCTTCGATGTTTTTTGATGCTCGAAATTTTTCAATACATTGCCTTGATATGCTCGAAATCATATTGAAGTGGTTCGTGAAAATGCGCAAACGATGACCAGTGATCAAAACGTAATCGATGTCCATACGCATGAGCATTTTTATAAAACCGGAAATTCCCGAGCATGTGACTCTACGGGCGTCCGCGAAAACACGTGGCCAAGTGCCACGGTCGCTATGGACTCTCTATTGTGTATCAACAATAGTGATAGACAATTCAATCTCTTACGACTATTTACAATGGTTCTTACATTTCTAATTCGAGCTTAAAAATCCTCTCTGTTAAAATCAAGTAGATTTCTTCGCTCGAATCTACTTACTTAATTTTCTACACAATACAAAAGAACATTACGTTACTTAGAAGGAAAGTACCCGAGGTGTCCCCCTCCGATTTTGTTGACTCATGTATGTTATAGAGCATTAAAAACTAAGCGACAGGTATTTTTTTTTATCGGCGGAAAAATGGTTTCAAGGGATGAAACCACCCCCTACAGTTGCACAAGCCAAAGGGCGATTTTGCTGTTTCACATACAAGCAGTGCATCGATTTCGATGAAACAAAAATTAAAAGCTTTCTTATGCAAAGGAATGAAGAACCCACCAGATAATGAAAAAAAAAATATATTTTAAGGGGTCGAAACACCCTTGAACATCAACTTCTTGCAACCTACATTGAAAACTTGCGAATCGATCGGAATGAAAATTATGTTGTTTTATAGCGGAAATAAAATTGAAGTTGACGTATTTTAGTATTTGTGCAACAAAACAGTTTTAAGGAGGTAAGCTACCCCTATTTGAGTTTTTACATTCTAGTTAACTCCTTGTCATTCCAAATGTGTTTGCCAATACGAACTCTTCTCATTGAGCTAAAATTAATGATTCACCGTTTTTTTTTTTTCAATTAGCACGAATACTTAAGGGGGCGGACCACCCGTTCTAGCCCGTTTTTTAATAGATATTCGAAAGTTTCCGACCCACTGCCAAGAAATTTAATGATGGTACGACTGTCGTGTTCAGATAAACACGAAAATCATACCATATAAGTCCGATCGTAATCGTAAGTTTATCTGAACACGAAAATCCATGAGTTTCAACAAAATCGGAGGGGGAAACCTCTGGTACTTTCCGTGTAAGTCTACTAGAGACGTTTTGAAAACTCCCGTCAAAACCCAAAATCGATGAAACGGGAGCCAAGTTATGACCATTTGAATTTTTTTTTTCATTGTTTCGATACCCTAATTGTCCGCTGATTACGAATAACATCGAGGAAAAGATTAAAGATTTCAGGATCGTTTAGGAACGATGTACAAAGCATGCATCATTAACGAGCACTAATGCAAAACTAGGAATACATTTAATAGAAATAGCATAAAGACAAAAACAAGTTCAAAGTGATCATCCCGACGGGAGTCATGTGCTCGAAGAGCTGAAAAACCGTCGGTCTCAGACTATGACTATTGAAAATTATACATTTTGAAGAATAATTCACTTCGCTGTAGCTGAGGTACCATCGCGAATGTTCTTCTTGTCCATATAGTTCTGCAATCTGCAGCGGGTTATTTACAGTATTTAAATGACATTCCGCGTATTTCAAAATTCAGTTATTATTATTTTCATTCAAGCAAAGTTGGAGGATCATCCGACTTCAAATCTGACTCGATGCATTTACACGTAAAACCGTGAAGACAATAGAAAAAAAAAAAGGAAGAGCAAGAAAAACCTGAGCCTGATCTAACAGACAAGCAACAAAAAGAAACAGGTAGAAGGGCCTTCGCAGGTCGATAATGAAATTAATCATATCAAGTTGCGGTCACTATGCATTTTGGCCATATAATAATTACAACGAATCCCCCGTGCCGGTAGAGACCTTTCATCCTGCGACATGATTGAGAAATTCTAGGGATTGAAAACTGGACTCACCGATCTTCTTAAAATTCTTCTTCTGTTGTCTCAGCATTATAAGTTTGGGGATTGCCGCGTGAATCCTCTTGATATCATCCATTCCTGGTGTTATCATTCAATTTCCAGGTGTCGTACACTTGTTCACTAGAATAGAAGAAAAGAATATTTATTGCAAAATTATTCATTTAGTTTAAAAGTAAACGACAAGTGCAGTGGCTTAAGCGTGAACTTTTCTTTCACTTTCTTTATCATTGATTGGTGTTTTCGAATAAAAGCAAGACTCTCTTTGCACAGTAAAGCGTTCAAAAAAGATGGAACTTCACCTTTTTTTTGTGTATGGCAAAAAACACAATATTACCTATCAGGTACAAGTTCATAAGAAAATTTCCATACACCGTAAAAAGTTGAATTTATCAAACATGGTGCTTTGATATTCTCAAATAAATCATGTCAAAGGATCGAGCTAGAATCAACTGTATATCAAAACCAGTTCACATTTGCCTTCCGCATGGCAAATTGATTAATACACATGATATTAGTGGATTTGTGAGAATTCAGCGCGATCTGAATTTGTTTAAAAAAAAAACATCCAAGGACATTTTCACCTCGTACATCACCTTTCAGGTCGAACTCTACAACGCTATTGTTGTATAAAATTGACAAAGGCGAAATAAAAAAAAATGTAGGTAATATATTGTTCGGATTCACGTATGAGAGAATGATTACGTCATCTAGTCCTTTTGACGTAGTTTTCATCTGCTCGACTGAAAATTCGTAAAACGTATCACAATTTATCCGGGGACGAAACGTATGATAGTGCTAAACAATGAAAAATTAGGGAAATACGTTTTTAGTTACGGAACATGTTAATCTTAAACCATAAATCGACTGCATGTTCGAAAGGTATAAGTTGGCTACACGAACGTGATTGCTTTCATATTTTATGAGAATATCTTGGAAAAAGTGTGGAAAACGAATATAGGATTTGATTACGCGAAGGAACTGTGGTGAATGAATGAAAAAAAAAAAAATGCAAATGTTTGCAACGAGGGTAGCGATAATTTGAGGGACACAGTACTTTGCAAATACGCTTCGGCACGGTCGTTTTTCATTACCCAAGTTTCATCAACACTCTATCTCACTGATTCGTAAATTTTTCAAAGTCGAGGCGATGAAATAAACAATGAATTTGAGCATAAATACGATGCATTGGGGGATTTTGGCGACTCGAAACAAGGGACGAAAAAGTTAACGAATGAAGAAATCGCCGCCGTTAGGGCGGATGAGCGAGCTGCGTTCGAAGAAGCGACGTCGCGCGTGCGCGTCAGCTATCGGCTCGAGACCAAGTCAATAAGGTAGGCAAAAATAGGCAAAAATCGAAGACAAGCCAAAACACGTCTAACCAAAACAGCTGTCAAAAATTAACTAAACATTCAAAATGGCTGATTCTTTCAGCATAAGTGAGGGACATGAGTATCGACCTAACGCCACAAAAAAATCGAAAATCGAATATACGTAACCCGCGGAAATTGAAAATTCGCGATACTTTTTGAACAGACCTCGTAATGTTTTTATGGTCTCGTAAAAAGTGGATCTGATTCAGATGATAATTTTGGAATTTGCTAGGTTTATATACTTTTGTTAATCTATTGGTTGTATCATCGAATAAGACTTAAAATAATCGCAGCAAAAAAGATGCACTTCCCGCTATTACTTGAAATTGAACCGTGCCCAACTTCCAAGAAAGCAACCATTAGCTTGATCCTTCCAATATCTTTACAAATACGTATGAGTTACATGACATGTACTCAGAGAAATTCCTCGATCCTCGATCAGACCTGTATAGAAGTCAAACCAAAGGCAAAGCAAGCAGCAAACAAATCACACGACACCTTAATCACATCACGACTCTTCTGTAACATTTCAGAAACAACAGAAGCACGTGTGCAACAACATCACAGCACATTAATACACGACACAGAACACGATTTACCAGATACAGTACAACAGCAGGAATCGGACACTGAAATAACCGAAGAGTATACAACAAAATTCAGACGCGGTAGTAAGGATGAAGACACATCCGCAATTAAAACTAGGAGGACGATTATTCGTAAGAAAAAACCGTCATCCATCGATGGAGATAATGTCGTAGTGATCGAAGAAGAATTAGACGATATAAGATCGACACTTCCTACCATACCGAAAAAACAATTTATGCCAATTGAAGAAATTGTCGGTGACGCGGGCGTCGAAGAAATAATACCATCGAGCATTGAGGAAGTCGAAGAAATTTCACATGAAGAAGAGGGGCCACTGGAAAAAGAAGTGTATGTTCCCGAAGAAACTACGGGATCACAGCCTGTCGTTGAATTCCATAAGCCGACCGAGCGCAGTTACATTCGCGAAGAAGTAACCGTCACTCATGAGATGACTAAGAAAGGAAAACCTCGAAAAATCACAAACAAGAAAATCATTCGTCGAAAGGGTAACAAACAACAAGTCACTGAAGAACTGACGATTGAGGAAGAGGGTAAGAAACCCGTGACAACGGTTCTCGCCAAGCCGGAAGAAGAATATAATCCCGAAGAAACTACGGAATCACTGCCTGCCGTTGAATTCGGTAAGCCGACCGAGCGCGAAGAAATTCGCGAAGAAGTGAGTGTCACTGAAGATACTACTACAGAGGGGAAGCCAAGAAAAATCACTAAGAAAAAGATTATTCGACGAAAGGGTAAGAAACAACAGGTAACTGAGGAACAAATTGTCGAGGAGGAAGGAAAAGCTCCTGTTACGATGGTGCTCGCTAAGCCCGAAGAAGAGTATGTTCCCGAAGAAACTACGGAATTACTGCCCGCTGTTGAATTCGGTAAACCGACCGAGCGCGAAAAAACTCGCGAAGAAGTAACCGTCACTCACGAAATCACTAAAAAAGGGAAGCCTCGAAAAATCATAAAGAAGAAAATCATTCGTCGAAAGGGTAACAAAGAACAAGTCACTGAAGAACTGACGATTGAGGAAGAAGGTAAGAAACCCGTAACAACGGTTGTCGTGAAGCCTGAAGAAGAGTATGTTCCCGAAGAAACTACGGAATCACTGCCTGCTGTTGACTACGGTAAGCCGACCGAGCGCGAAGAAATTCGCGAAGAAGTAAGTGTCACTGAAGATACTACTACAGAAGGCAAACCAAGAAAAATAACTAGAAAAAAAATTATTCGACGAAAGGGTAAGAAACAACAGGTAACTGAGGAACAAATTGTCGAGGAGGAAGGAAAAGCCCCTGTTACGACAGTGCTCGCTAAGCCCGAAGAAGAATATGTTCCTGAAGAAACTACGGGATTGCTACCTGCTGTTGAATTCGGTAAGCCGACCGAACGCGAAGAAATTCGCGAAGAAGTAACCGTCACTCACGAGGTGACTAAGAAAGGAAAGCCTCGAAAAATCATAAAGAAGAAAATCATTCGCCGAAAGGGTAACAAACAACAAGTCACTGAAGAACTGACGATTGAGGAAGAAGGTAAAAAACCCGTAACAACGGTTGTCGCCAAGCCTGAAGAAGAGTATGTTCCCGAAGAAACGACGGAATCACTGCCTGCCGTGGAATACGGTAAGCCGACCGAGCGCGAAGAAATTCGCGAAGAAGTAAGTGTCACTGAAGAAACTACTACAGAAGGCAAACCAAGAAAAATAACTAAGAAAAAGATCATTCGACGAAAGGGTAAGAAACAACAGGTAACTGAGGAACAAATTGTTGAGGAGGAAGGGAAATCTCCTGTTACGACGCTGCTCGCTAAGCCCGAAGAAGAGTATGTTCCTGAAGAAATTACGGGATTGCTACCTGTTATTGAATTCGGTAAGCCGACCGAACGCGAACAAATTCGCGAAGAAGTAAGTGTCACTGAAGATACTACTACAGAAGGCAAACCAAGAAAAATAACTAAGAAAACGATTATTCGACGAAAGGGTAAGAAACAACAGGTAACTGAGGAACAAATTGTCGAGGAGGAAGGAAAAGCTCCTGTTACGACAGTGCTCGCTAAACCCGAAGAAGAATATGTTCCTGAAGAAACTACGGGAGTCCTACCTGCTGGTGAATTCGGTAAGCCGACTGAACGCGAAGAAATTCGCGAAGAAGTAACCGTCACTCACGAGGTGACTAAGAAAGGAAATCCTCGAAAAATCATAAAGAAGAAAATCATTCGTCGGAAGGGTAACAAACAACAAGTCACTGAAGAACTTACGGTTGAGGAAGAAGGTAAGAAACCCGTGACAACGGTTGTCGCCAAGCCTGAAGAAGAGTATGTTCCCGAAGAAACTACGGAATCACTGCCTGCTGTTGAATACGGTAAACCAATCGAGCGCGAAGAAATTCGCGAAGAAGTAAATGTCACTGAAGAAACTACTACAGAAGGCAAACCAAGAAAAATAACTAAGAAAAAGATTATTCGACGAAAGGGTAAGAAACAACAGGTAACTGAGGAACAAATTGTTGAGGAGGAAGGAAAATCTCCTGTTACGACGGTGCTCGCTAAGCCCGAAGAAGAGTATGTACCTGAAGGAACTACGGGATTGCTACCTGCTATTGAATTCGGTAAGCCGACCGAACACGAAGAAATTCGCGAAGAAGTAACCGTCACTCACGAGGTGACTAAGAAAGGAAAGCCTCGAAAAATCATAAAGAAGAAAATCATTCGTCGAAAGGGTAACAAACAACAAATCACTGAAGAACTGACGATTGAGGAAGAAGGTAAAAAACCCGTGACAACGGTTGTCGCCAAGCCTGAAGAAGAGTATGTTCCCGAAGAAACTACGGAATCACTGCCTGCTGTTGAATACGGTAAGCCGACCGAACGCGAAGAAATTCGCGAAGAAGTAACCGTCACTCACGAGGTGACTAAGAAAGGAAAGCCTCGAAAAATCATAAAGAAGAAAATCATTCGTCGAAAGGGTAACAAACAACAAGTCACTGAAGAACTGACGATTGAAGAAGAAGGTAAGAAACCCGTGACAACGGTTGTCGCCAAGCCTGAAGAAGAGTATGTTCCCGAAGAAACTACGGAATCACTGCCTGCTGTTGAATACGGTAAGCCGACCGAACGCGAAGAAATTCGCGAAGAAGTAACCGTCACTCATGAGGTGACTAAGAAAGGAAAGCCTCGAAAAATCATAAAGAAGAAAATCATTCGTCGGAAGGGTAACAAACAACAAGTCACTGAAGAACTTACGGTTGAGGAAGAAGGTAAGAAACCCGTGACAACGGTTGTCGCCAAGCCTGAAGAAGAGTATGTTCCCGAAGAAACTACGGAATCACTGCCTGCTGTTGAATACGGTAAACCAATCGAGCGCGAAGAAATTCGCGAGGAAGTAAATGTCACTGAAGAAACTACTACAGAAGGCAAACCAAGAAAAATAACTAAGAAAAAGATTATTCGACGAAAGGGTAAGAAACAACAGGTAACTGAGGAACAAATTGTCGAGGAGGAAGGAAAAGCTCCTGTTATGACGGTGCTCACTAAGCCCGAGGAAGATTATGCTCCCGAAGAAACTACGCGATTGCTACCTGCTATTGAATTCGGTAAGCCGACCGAACGCGAAGAAATGCGCGAAGAAGTAACCGTCACTCACGAGGTGACTAAGAAAGGAAAGCCTCGAAAAATCATAAAGAAGAAAATCATTCGTCGAAAGGGTAACAAACAACAAGTCACTGAAGAACTGACGATTGAGGAAGAAGGTAAAAAACCCGTGACAACGGTTGTCGCCAAGCCTGAAGAAGAGTATGTTCCCGAAGAAACTACGGAATCACTGCCTGCTGTTGAATACGGTAAGCCGACCGAACGCGAAGAAATTCGCGAAGAAGTAACCGTCACTCACGAGGTGACTAAGAAAGGAAAGCCTCGAAAAATCATAAAGAAGAAAATCATTCGTCGAAAGGGTAACAAACAACAAGTCACTGAAGAACTGACGATTGAGGAAGAAGGTAAGAAACCCGTGACAACGGTTGTCGCCAAGCCTGAAGAAGAGTATGTTCCCGAAGAAACTACGGAATCACTGCCTGCTGTTGAATACGGTAAACCAATCGAGCGCGAAGAAATTCGCGAAGAAGTAAATGTCACTGAAGAAACTACTACAGAAGGCAAACCAAGAAAAATAACTAAGAAAAAGATTATTCGACGAAAGGGTAAGAAACAACAGGTAACTGAGGAACAAATTGTTGAGGAGGAAGGAAAATCTCCTGTTACGACGGTGCTCGCCAAGCCTGAAGAAGAGTATGTTCCTGAAGAAACTACGGGAGTCCTACCTGCTATTGAATTCGGTAAGCCAACCGAACGCGAAGAAATTCGCGAAGAAGTAACCGTCACTCACGAGGTGACTAAGAAAGGAAAGCCTCGAAAAATCATAAAGAAGAAAATCATTCGTCGAAAGGGTAACAAACAACAAGTCACTGAAGAACTGACGATTGAGGAAGAAGGTAAAAAACCCGTGACAACGGTTGTCGCCAAGCCTGAAGAAGAGTATGTTCCCGAAGAAACTACGGAATCACTGCCTGCTGTTGAATACGGTAAGCCGACCGAACGCGAAGAAATTCGCGAAGAAGTAACCGTCACTCACGAGGTGACTGAGAAAGGAAAGCCTCGAAAAATCATAAAGAAGAAAATCATTCGTCGAAAGGGTAACAAACAACAAGTCACCGAAGAATTGACCATTGAAGAAGAAGGTAAAAAACCCGTGACAACGGTTGTCGCTAAGCCCGAAGAAGAGTATGTTCCCGAAGAAACTACAGGATTGCTGCCCGCTGTTGAATTCAGTAAACCGACCGAGCGCGAAGAAATCCGCGAAGAAGTAAGCGTCATTGAAGATACTACTACAGAAGGCAAACCAAGAAAAATAACTAGGAAAAAAATTATTCGACGAAAGGGTAAGAAACAACAGATAACTGAGGAACAAATTGTCGAGGAGGAAGGAAAAGCTCCTGTTACGATAGTGTTAGCTAAGCCCGAAGAAGAAAATGTTCCCGAAGAAACTACGGGTGTGCTACCTGCTGGTGTATTCGGTAAGCCGACCGAACGCGAAGAAATTCGCGAAGAAGTAACCGTCACTGACGAGGTGACTAAGGAAGGAAAGCCTCGAAAAATCATGAAGAAAAAAATCATTCGTCGAAAGGGTAACAAACAACAAGTCACTCAAGAACTGACGATTGAAGAAGAAGGTAAAAAACCCGTGACAACGGTTGTCGCCAAGCCTGAAGAAGAGTATGTTCCCGAAGAAACTACGGAATCACTGCCTGCTGTTGAATTCGGTAAGCCGACCGAGCGCGAAGAAATTCGCGAAGAAGTAAGTGTCATTGAAGATACTACTACAGAAGGCAAACCGAGAAAAATAACTAGGAAAAAAATTATTCGACGAAAGGGTATGAAACTACACGTAACTGAGGAACAAATTGTCGAGGAGGAAGGAAAAGCCCCTGTTACGACAGTGCTCGCTAAGCCCGAAGAAGAATATGTTCCTGATGAAACCACGGGATTGCTACCTGCCGTTGAATTCGGTAAGCCGACCGAACGCGAAGAAATTCGCGAAGAAGTAACCGTCACTCACGAAAACACTAAAAAAGGAAAGCCTCGAAAAATCATAAAGAAGAAAATCATTCGTCGAAAGGGTAACAAACAACAAGTCACTGAAGAACTTACGATTGAGGAAGAAGGTGAGAAACCCGTGACAACGGTTGTCGCCAAGCCTGAAGAAGAGTATGTTCCCGAAGAAACTACGGAATCACTGCCTGCTGTTGAATACGGTAAACCAATCGAGCGCGAAGAAATTCGCGAAGAAGTAAGTGTCACTGAAGAAACTACTACAGAAGGCAAACCAAGAAAAATAACTAAGAAAAAGATTATTCGACGAAAGGGTAAGAAACAACAGGTAACTGAGGAACAAATTGTTGAGGAGGAAGGAAAATCTCTTGTTACAACGGTGCTCGCTAAGCCCGAAGAAGAGTATGTACCTGAAGAAACTACGGGATTGCTACCTGCTATTGAATTCGATAAGCCGACCGAACGCGAACAAATTCGCGAAGAAGTAAGTATCACTGAAGATACTACTACAGAAGGCAAACCAAGAAAAATAACTAGGAAAAAAATTATTCGACGAAAGGGTAAGAAACAACAGGTAACTGAGGAACAAATTGTCGAGGAGGAAGGAAAAGCGCCTGTTACGACAGTGCTCGCTAAGCCCGAAGAAGAATATGTTCCTGATGAAACCACGGGATTGCTACCTGCCGTTGAATTCGGTAAGCCGACCGAACGCGAAGAAATTCGCGAAGAAGTAACCGTCACTCACGAGGTGACTAAGAAAGGGAAGCCTCGAAAAATCATAAAGAAGAAAATCATTCGTCGAAAGGATAACAAACAACAAGTCACCGAAGAATTGACCATTGAAGAAGAAGGTAAAAAACCCGTGACAACGGTTGTCGCTAAGCCCGAAGAAGAGTATGTTCCCGAAGAAACTACAGGATTGCTGCCCGCTGTTGAATTCAGTAAACCGACCGAGCGCGAAGAAATCCGCGAAGAAGTAAGCGTCATTGAAGATACTACTACAGAAGGCAAACCAAGAAAAATAACTAAGAAAAAGATTATTCGAAGAAAGGGTAAGAAACAACAGGTAACTGAGGAACAAATTGTCGAGGAGGAAGGAAAAGCTCCTGTTACGATAGTGTTAGCTAAGCCCGAAGAAGAGTATGTTCCTGAAGAAACTACGGGTGTGCTACCTGCTGGTGTATTCGGTAAGCCGACCGAACGCGAAGAAATTCGCGAAGAAGTAACCGTCACTCACGAGGTGACTAAGAAAGGAAAGCCTCGAAAAATCATAAAGAAGAAAATCATTCGTCGAAAGGGTAACAAACAACAAGTCACCGAAGAACTGACGATTGAAGAAGAAGGTAAAAAACCCGTGACAACGGTTGTCGCTAAGCCCGAAGAAGAGTATGTTCCCGAAGAAACTACAGGATTGCTGCCCACTGTTGAATTCAGTAAACCGACCGAGCGCGAAGAAATCCGCGAAGAAGTAAGCGTCATTGAAGATACTACTACAGAAGGCAAACCAAGAAAAATAACTAAGAAAAAGATTATTCGAAGAAAGGGTAAGAAACAACAGGTAACTGAGGAACAAATTGTCGAGGAGGAAGGAAAAGCCCCTGTTACAACAGTGATCGCTAAGCCCGAAGAAGAATATGTTCCTGAAGAAACTACGCGATTGCTACCTGCTGTTGAATTCGGTAAGCCGACCGAACGGGAAGAAATTCGCGAAGAAGTAACCGTCACTCACGAGGTGACTAAGAAAGGAAAGCCTCGAAAAATCATAAAGAAGAAAATCATTCGTCGAAAGGGTAACAAACAACAAGTCACTGAAGAACTGACGATTGAAGAAGAAGGTAAAAAACCCGTGACAACGGTTGTCGCCAAGCCTGAAGAAGAGTATGTTCTCGAAGAAACTACGGAATCACTGCCTACTGTTGAATACGGTAAGCCGACCGAGCGCGAAGAAATTCGCGAAGAAGTAAGTGTCACTGAAGATACTACTACAGAAGGCAAACCAAGAAAAATTACTAAGAAAAAGATTATTCGACGAAAGGGTAAGAAACAACAGGTAACTGAGGAACAAATTGTCGAGGTGGAAGGAAAAGCTCCTGTTACGACGGTGCTCGCTAAGCCCGAAGAAGAGTATGTTCCTGAAGAAACTACGGGATTGCTACCTGCTGTTGAATTCGATAAGCCGACCGAACGCGAAGAAATTCGCGAAGAAGTAACCGTCACTCACGAGGTGACTAAGAAAGGAAAGCCTCGAAAAATCATAAGGAAGAATATCATTCGTCGAAAGGGTAACAAGCAACAAGTCACTGAAGAACTGACGATTGAGGAAGATGGCAAAAAACCCGTAACAACGGTTATCACCAAGCCTGAAGAAGAGTATGTTCTCGAAGAAACTACGGAATCACTGCCTACTGTTGAATACGGTAAGCCGACCGAGCGCGAAGAAATTCGCGAAGAAGTAAGTGTCACTGAAGATACTACTACAGAAGGCAAACCAAGAAAAATTACTAAGAAAAAGATTATTCGACGAAAGGGTAAGAAACAACAGGTAACTGAGGAACAAATTGTCGAGGTGGAAGGAAAAGCTCCTGTTACGACGGTGCTCGCTAAGCCCGAAGATGAGTATGTTCCTGAAGAGAGTACGGGATTGCTACCTGCTATTATATTCGGTAAGCCGACCGAACGAGAAGAAATTCGCGAAGAAGTAATCGTCACTCACGAGGTGACTAAGAAAGGAAAGCCTCGAAAAATCATAAAGAAGAAAATCATTCGTCGAAAGGGTAACAAACAACAAGTCACTGAAGAACTGACGATTGAAGAAGAAGGTAAAAAACCCGTGACAACAGTTGTCGCCAAGCCTGAAGAAGAGTATGTTCCCGAAGAAACTACGGAATCACTGCCTGCTGTAGAATACGGTAAGCCGACCGAGCGCGAAGAAATTCGCGAAGAAGTAAGTGTCACTGAAGATATTACTACAGAAGGCAAACCAAGAAAAATAACTAAGAAAAAGATTATTCGACGAAAGGGTAAGAAACAACAGGTAACTGAGGAACAAATTGTCGAGGTGGAAGGAAAAGCTCCTGTTACGACGGTGCTCGCTAAGCCCGAAGAAGAGTATGTTCCTGAAGAAACTACGGGATTGCTACCTGCTGTTGAATTCGATAAGCCGACCGAACGCGAAGAAATTCGCGAAGAAGTAACCGTCACTCACGAGGTGACTAAGAAAGGAAAGCCTCGAAAAATCATAAGGAAGAATATCATTCGTCGAAAGGGTAACAAGCAACAAGTCACTGAAGAACTGACGATTGAGGAAGATGGCAAAAAACCCGTAACAACGGTTATCACCAAGCCTGAAGAAGAGTATGTTCTCGAAGAAACTACGGAATCACTGCCTACTGTTGAATACGGTAAGCCGACCGAGCGCGAAGAAATTCGCGAAGAAGTAAGTGTCACTGAAGATACTACTACAGAAGGCAAACCAAGAAAAATTACTAAGAAAAAGATTATTCGACGAAAGGGTAAGAAACAACAGGTAACTGAGGAACAAATTGTCGAGGTGGAAGGAAAAGCTCCTGTTACGACGGTGCTCGCTAAGCCCGAAGATGAGTATGTTCCTGAAGAGAGTACGGGATTGCTACCTGCTATTATATTCGGTAAGCCGACCGAACGAGAAGAAATTCGCGAAGAAGTAATCGTCACTCACGAGGTGACTAAGAAAGGAAAGCCTCGAAAAATCATAAAGAAGAAAATCATTCGTCGAAAGGGTAACAAACAACAAGTCACTGAAGAACTGACGATTGAAGAAGAAGGTAAAAAACCCGTGACAACAGTTGTCGCCAAGCCTGAAGAAGAGTATGTTCCCCAAGAAACTACGGAATCACTGCCTGCTGTAGAATACGGTAAGCCGACCGAGCGCGAAGAAATTCGCGAAGAAGTAAGTGTCACTGAAGATATTACTACAGAAGGCAAACCAAGAAAAATAACTAAGAAAAAGATTATTCGACGAAAGGGTAAGAAACAACAGGTAACTGAGGAACAAATTGTCGAGGTGGAAGGAAAAGCTCCTGTTACGACGGTGCTCGCTAAGCCCGAAGAAGAGTATGTTCCAGAAGAAACTACGAGATTGCTACCTGCTGTTGAGTTCGGTAAGCCGACCGAACGCGAAGAAATTCGCGAAGAAGTAAGCTTCACTGAAGATACTACTACAGAAGGCAAACCAAGAAAAATTACTAAGAAAAAGATTATTCGACGAAAGGGTAAGAAACAACAGGTAACTGAGGAACAAATTGTCGAGGTGGAAGGAAAAGCTCCTGTTACGACGGTGCTCGCTAAGCCCGAAGAAGAGTATGTTCCTGAAGAGAGTACGGGATTGCTACCTGCTATTATATTCGGTAAGCCGACCGAACGAGAAGAAATTCGCGAAGAAGTAAGCTTCACTGAAGATACTACTACAGAAGGCAAACCAAGAAAAATTACTAAGAAAAAGATTATTCGACGAAAGGGTAAGAAACAACAGGTAACTGAGGAACGAATTGTCGAGGTGGAAGGAAAAGCTCCTGTTACGACGGTGCTCGCTAAGCCCGAAGAAGAGTATGTTCCTGAAGAGAGTACGGGATTGCTACCTGCTATTATATTCGGTAAGCCGACCGAACGAGAAGAAATTCGCGAAGAAGTAACCGTCACTCACGAGGTGACTAAGAAAGGAAAGCCTCGAAAAATCATAAAGAAGAAAATCATTCGTCGAAAGGGTAACAAACAACAAGTCACTGAAGAACTGACGATTGAGGAAGAAGGTAAAAAACCCGTGACAACGGTTATCGCTAAGCCCGAAGAAGAGTATGTTCCCGAAGAAACTACGGAATCATTGCCTGCTGTTGAATACGGTAAGCCGACGGAACGCGAAGAAATTCGCGAAGAAGTAAGTGTCACTGAAGATACTACTACAGAAGGCAAGCCAAGAAAAATAACTAAGAAAAAGATTATTCGTCGAAAGGGTAAGAAACAACAGGTAACTGAGGAACAAATTGTCGAGGAGGAAGGAAAAGCTCGTGTCACGACGGTTCTCGCTAAACCCGAAGAACAGTATATTCCTGAAGAAACTACAGGATTGCTACCTGCTGTTGAATTCGGTAAGCCTACCGAACGCGAAGGAATTCGCGAAGAAGTGACTGTCACCGAAGATACTACTGCAGAGGGCAAGCCAAGAAGAATCACTAAGAAAAAGATTATTCGACGAAAGGGTAAGAAACAACAGGTAACTGAGGAACAAATTGTCGAGGAGGAAGGAAAAGCTCCTGTTATGACGGTGCTCACTAAGCCCGAGGAAGATTATGCTCCCGAAGAAACTACGGAATCACTGCCTGCCCTTGAATACGGTAAGCCGACCGAGCGCGAAGAAATTCGCGAAGAAGTGAGTGTCACTGAAGATACTACTACAGAGGGCAAGCCAAGAAAAATCATTAAGAAAAAGATTATCCGCCGGAACGGTAAGAAACAAGAAGTGACTGAGGAGCAAATTGTTGAGGAGGAGGGAAAAGCTCCTGTTACGACGATTGTCGCCAAACCTGTAGAGGAAGATGTTCCCGAGGAAAATACTGATCGTTTACCAACAACAGAATTACGCAAACCTATTGACCGTGAAGAAATTCGGGAACAAGTAACGGTCACTCACGAGACCACGAAACAGGGAAAACCTCGAAAAATCATAAAGAAAAAAATCATTCGTCGAAAGGGGAACAAACAACAGGTCACTGAAGAACTGACGGTCGAAGAAGAAGGCAAGAAGCCTGTGAGAACAGTTGTCGCTAAGCCCGAAGAAGATTATGTTCCTGAAGAAACTACGGAATCGCTGCCTACCATTGAATTTGCTAAGCCAACCGAGGGTGTTGACATTCGCGAAGAAGTGACTGTCACCGAAGATATTAGTACAGAGGGCAAGCCAATAAAAGTCATTAAAAAGAAAATAATTCGGAAGAAAGGTATGGAACAACAAGTGATTGAGGAACAGACTGTCGAGGAGGACGGAAAAATTCCTGTCACGACGGTTTGCGAAAGGCCTGCAGACGAGATAGAACGAATTCTGCCGGACTCTTTGAAGATCAAGAGAACCAAAAAACCAAAAGAGATTCCACAGGAACCTAAACTTGCTGGTGTTGAACAATCAAAACCGGAACTTTTGGAAACACAACCTCTCCAATCGGACATAGTAGATATTGTTGTTCCTGAGGTTGTTGACACTATTATTACCGAAGAAATTCAAGAGACTCCTGACAAAAAGCCCAAGAAGATAACAAAAAAAAAGATAATACGTCGAAAAAAAGGCAAAAAACCAGAAGTCACTGAAGAAATTACGGTCGAGGAACCTGGCAAGTCGCCAGTAACAACCAAAATTGCGGTGCTAACCGACGAAACCGCGGAGGATGAAATCTCAGAACTTCCAACTCTCGAGGAACCATCCGAGCCTACAATAATCGAGGCAACGCGTGAAGAAGTTACAGTAACGGACGAAGTGACCAAGGAAGGAATGCCCAAGAAAGTGACGAAGAAACGTAAGCTCGTCAATAAACGTGGAGAGGACAAAAAGCTTATCGAGGAAGTCACTGTGGAGGAGCACGGTAAAGAGCCAATCACTACAGTCCGTGAAGTGCCCGAGGAAAAAACGCCTGCGGTTGCGGAATACAAATTTGACATACCTGAGTCGAAAAAGAAGGCCAAGAAGATCGTAAAGAAAAAACAGATTCCTATTGTTGAAAAGTTACCAGAAGAGATCGACAAAATGCAAGATATCAAAGAAAAATTAAAACCACAGTTGATGATGATCGAGCGGAAAGAACAGAAGCCGATCAAACTAAAAATTGGTCAATCTCAGCAAGTTCCCGAATTCGCTCAAGTGAAATTGAAGAAACTTACAGGGGTGAAAAAACCAAAAGAAATCACCAAACGTGACAAATTCCCCAAGATTTTGCTCCGCAGTCGTATAATCGCTCATGAATGGCCAGCGGCAATGCGATATCCGGTGATATCTGAACTCGAGCCGAATTACGTTCAAACCGGCATATTATCTCGAACCATGGAGGATGCGCTCAAGATCAAGAAGCCAAAACTTCGAACTGCCAAGCCCTCGAAAAAAGACTTGGTCGATTTGGAAAAATTAGATCTGGAGTTTGAAGAGTTGAAGAAAACTCCGTTGGAAAAGGTGGAAGACAAATCGGTATACGAAAAGCAACCCAAGTCTGAGAAGCCTGACGACGATGTACCCAAAAAATTAAAGATCGGCAAAGGAAAAGTACCGCCCAAAGAAGAATCTGAAGATGAAAAGGTAACTCTGAAGAGGATCCCAAAGAAAGATAAGGAACAGCCGGAAGATACCGAACCAATAAAAAAGAAGAAGGGAATTAAGCCTAAACAGCAAGAGTCCAAGGAAGAGAAACAATATCCAGAACTGACATCGTTCGAGGGTCACGATATACCATCCAGCGAGGTTGACCTCGAAGAGCGTGATGTTCCAGAATTCCTAGATAAGGAGAAGCTTGAGAAAGATAAGGTTTCCAAGATACATCCAAAGACAAAAAAGACAAAACCCACACCTGAAACAGAAACAGTTCTTATTGTGCCTGGTGTAGCCAAGCCACAGGAATTGGAAGAACAGCCCGAGCATAAATTTAGAATTCCGCAGCGCGAAAAGCCCGAAGAGCAACCGGAAATAATTACACTCAAGCCTTGGAAGAAGGGAGACAAGCCCGAGGAGGACGAAAAAGGTCGCGATGATGGTATGAAGTTTATCCCGCGTGACGAGGACGTCGTTGAGTCTGTTGAAACAGTAACCACCGAAGAAATTCAGAAAGAGCCTGGCAAAAAGCCAAAGAAAATTACAAAGAAAAGGACGACGAAGAAACGTGGTCAGGATAAGCCCCGAGTGACTGAAGAAGTAACTCTCGAAGAAGAAGGCGAACAGCCAATCACGACGATAACATTCGAGGAAGTCGAAGAAATCGATATTCCGATCAAGAAACCGGAAGCAATAGAGCCAAAAGTTGTTGAAGAAGTGACGGAAAATGTGACGGTGACGACGGTGATAACGAACGAAGGAAAACCGGCTAAAATACATCAGAAACGCACAACGAAGAAGCGCGATGGTAAAAAGCAGGTAACCGAAGTAATGACGGTCGAAGTGCAAGGTAAAGAACCAATCACTACAATCAGTGAACTGCCTGAGGAGAAAGAAAAGGATCACGATGATGGTATAAAGTTTATTCACCCTGATGAGGACATCGTTGAGTCTGTTAAGACAGTAACCACCGAAGAAATTCAGAAAGAGCCTGGCAAAAGACCCAAGAAAATTACGAAGAAAAGGACGACGAAGAAACGTGGTCAGGATAAACCCCGAGTGACTGAAGAAGTAACTCTCGAAGAAGAAGGCGAACAGCCAATCACGACGATAACATTCGAGGAAGTCGAAGAAATCGATATTCCGATCAAGAAACCGGAAGCAATAGAGCCAAAAGTTGTTGAAGAAGTGACGGAAAAAGTGACGGTGACGACGGTGATAACGAAGGAAGGAAAACCGGCTAAAATACATAAGAAACGCACAACGAAGAAGCGCGATGGTAAACAGCAGGTAACGGAAGTAATAACGGTCGAAGTGCAAGGTAAAGAACCAATCACTACAATCAGTGAACTGCCTGAGGAGAAAGAAAAGGATCACGATGATGGTATAAAGTTTATTCACCCTGATGAGGACACCGTTGAGTCTGTTAAGACAGTAACCACCGAAGAAATTCAGAAAGAGCCTGGCAAAAGACCCAAGAAAATTACGAAGAAAAGGACGACGAAGAAACGTGGTCAGGATAAGCCCCGAGTGACTGAAGAAGTAACTCTCGAAGAAGAAGGCGAACAGCCAATCACGACGATAACATTCGAGGAAGTCGAAGAAATCGATATTCCGATCAAGAAACCGGAAGCAATAGAGCCAAAAGTTGTTGAAGAAGTGACGGAAAAAGTGACGGTGACGACGGTGATAACGAAGGAAGGAAAACCGGCTAAAATACATCAGAAACGCACAACGAAGAAGCGCGATGGTAAAAAGCAGGTAACCGAAGTAATGACGGTCGAAGTGCAAGGTGAAGAACCAATCACTACAATCAGTGAACTGCCTGAAGAGAAAGAAAAGGATCACGATGATGGTATAAAGTTTATTCACCCTGATGAGGACATCGTTGAGTTTGTTAAGACAGTAACCACCGAAGAAATTCAGAAAGAGCCTGGCAAAAGACCGAAGAAAATTACGAAGAAAAGAACGACGAAAAAAAGTGGCCAGGATGAGCCCAGAGTTACAGAAGAAGTAACTCTAGAGGAAGAAGGCGAACAGCCAATCACTACAATAACTTTCGAGGAAGTTGAAGAAGTCGATCTTCCGATCAAGAAATTAGAGGCAGTAGAGCCTAACGTTGTTGAAGAAGTGACGGAAAAAGTGACGGTGACGATGGTGATAACGGAGGAAGGAAAACCTGCTAAAATACATAAGAAACGCATCACGAAGAAGCGCGATGGTAAAGAGCAGGTAACCGAAGTGATGACGGTACAAGTGGAAGGCAAAGCACCGATCACTACAATCAGTGACGTGCCCGAGAAGAAAGTTCTTTCGGTACAAGAATACAAATTCGACATACCAGAACCGAAAAAGAAGATCAAGAAGTTCGTAATGAAAAAACAGATTCCTATTGTTGAAAAATCACCAGAGGAAATTGAGAAAATTGAAGCTATCAAAGAAAAATTGAAACCTCAGTTGATGAAGATCGAGCGGATAGAGCAGAAGCCGATCAAACTAAAAATTGGCCAATCTCAGCAAGTTCCCGAATTCGCTCAAGTGAAATTGAAGAAACCTACTGGGGTGAAAAAACCAAAAGAAATCACCAAGCGTGACAAATTCCCCAAGATTTTGCTCCGCAGTCGTATAATCGCTCATGAATGGCCATCTGGAATGCGATATCCAGTGATATCTGAACTCGAGCCGAATTACGTTCAAACCGGCATACTATCTCGAACCATGGAGGATGCGCTCAAGATCAAGAAGCCAAAACTTCGAACTGCCAAGCCCTCGAAAAAAGAGTTGGTCGATTTGGAAAAATTAGATCTCGAGTTCGAAGAGTTGAAGAAAACTCCGTTGGAAAAGGTAGAAGACAAATCGGTATACGAAAAGCAACCCAAGTCTGAGAAGCCTGCGGACGATGTACCCAAAAAATTAAAGATCGGCAAAGGGAAAGTACCGCCCAAAGAAGAATCTGAAGATGAAAAGGTAACTCTGAAGAGAATTCCTAAGAAAGATAAGGAACAGCCAGAAGATACCGGACCAATAAAAAAGAAGAAGGAAATTAAGCCTAAACAGCAAGAGTCCAAGGAAGAGAAACAATATCCAGAACTGACATCGTTCAAGGGGCACGATATACCATCCAGCGAGGTTGACCTCGAAGAGCGTGATGTTCCAGAATTCCCAGATGAGGAGAAGCTTAAGAAAGATAAGGTTTCTAAGATACATCCAAAGACGAAAAAGACAAAACCCACGCCTGAAACAGAAACAGTTCTTATTGTGCCTGGTGTACCCAAGCCACAGGAATTGGAAGAACAGCCCGAGCATAAATTTAGAATTCCGCAGCGCGAAAAGCCCGAAGAGCAACCGGAAATAATTACACTCAAGCCTTGGAAGAAGGGAGACAAGCCCGAGGAGGACGAAAAAGGTCGCGATGATGGTATAAAGTTTATCCCGCGTGACGAGGACGTCGTTGAGTCTGTTGAAACAGTAACCACCGAAGAAATTCAGAAAGAGCTTGGCAAAAAGCCAAAGAAAATTACAAAGAAAAGGACGACGAAGAAACGTGGTCAGGATAAGCCCCGAGTGACTGAAGAAGTAACTCTCGAAGAAGAAGGCGAACAGCCAATCACGACGATAACATTCGAGGATGTCGAAGAAATCGATATTCCAATCAAGAAACCGGAAGCAATAGAGCCAAAAGTTGTTGAAGAAGTGACGGAAAATGTGACGGTGACGACGGTGATAACGAAGGAAGGAAAACCGGCTAAAATACATCAGAAACGCACAACGAAGAAGCGCGATGGTAAAAAGCAGGTAACCGAAGTAATGACGGTCGAAGTGCAAGGTAAAGAACCAATCACTACAATCAGTGAACTGCCTGAGGAGAAAGAAAAGGATCACGATGATGGTATAAAGTTTATTCACCCTGATGAGGACATCGTTGAGTCTGTTAAGACAGTAACCACCGAAGAAATTCAGAAAGAGCCTGGCAAAAGACCCAAGAAAATTACGAAGAAAAGGACGACGCAGAAACGTGGTCAGGATAAACCCCGAGTGACTGAAGAAGTAACTCTCGAAGAAGAAGGCGAACAGCCAATCACGACGATAACATTCGAGGAAGTCGAAGAAATCGATATTCCGATCAAGAAACCGGAAGCAATAGAGCCAAAAGTTGTTGAAGAAGTGACGGAAAAAGTGACGGTGACGACGGTGATAACGAAGGAAGGAAAACCGGCTAAAATACATAAGAAACGCACAACGAAGAAGCGCGATGGTAAACAGCAGGTAACGGAAGTAATAACGGTCGAAGTGCAAGGTAAAGAACCAATCACTACAATCAGTGAAGTGCCTGAGGAGAAAGAAAAGGATCACGATGATGGTATAAAGTTTATTCACCCTGATGAGGACATCGTTGAGTCTGTTAAGACAGTAACCACCGAAGAAATTCAGAAACAGCCTGGCAAAAGACCAAAGAAAATTACGAAGAAAAGGACGACGGAGAAACGTGGTCAGGATAAGCCCCGAGTGACTGAAGAAGTAACTCTCGAAGAAGAAGGCGAACAGCCAATCACGACGATAACATTCGAGGAAGTCGAAGAAATCGATATTCCGATCAAGAAACCGGAAGCAATAGAGCCAAAAGTTGTTGAAGAAGTCACGGAAAAAGTGACGGTGACGACGGTGATAACGAAGGAAGGAAAACCGGCTAAAATACATAAGAAACGCACAACGAAGAAGCGCGACGGTAAAAAGCAGGTAACCGAAGTAATGACAGTAGAAGTGCAAGGTAACCAACCAATCACTACAATCAGTGAACTGCCTGTGGAGAAAGAAAAGGATCACGATGATGGTATAAAGTTTATTCACCCTGATGAGGACATCGTTGAGTCTGTTAAGACAGTGACCACCGAAGAAATTCAGAAAGAGCCTGGCAAAAGACCAAAGAAAATTACGAAGAAAAGAACGACGAAAAAAAGTGGCCAGGATGAGCCCAGAGTTACAGAAGAAGTAACTCTAGAGGAAGAAGGCGAACAGCCAATCACTACAATAACATTCGAGGAAGTTGAAGAAGTCGATCTTCCGATCAAGAAATCAGAGGCAGTAGAGCCTAACGTTGTTGAAGAAGTGACGGAAAAAGTGACGGTGACGACGGTGATAACGGACGAAGGAAAACCTGCTAAAATACATAAGAAACGCACCACGAAGAAGCGCGATGGCAAAGAGCAAGTAACCGAAGAGATGACGGTACAAGTGGAAGGTCAAGCACCGATCACTACAATCAGTGACGTGTTCGAGGAGAAAGTTCCTGCAGTAGAAGAATACAAATTCGACATACCAGAACCGAAAAAGAAGATCAAGAAGTTTGTAAAGAAAAAACAGATTCCTGTTGTTGAAAAGTCACCAGAGGAAATCGAGAAAATTGCAGCTATCAAAGAAAAATTGAAACCTCAGTTGATGAAGATCGAGCGGAAAGAACAGAAGCCGATCAAACTAAAAATTGGTGAATCCCAGCAAGTGCCGGAATTTGCTCGAGTGAAATTGAAGAAACCTACCACGGTGAAGAAACCAAAAGAAACCGCTACGCGTGACAAATTTCCTACCATTTTGCTCCGCAGCCGAATAATCGCTCATCAATGGCCACCTGGTATGCAATATCCGGTCATTTCTGAACTTCAGCCGATATACGTTCAATCCGGTATACTATCTCGAAATATAGAGGATGCGCTCAAGATCAAAAAGCCAAAACTAAGGACTACCAAGGCCGCGAAAAAGGACTTGACCGACTTGGAAAAATTGGATCTCGAGTTCGACGAGTTGAAGAAAACTCCATTGGAAAAGGTAGAAGATAAATCGGTGTATGAAAGGCAGCCAAAGCCTAAGAAGCCTGAGGAGGAACAACCCGAAAAGTTGAAGATCGGCAAAGGCAAAGTACCGCATAAAGAAGAACCCGAAGATCAAAAGGTAACTCTGAAGAAGATTCCCAAGAAAGATAAGGAAGAGTCAGAAGATGCGGAACTATTAAAAAAGAAAAAGGAAACTAAGCCCAAACAGCAAGACTCCAAGGAAGAAAAACAATATCCAGAACTTTTGCCGTTTGAGGGTCACGATATACCATCCAGCGAGATTCACCTCGAAGAGCGTGAAGTTCCGGAATTGCCAGATAAAGAAAAGCCTGAGAAAGATAAGCCTTCGAAAAAACACCCAAAGACGAAAAAGATAAAACCCATTCCTAAAACAGAGACAGTTCCTATCGTGCCTGGTGTACCCAAGCCACAGGAATCAGAAGAGCAGCCTGAGCACAAGGTTAGAATTCCGCAGCGCGAAAAGCCCGATGAACAACCAGAAAAAATTATACTCAAGCCTTGGATAAAGGGAGACAAGACCGAGGAGAAAGAAAAAGATCACGATGATGGAATAAAGTTCATTCCGCGTGACGAGGATGTCGTTGAGTCTGTTGAGACGGTGACCACCGAAGAAATTCGGGAAGAGCCTGGCAAAAAGCCGATAAAAATTACGAAGAAAAGAACAACGAAGAAACGTGGTCAGGATAAGCCCCAAGTCACTAAAGAAGTAACTCTCGAGGAGGAGGGCGAACAGCCAATTACTACGATAACATTCGAGGAAGTCGAAGAAGTCAATCTTCAGCCTAAGAAACCAGAAACAATAAAGCCTAAAATCGTGGAAGAAGTGTCGGAGAGAGTGACGGTAACGACGGTGATAACGAAGGAAGGAAAACCGGCTAAAATACAAAAGAAACGTACAACGAAGAAGCGCGATGGTAAAGAGCAGGTAACGGAAGTGGTGACAGTAGAAGAGGAAGGTAAAGAACCAATCACAACAGTCAGTGAAATGCCTGAGAAGAAAGCACGAGATCACGATGATGATATCAAGTTTATTCCTCGTGGTGAGGACATCGTTGAGTCTGTGGAGACAGTGACCACCGAAGAAATTCAGGAAGAATCTGGCAAAAAGCCGAAGAAAATTACGAAGAAAAGATCGACGAAGAAACGCGGCCAGGATAAACCCCGAGTCACCGAAGAAGTAACTCTCGAGGAAGAAGGCGAAGAGCCAATTACTACGATAACGGTCGAGGAAGTCGAAGAAATCGATTTTCCGATCAAGAAACCAGAGGCAATAGAGCCTAAAGTCGTGGAAGAAGTGACAGAGAGAGTGACGGTAACGACGGTGACAACGAAGGAAGGAAAATCGGCTAAAATACATAAGAAACGTACAACGAAGAAGCGCGATGGTAAAGAACAAGTAACCGAAGTAACGACGGTAGAAGAGGAAGGTAAAGAACCGGTAACTACGGTAATCGACGAAATCGAAGACACTACACCAAAATCACACGATAAACCAAAACACAAAAAACCAAAACAGTCTAAAGATGTCGAACGGGGTCCAGAAGGTGAGCCTACTTGTCAGATACTACTTATACTTATTATTTTTGAATATACATTCCATATACTATGATTATTCATTACGAGATATACTAGCACCTAAACGATCGCACTATACTACAATTAAAAATAAATAAAAAAAAAAACAAAACAGCGACATGTCAACGAAACAACGTGGCCCCTATTCCAACTATATGTGTTATTTTACTAATAAGCATCGAAAACAATTCTCCCAGTTGTCGTCTTTTTTTTTATAATGTCGACACTGCGTAGTAATTTCCTTTCACTAATCTATTCATTTGCTTGCACAGGTATCACCCAGGAAACCGTACAAAAGGTGAGGACTAGTTGAATTTGTTTTCGCATTATTTCATAAAAAGTTTTTTGCTAAATGAAATATCTGTAACATGCAGGAAATCGTCGAAGAGGTAACCGAAGAGAAGCCAAAGACCGCTATCAAGAAGAAGCCCAAAACAACCGCGGATGATGTTACTGAGCAAATTGTTGAAGAAATCGTCACGGATACACCCAAGAAGCAAAAGGCCAAGACCCTCGTAGAGGAAATTCAGACTGTTGAAATAACCGAGGTCGATGTCAAGAGGGCACCGAAGAAGAAGGTTATTGTCGAGGAAGAAGAGGAAATTATCGAAACAGTGGAAACACCTACGTCAAGAACAATAAAGAAAAAGATACCGGCAAAGAAGGACAAGCCCGAAGAAATTGTTGAGAAAATAATTATTAAACCCACCGAAGAATCCATCCTCATGGAAGAACAACGGATAGTGGAAATCATAGAAACCCCAACAAAGAAGGTTATCAAAAAGAAAACGGCGGTTACCCGGGATGACGGAGTCCCAGAGGAAGTTATCGAAGAGATCGTTATACACAAACCGAAGAAAGAAAAAGCGAAGCCCATCGTGGAAGAGTTAGAGACTGTTAAAATAACGAAAACTAACGTAATGCAGGGTCCCGAAGAGGTAATTGAGACTGTGGAGACTCCAACGAAAAGAACTACAAAGATACGTAGAAAGTCATTGAAGAAGGATGTGCCTGACGAGATTGTTGAACAGGTGGTGGTAAAACCAGTGGAGGAGCGTATGTTTATGGAAGAACAGCAGATAGTTGAGATTACGGAAACACCAACGAAAACGATCATCAAGAAAAAGAAGGCTATCACTCGAGATGACGGTGTACCGGAGGAGGTCGTTGAGGAGATTGTTATACACAAACCGAAAGAAGAAAAGGCGAAGCCTCGTGTGGATGAACTGCAAACTGCCAAAGTTATAGAACCGATTGTTGAACAAGCTCCGGAAGAAAGCGTCACCGTAGTAGAAGAAGAAATAATTGAAACCGTGGAAACCCCGACGAAGCGAACAACGAAAAAACGTAGAAAATCATTGAAAAAGGATGTTGCGGATGAGGTCGTAGAAGAAGTTGTGATAAAGCCTGTGGAGGAAAGAATTTTTATGGAGGAACAGCAGATCGTTGAAATCACGGAAACTCCTACCAAAACGGTGATCAAAAAGAAAACTGCCGTTACTGGAGAGGACGGTATACCGGAGGAAGTCATCGAAGAAATTGTTTTACGCAAGCCTAAGAAGGAAACGGCTAAGTTCTTGGTGGACGAGCTCGAAACTGCAAAGATCACGGAAACTGAGGTCAGACAAGCACCGGATATAGTACAAGAGGAAGTAATCGAAACCGTTGAAACTCCTACTACAATGACCATCAAGAAACGTAGGAAATCCTTGAAAAAGGATGTGCCAGAAGAAATCGTTGAAGAAGTAATTGTCAAACCAGTAGAGGAGTCCACGTTCATGGAGGAACAGCAAATCATCGAAGTCACGGAAACACCAACGATGAAAGTCATCAAAAAGAAAAGGGCCATCTCTCGAGAAGACGGTGTACCTGAAGAAGTCATCGAAGAGATCGTTATCCACAAGCCGAAAGCAGATAAGGCGAAGAAGGCGATTCTTCCAAGAGAGGGTATCGAAGTAACACAGGTGATCGCAGAAATGATGCCGGAAGAATTGGAAGTCGAGGAAAAACCGAAGGAACAAGAAGCTGTTTCGACTGAGGATGTCCCGGAGGAGGCTAAGGTCACTGAAGTGAAAACGAAAAAGGCTCCAAAGAAACCAACGAAGGCGACCGTCGACGAAATTGAAAAAGAAGAGGAACAGGTCGAAGAAATAAAGGCTAAAAAACCGAAGAAGGTAAAGGCAGATAAGACCATTTTGCCTAAAGAAAGCATCGAAACAACCGAAGTGGTTTCGACGGTCACAACCGAAGAATTACCCGCGGAAGTGAAGCCTGAAGAGAAGGAAGCGGTGCCTGTTCAAGAAATAGAAGACAAAATGGAAATCGTTGAAGTTCCCGTCGCCAAGGCTCCTAAGAAAAAGAAGAAGGTACCTGACGAAGTTAAACCTGCGGAAGAAAAACCTGAAAAGCCGGTGGAGAAAGAAGTAAATGGACACGCTCCAAAAGAAGAGACCGTTTCGGTAGAAGAGTCCGTCGACGAAACTTCAGAGATCAAGTCGGTAGAAGAGGTCAAAGAAAAGAAAACGGTGAAGAAACCTAAAAAGAAGAAGCCCGTACCGAAGAAGGATGAAATCGAGGAATGGGTAGAGCCCGAGTACGAACGGCCAGTTCTGGAACCAATGCCAGAGAAGATTCAGTGGGAACCATCGAAGAAGAAGAAGGAAAAGAAGCCTCTACCTGCCGAAATGCAAAAGCTTGTACCTCAACAGATCGAGAGGAAAGACTTCAAACCAACGAAGCTAACGTACATGGAACCGAAGGAAGAAGCTCAATTCGGTACAATAAGGCTTAAGAAGGTTATAATCCCTCAGAAAAAGGAAGCATCAACGGTACAACTACCCAAATTTCTTCTCAAGAGTCGTATAACGTTCGTGGGTGATTATCCGCCGGAGATTCAGAAGCCTAAAATCACTGCTATCGAAGAAAATCCGATTCAGTGTGGTATCCTTTCCCGAAACACCGCGGAGGCGCTTAAAGTACTAAAGATTAAATTTAAAAAACCTAAAATGCCTGAAGTCGAGCTCACGGAATTAGAGAAATTGGACAAAGAATTTGAGGAGTTGAAGAAGGTGCCTCTGGAAGAGATTGAGGATAAGTCTATTTACGAACGACCGTCGAAGAAACCAGAGCCGGAAGAAGAAAAGCCAAAACCTTTGGTTATAGGCAAGGGCAAAGTTCCCGAGGAAAAGAAAGAAGAGCCTCAGGATGTAAAATTGAAGAAGATTCCTGAGAAGAAGCCTGAGGAGATCGAGGAACCTAAGAAGAAGACTAAGAAGACAGAGCCCGTTGAAGAGCCCGTTGAAAAGAAGAAAACTGAACCGAAACCTAAGCTGAAACACGATGAACTTAGACCGCTGGACTTCGACAGGCCAGAGCTCGAAAAGTACGTTCCCCCGGAAGAAGAGGAACCTGAGAAACCTGCTCCGGAAATTGAACCAAAACCGTATAAACGACCGTCCAAAAAGAAGCCCGATCAAGAAATCGAAGAAATACCGTTGATAAAGGGCGTACCAAAGCCTCCGGAACCGGAAGAAGAACCTGAAGTCAAATTCAGAATACCAACATCTGAGAAACCAGAGGAAGAACCGGAAACGATCACGCTCAAGGGCTGGAAAAAAGACAAGCCAGAAGACGAAGGAACACAAAAATTCCCACAGATTGAAGCTGAGGCTGTACCACGCGCGCCCAAAGAGGCTAGTCCCGAAGAGATCACGATAAAGAAAGAGCCGAAAAAGAAGAAGAAGAAGCCCGTAGCGAAGAAAGATGAGGTTGAGGAATGGGTAGAGCCTGAATATGAGCGACCGGTTCTCGAGCCAATGCCAGAGAAAATTCAGTGGGAACCAACGAAAAAGAAGAAACCAGTACCAGAGGAGCCTGTGAAGGAAGAGTCTGTCAAAGAGGAACCCGTCAAAGAAGAGCCTGAGAAAGTGGAGTCTATCGAAGAAGTTGTCAAAGAAGAGCCAGAGGAAGTTCCTCGCGCTGTGACAATAAAGAAAAAAATTAAGAAAGAGCCTAAGATCGAAGAGACTGCAGAGGAAGTGGTGATAAAGAAACCTATTCCTAAGAAGGAAGAAGAGAAGCCCGAAAACGTAGCTGAAGCGGTGATCGAGAGAAAGCCAGAGAAAAAGCCAATCGAAGAAGAGGCAACTGACGAGGTTACGATCAAGAAACCCGTTACAATCGAGGATGTGAAGGAAGTAGAGGAAATCACAGAGGAGGTAACGATAAAGAAAGAACCGAAAAAGAAAAAGAAGAAGCCAGAGAAGAAAAAGGATGAGATCGAAGAATGGGTTGAGCCGGAGTACGAACGCCCTGTTCTTGAGCCGATGCCAGAGAAGATTGAGTGGGAACCGTCAAAGAAGAAAAAAGAAAAGAAAGAAGAGGTCATTCAGAAGCCTGCACCGGAGAGACCAAAGGAACAGGAGCCTGTGAAGGAAGAACCAGCGAAGGAAGAACCCGCGAAAGAAGAACCTGCGAAAGAAGAGCCCGAAGAAACTTCCGAAGTTGTAACAATCAAGAAAAAGCCGAAGAAGAAGCCAGAAGTGACAGAAACCGCTGAGGAAGTAGTAATAAAGAAACCCGTTCCCGAGGAAGAGGAAAAGAAACCCGAAGACGTTACCGAAGCGGTTATCGTGAAAAAGCCAAAGAAAAAGCCTGTCCAAGAAGAGGCAGCTGACGAGATTGTTATCAAGAAGCCTGTTGAAGTTGAAGAAATAAAAGAAATTGAGGAAGTCACGGAGGAAGTAATCGTAAAGAAAGAGCCAAAGAAGCAAAAGAAGAAACCAGAGAAGAAGGATGAGATCGACGAATGGGTAGAGCCTGAATATGAGCGCCCGGTTCTGGAGCCTATGCCAGAAAAAATACAATGGGAACCCTCGAAAAAGAAGAAAGAAAAGCCTGAGGAAGTTCCTGAAGTGGTGACAATCAAGAAAAAGCCTACGAAAGCACCCGAGGTGGACGACACTGCCGAAGAGATTGTTATCAAAAAGCAAATTCCCGTGGAAGATGAGCCGGAGGAAGTAACCGAGGCCGTGATAATGAAGAAGCCAAAGAAATCGGCAGTAGTCGAAGAGGCAGCTGACGAGGTCGTAATTAAGAAACGTGCGCCCATCGAGGAAACTAAAGAGATCGAAGAAGTTACGGAAGAGGTATCGATCAAGAAAGTACCGAAGAAAAAGTCCATGGTTGAAGAGGCTGCGGACGAAGTGGTTATAAAGAAACTCGCGCCGAAAGAAAAACCTGACGAGGTCGAAGACGTTACAGAAGAAGTGACGCTCACAAAGAAACCGAAGAAAAAGCCCGTTGTGGAAGAGGCCGCTGACGAGATATCTATCAAGAGACCAATTCCGGTTGAGAAGCCTGAAGAAATTTCCGAAGCTGTGACAATCAAGAAAAAGCCGAAGAAGAAGCTGGAAGTGACAGAAACCACTGAGGAAGTTGTAATAAAGAAACCCGTTCCCGAGGAAGAGGAAAAGAAACCCGAAGACGTTACCGCAGCGGTTATCGTGAAAAAGCCAAAGAAAAAGCCTGTTGAAGAAGAGGCAGCTGACGAGATTGTTATCAAGAAGCCTATTGAAGTCGAGGAAATAAAAGAAATTGAAGAAGTCACGGAGGAAGTAATCGTAAAGAAAGAGCCAAAGAAGAAAAAGAAGAAACCAGAGAAGAAGGATGAGATCGACGAATGGGTAGAGCCTGAATATGAGCGCCCGGTTCTAGAGCCTATGCCAGAAAAAATACAATGGGAACCCTCGAAAAAGAAGAAAGAAAAGCCTGAGGAAGTTCCCGAAGTGGTGACAATCAAGAAAAAGCCTACGAAAGCACCCGAGGTGGACGACATTGCCGAGGAGGTTGTTATCAAAAAGCAAATTCCCGTGGAAGATAAGCCGGAGGAAGTAACCGAGGCCGTGATAATAAAGAAGCCAAAGAAAACGGCAGTAGTGGAAGAGGCAGCTGACGAGGTAGTAATTAAGAAACGTGCGCCCGTCGAGGAAACTAAAGAGATCGAAGAAGTTACGGAAGAGATATCGATCAAGAGAGTACCGAAGAAAAAGCCCGTCGTTGAGGAAGCTGCTGACGAAGTGGTTATAAAGAAACCCGCGCCTAAAGAAAAGCCTGCGGAGGTCGAAGATGTTACAGAAGCAGTGACGCTCACAAAGAAACCGAAGAAAAAGCCCGTTGTGGAAGAGGCCGCTGACGAGATATCCATCAAGAGACCAGTTCCGGTTGAAAAGCCTGAGGAAATTGAAGACGTTACGGAACAAGTGACACTGAAGAAAAAACCAAAGAAGAAGCCCGTCGTCGAGGAGGCTGCCGACGAAGTGGTTATAAAGAAACTCGCGCCTAAAGAAAAACCCGAAGAGGTCGAGGACGTTACGGAAGAAGTGACTCTGAAAACGAAGCCAAAGAAAAAGCCCGTCGTCGAAGAGGCTGCGGACGAAGTCACCATCAAGAAAGTTACACCCGTCGAACCGGAGGAAGAAATAACGCAGGAAATAACATTGAAGAAGAAGCCAAAGAAGAAACAGCCCGTCGTGGAAGATGTCGAAGATGCTGAAGTGACGATAAAGAAAAAGCCTAAGGCCGAAGTGACGGTCACGCAATCGGAGGATGTTTCGACCGATATTAAATTGAAGAAAAAGACGACGAAGCACGTAGTGGATGAAGCGGCTGAAGAATTGGTGATACAGAAGACCGAAGAAGTCGAGGGTCCCGAGGTCGTGGTGGAAGAAGTAGTCGAAGAATTCACGATCAAACGAAAACCACCGAAGAAAGCACCGAAACCGATAGAGGAAATTTACGAAGATGTCACCCTACGGAAGTTGCGTCCGAAGCGAAAGCCACGTCCCGACATCAAGGAAGTCACCGAGACGGAAAATGTGACGTTCCGGCCGCGCAGTACGAAAACAAAAGAGGACGTCGAACAGGAATTTAAGATCTCGTTGAATACGTACGAGGAAGAGGATATATCAATGTCCGGCAAAGTTCGCTTGAAGCCAAAGAAACGACAGCTCACGTACTCGGAGGAAACGGGCGAAGAGACGATAAGGATTATTCAAGAACCCGAGGATGACGGCGAGCCTATAGTCGAGGAGATAGTGGACGAGTCCGACGAGGATGTCAAGGACGAGTACAGCATAGAGGAGCTCGACGTTGACGATTTCAACATGCCGCTAAGACGCAAAGCGAAGAAACAACCGCGGCCATACTCGGTGGAGGAGATCGAGGAGGACGGTGTGAAGATGAAGCTAAAACGTGATCGTAAATATTCGTACGAAGAGACCGACGAGTCTTTGGCACTGAAATTAAAGTCCAAGAGACGCGTATCAACGTACGAAGAAGGTTCGAGGAAAAAAAAACTTGAATTCTCAATCGCTTGCGAGATAATGAACGAAGCTTTTGTAGATATTATGCTTATGCTTGATTCGAAAATGAAGCTTTTTTAGATTGCTCGTCGACGTGAGAGATAACCGTGAGTACGCCAGCGCTTACTGATCCTCATTCTTCGTCGAGACAAATCCTATCCTAATCCTGTCTGCCGTCGATAATGGAACTCACACGTCTCTGCGATTGAAAAGCATAACGGCATAGGGCATCTAACAAAACTATCGTGGAAGGCTCATAACGAAAAAACAAAAAAAATATACTAAAGCAGCACGTTGCTCCAATCCCAGCCCACGAACCTCGTGAAATTAACCACTGTACTTCGACTCTTTACAGAGGAAGCTAGTCTGAGCATCACTAGGGAGGGTGATATCTTCGAAGAAGGTACTTTTGTTTTCTCCGTATTTTAAAAAATTCCCCTACCGTTGTATCTTTTCAAAACATAATCAAGTTATTAATTCAGACGAGGAATATACCGTGCACGATGGTGACACCATGTTCTCCATTTGTTCCTACGTCGCTGAAACGGACGAGGCGATTGATCTCGTCGAGGGTGAAAGAATTTACGTTATCGGTAAAGAATCCTGTTCCATATATAATTTAATCCTATAGACTTTGCTTTCCTTTTCATTCTTTTTGTAACGTCATTTTACGCAATCTTAATTTTCAGAGCATACCAACACCGATTGGTGGTTCGTGAGGAAACATTTAACTGCCGAGAAAGGCTGGGTACCGGCTCAATATCTGCTGGACGAAGTTCACTACACGATCTACCTTCAACGTAAATTGCACGAGAAGATCGACAAATTGCCAGTTTTCGAGAGTGAGTATGACGACCAATGTGTGAGACAAATTTATCAATAGAATAGGGAAAAATGATTGTAACAAAGAAAAAATGCGTTATCAATTTTCAGAGCCGGGTCCGAACGAAAAAGCTTCAGCGCCGCGATTCATCGAGAAACTTCAGCCAATTCACACTCCAGACGGTTATACGGTGCAATTCGAGTGCCAAGTTGAGGGTGTACCGAGACCTCAAATCACCTGGTTCCGGCAGACTGCCATTATCAAACCATCGCCGGATTTCCAGATTTACTACGACGAGGACAACGTAGCGACGCTCGTTATTCGCGAGGTATTCCCCGAGGACGCTGGCACGTTTACGTGTGTCGCTAAAAACGCAGCTGGATTTGCATCTAGCACGACGGAACTCACGGTCGAGGCACCGCTTTCCGATCATGGATCGGACATCACAGGGCCGTCGAGAAAAAGTTTGTCAAGGTAAATTGATTTTTCTTATTAATATTCAGCACATCTAATATTGGCGTATCTTTCGTTTGAATTCACTCGATGAGTTTTTCTCAAATGTTTTTTTTAAATTCATCAGAGAATCATCGCTCGCCGATATCCTGGAAGGTATACCGCCAACGTTCTCGCGCAAGCCAAAGGCCAAGTGCGTCAATGAGAAGGACGACGTTCTGCTCGAGTGTCGTCTGGTTGCCGTACCCGAGCCCGAAATCACCTGGTACTACGAGAACAAAAAGATAACAACGGAGAAAAATGTTGTTGTGGCGACCGAGAGCGATATGCACATGTACTGCAGTGTAATGAAGATCAGCAAGGTCGAGAAGAAGCAGGAGGGTCGTTATAAGATCGTCGCGAGGAACAGAGAGGGCGAGGCTGCGATCGAGATTCCGCTGAAGGTGAAAACGGGAGCTCGCGAACCACCGGAAATTTTGGAACCACTGAAACCCTATGTGGTGAGAGAGGGCGAGACCGTAGTACTGTCCACGCAAATTGTTGGTACACCGACGCCCAAGCTTATTTGGTACAAGGATGGTAAACCCCTGAAGAAGAATTTAACACCAAAGACCGATGGTGACACCCATTCGCTAACGCTTATACAGCCGCAATTGACCGACGCTGGTGAATATTCTTGCGTTGCGAAGAACGATCTGGGAAGCGCCGAAACTAAAGCATCTCTTATCGTCGAAGGTATGATTTCAGGGTTTTTTTATCAGCTTTTATACTTTCAAACTGGAGGATACTTATAAATTCCCGTGAAAGATCTAAACATCTGATGGATCAATTGATGAATTAATTTCTAATTGATGATAAATCAATCTATTACCAATTAAGCAATTCACAATTGATTTTTCAAAAGATATTTTTGATGCTACTACTAACACGAGATGCGTTCGTGTATTGAAAACCTAAAGCTTCGTTGCAACACTAACCGATCTTACTTGCGACGCTTTGCTAATATTCATTGCAGTCGATGCAAAGCCTAAGCACGCTCATTGTCACGGTATGGAATCGGTGAAGGAAGAACCCCTCGCCGGTAGGTGTTACGCTTATCGCCCTATTTTAATTAATCCATATTTCCAAGTACAACATTACAATATCGGCTACATAATTTCAGAAACTCCCAGTGGATCACCGGAACCCCCACTGTTCACGCAAAGATTCCAGGAGCTCACGGTACCGGAGAAAGGTACATTCAAGCTTGTTGCTAAAGTCACCGGCAATCCAGTGCCCGAAGTCGCGTGGTTAAGGTAAGCAATGAAAACCAAAATTGTAGACTGTCGGAACTGCGCCAAAAGAATAATCGTTCTATCTTCTATCATTCGTAGTTTTTAATTCGATCTTAATAAAACAACCGTTAAAGTCCTTACGAGACTGACTGTACAATTATCTTTACACAGGAATAACAAGCCTCTCGAAAAATCGCCAAACATCAAAGAGTCCTATGACGGTGAGAACATCAGTCTCGAAATAAAGAACGCAGATTCCGAGGTTGACGCCGGTGATTACAAGTGCACGGCGAGCAATCCTGTGGGAAAAGCTTCGCACGGTGCTAAAGTCACCGTTGACGTGCCCAGAGTGACATTCACGAAGAAACTCGTGACGGAACTCGAGGTTAACGAATGGAAGACTCTCGAATTAACGTGCGAGACTTCGCACACCGTATCAACAACATGGTGGCACAACGAGAAAGAGATAAGCGGTATGGATCATCGTGAAGTTATTCAAGAGGGTCGTACTCATCGTTTGGTCATAAAGAGAACTACGATGAGCGATCAAGGCACGTACAAGTGTACAGTGAAAAATCAAACTACAACCTGTGACGTTACTGTGAAACCGGCAAAGCCCGAATTCGTTCGAAAACTTCAAGACTTCGAGGTCAAAGAGCGTGACATTGCCATTCTCGAGGTGGAGATCACCTCGGAAACTGCCGAAGTAACGTGGCAGAAGGACGGCGTGCCATTATCACCGAGGGAGGAAAAGCTCGAATTTGTCAAAGAAGGAAATGTTAGAAAGTTGTTCATTAGAATGACGTCCGTTCACGACGAGGGTGAATACACCTGTGCCCTTCCGACCGAAGAATGCACCGCAGAAGTTACTGTCGTCGGTAAGTAATTGCCATATAATTCAAAATTGTATTCAATTTTTCAACAATTGTTTAACGCGTGAAGTTAGATTGGACAAGGATTTATAGAAAGTCGTATGTCTTGGGTATTTAAGTAAAAACTGAATATTATTGAAAAAAGGCTCTGAATATTTAGTCTATACATTTTTACCTAACTGCTTATGCATTATCTCTCCGTCAGTATTATTGTTCGGAGTCAACGTTCTCAATATCCTTAATATCAGTATTATATATATTTTTTGTCGTTGGGTAACTGGTGAAGTAAACATCTTAAACAAAATGTAATAACAGGGTTTACTCGAACGGACCACTTTGTTCGTTGATAATATTTAGAAAATTGTATTAAAATGGTATTTCTATTGCAGAATTACCGCCCGAGATAATCACGAAGATGAAGGACGTGAGGATAGCGAGGGGCGACAAAGCCAAATTCGATATAGAACTCACCAAGGGCGATGCGCTCGTTCGTTGGTTCAAGGATGGTCAGGAATTACAATTTTCGGAGCACTGTCGTCTGGCGATCGATGGCAAACGTCAAAAACTGAAGATCTTCGATGCAGAACCCAATGACGAGGGTGTTTACTCGTGTCAAGTTGGAGATCAAACTTCCGAGGCGAGATTGATAGTCGAGGAACCGGATGTCGATCTCATTAGAAGACTACCGGATATCACTCTCGTGCCACTGGACGAGGACGCTCTGTTTACTATCGAGCTCTCGAGGCCTGATGTAGCCGTTAAGTGGTTCAGGTAAATAAAAAAAAATGACCGTTGCACCGATTTTTTTCATTCCTGTGAACACGATATTAAAGGATTATTATAGAGACAACTAATGAAATATTGAAATGTAAAAATTAATTTTTACATTTCAATATTTCATTCACATTGGCATTGATACTGATATATTTGGAATGTATTTTGAACACAAAAAAAAAACAACAAATATATGGAAATTCAACATTACAAGATTATCTTCAGAAATCAATCGATTAAATTTTCGTCACACAGTCGCAAATTAAATGTTACAGCCAGTTAAGGTATCAACGTTTTCAAGTCTTGAGAAAATTATGTTTTTCCCTTAGTAAGAACTTTAACCCTCTTGACAAATTCGATAAACCTTCGGTGATAAAGTGCGCGAATTTTTCTCAAAGATTAAATTACTGAACCATAATTCACGACTGTAATTTTTTTTCCCCCAGAAAAACCGAACAGATCAAAGAGTCTCAGAAGTACACGATAATCGACGAAGGTACGGTGAAAAAGCTCATTGTGAGCGAGTGCACCGTGGACGACGCATTGGAATACAGCGCGGTCGTTCTAAACGTGAAGACTTCATCGAGACTCAAGGTCGAGGGTAAGTAACACAAATAACGATTGACCAGAATGTTATTGACGATTTTTCGTTTTAAGGGAGGTGTACTTTTAAATGCAGGAAAAAACGAGTGTTATTATTTTATTTTTGAAGAAGAAAAAAAATATCCTATGACAAATTCGAAACGAGAGATTTTTCAAGATGCTTTTCTGTTAATCTAAAAGAATTTCAAATTGTTCTATAAAAATTATAAGAGCAACATTTGTTACATGTTTGTTTTATTTTGGAAAAAAAATGCATCTCCTACATTTTTTTCGGCTCGAATCTGAATATTTATTCACGTGATCCCAAAAGCCTCTCCGACAATGGCTATATTGGGATTTTCAATATGATTTATACTTTTTTACTGAAAAATTGAAATTAAAGTCACCCTTAATGATTTACCATTGAAATTTTTAGTCGTCGAAACGTCACCGAAGATCGCTACGGAGTCGCAAAAATTGTACAAAGCGAAAAAAGGCACGGACGTTGAGATGACGGTGAGATACACAGCGTCGCCAAAGCCCACGGAAGAGTGGACCGTTAACGGACGCGTCGTGACAGAATCCAAGAGAATCGTTAAAACGATAAACGAGGAAACGGCGACACTGACGATAAAAAAAGTACAGGAAGAAAATGTGGGAGATTACACGTTGAAATTGACGAACGTTCACGGTGATGCCAGTACGGAAATGACGCTAATAGTGGTGCGAGAACCTAGCAAACCTCAAGGACCAATGATCATCAAGGACATAAGATCAGATCGCGTTACTATAGAATGGAAACCACCCCTGGATTCCGGTGGCTGCGAAATCATTTCTTATACCGTCGAGAAATGCATTAAAATGAAAAAGACGTGGATAAAGGTCACCGAAGTTGACAAGGACACTCTTAGCTATTGCGTGGACAGTTTGGGCGAAGATGTGGAATATATTTTCAGAGTTATCGCCACTAACGAGGTTGGATCGTCCGAACCCTTGGAATCCGATCCGGTTATAGCAAAAACTACTTTCGGTGAGTGCAAAGACAACAAAGATTTAAATGTGCCCTAGCGAGCTCAGTTCGTACGATGATATACGTGAAATTAGATTCTGTAATAACTCTAGAGTATCTCGGTAAAAAAATAAATAAACAAAAAATTTAACAGAAATAATGTTCATTTGATTTTTAAGTAAAACAAAAAAGTACTACTGTGAGAATTTACGAAAAAGTTCTTCTAAATTTCTTGGGCATTACAGACAAACCCGGACCACCTCGTGGACCTCTCGACATATCAGGAATGACAAAGACCTCGTTCACGATAAAATGGCAATCACCGGAGAACGACGGTGGGACACCGATCACCGAGTACACTGTCGAGATTAAGCAAACGAAGAAAAAGACGTGGACAAAGGTAAGCAGAGTCAATTCTCCATTTTTTTCTTCTTCTGGAATTCAAAAATGAAAAAGAAACATCGTTAATGATTTTGTTGCAATTTTATCAGATCGGCACTACGAGAGGCGAGACAACGAACATAATTGTGTCGGATCTCAAGACTGATGTTTCATACGACTTTAGGATAACAGCGAAGAACATAGCGGGCACGGGACCTCCGTACTTGTCGGAAGAGCCCGTGACCGCTGGTAAACATATAAGTGAGTATACGGAATAAAACTTGTTAGAAGACATTTTATATTTGCCTTTTACCATTTATAAGCAATGAAACATAATGCTTCTCACTTCTGCATAGAAATAATAAAGCTGACGGAAAACTCGATACATGCACTGCTTGGCATATTCCCCGCTACAAAGGTGACTGTCGGTATAACAATTATAAGTTGTGCCGTTATTCCTGAAGAAAAAAAAAAAAAAAAACAACCGACTCTCACACGATGATCCCTAACAAATATAATGCTTCACGCTCCGTAACTTTATCGTGAAAATGTTCAAACCCTCACAGAAAAATTTGATATGCGTCTTTATGAAATTTTTTACCGAAAAAATATATATTATTTATATTTTGCCCGATATTTTTATAAATAATTTGAAAGTTGAATACATTTCTATCGCATCTTTTTTACATGTATTTGGAAAGAGAAAAATGGTCGTATATAAAATTTTCCGGTGGGACAATCTTCGTAGACCGAGAAATATTTGTTTAAAACAATAAAATTTTTATTTTTCATTTCTCAGCACCACCATCCTGCCCCCTCAACCTCCAAGTAACGAGCATAACGAGCAGAAGCGTTACGTTGGCCTGGTCTCCACCCGAGAGCACCGGAGGTACAGAACTCACAGGTACGAAAATTTCCGAACATTAAAGATTCTTGGGGGACAGAGTTAAACGAGAAATTATATTGTAGAGAAAAAAATACATTTCAGTCTAAATAATAATAATTCAAAAAAAAATTAGAAACTGAAGAAGAGAATTTTGTTTACTCGTGATTAAAATTTGTCTGTTTTTGTTATTTTTGTATTTTTTAAGATACCATTTTCAAAATAATCTAGACAATTTACCAATTCTATGCTAAGAATGAGAAAGGCTTTATGAAGCTGATTAGTCAACGTTATCTCTACATATGTGAAGTTTTAATAAACTTGTTTGCCATTTTCATAGAGTTTAATTTTTGGACGAGCCTTTTTACTCCGAATATAATTACAAAGACGTATTCTACTTTCGCTGACTAATTTTTGAACGTAACCATTGTAGGCTATGTTATTGAGAAAAAATCAACAATGGGCAAGGACTCAACGTGGACGAAGGTAGTGACGCTCGATGCAACAACACTCAATTATTGCATCGAGAATCTTAAGGAAAGCGAGTTTCTCTTCAGGGTCTTTGCTGAAAACAGCATGGGCCTAAGTACACCGGCAGTTTCCGAATCAGTTATCCTCAAGACTCACGCAAGTGAGTATTTAATAACGAAGGACGATAAAACCAAATGAAAAATGTCAGTAAACAAACAAAAAAAAGACATTACCATGTCCCATTGTAACTTATAACAAATCATTACGTAACAGTTGAACATTACTGGAATCGTAATGTTTAATGCAAAGTAAAAGTTCACTTTTTGTTGACTAACATTGTTTTTACGATCGAGACACATTTTTCCATCTAACGTGTCTTTTCATACTTTTTTTCGTAGCCGTTCCATCGCCACCGACTGCACCACTGGAGATCAGACAAATAGCCGGTAACACAGTGGTTATAGAATGGGGCAGACCCGAGTATGACGGTGGTGCACCACTGGAGGGTTACAAGATCGCTATCAGAGACATCAAGAAAACTATGTGGATGGAGGTTGGACGTGTTAACGCGGATATACAGAAGCTCAATGTACGTGATCTTCAGGAGGATCATGAATATCTCGTGAGAATCTATGCGAAGAACGAGGTCGGTTTTAGCGAGCCACTGGAGTCTGAGGAACCGTTCAAGATCGTACCAGCTTCGGGTAAGAATAAATTATCAAATATCACTATTGGTATTAATTATTTTTATGAAAAATTTGTATGTCTGTGAAGATTTGGAAAATTTAATTAAATGAAAATTTACTTCGGAGTAGAATAACAATTTGAAAAATGTCAACATCGCAGATACTAAATACGTTGAGTCTGAACAACGTAAAGCAGTTAACTAAAAGTTTTTTTTAACCAACATTTACCTTTCTTTTATTATCAGATGTGTGATCTTTTTTCAATTGTCACAATATTTTCCTTTTTTTTTATATAATATCAATAATTATTATATGAATTTTTATAATTTTTCGTTTTTTCAACAGAATTAACCGTTATCGAACCAATTGCCGAGGCGACCGATCGTGGTGAAACAGCTTCGATGAGCTTCAGCACGGAAAACACAAGTTCCTGGCTAAGAGATCACAACATGGACGCGGATATAAGCTCGTATGCGCGTGCAAGGCTTCTAAGGAAGGACGAATATTTCTTCCGTATATGGCACTACGCTAAGAAGCTCTTTGACGAGTAAAAATGAAAGAAAAAAAAAGCATTTCCAAAATTCCACTTTCAAGTTAAACGATGTATTATATATATTTACTTCCTCAATTCCCGCCTCAACTTCCGTTGTTGTTCGAGGAATATAAAGTACGGAGCACGAACGGACGAGCGAAAAAAAAAAAATTTTTTAACTTAATCGCCAGAAACTCGCATACGAGCCAAAAGGAATAATTATCCCCGTGTCTGTAGAGAACGAGCCCACGAATTGGCATTGTCCATTTGCGTTGTAACACAATATTTGCATTGTTTCAACACTGAAAATTGTGCGAGTACATCGGACAAAAAAATTTGTCAACGAGTGCAGAATCTAGTCAGCGTATAAAAAAGAGAAAGAAAAACGTGACAATTCTTTAAAACCAAAATGTACGATGATCAAATAATCAACAGATTCAGTTGAAAACTCCTGTCGATCGAAAGCAATGGCCTTTTGAGGTCTGTTCGGGAGTATCAGACCTCATGTAAAGAAGAAAAAAAAAAGCAAAGCATACTGAAGTAATATATATCCGTTAGAATAAGAAAAATACATTTGCATCCCGAGATACTGCATATACGTCCTCTAGGCCCCAATTTAGAAGCATTTTAACACCTACAATCACAACTTTATGTTCAATTTTCTTTTTCCATCATTAGAATATAATAGACGAAAGCAAAACGTTGAAACAGCATTGTAGCGATTTCAATTGGCGTCGTATGTAAGTAATATCTTGCGAGCAACGTTGAAGAATGTGATAATACAGTGTTCGTGACACTCGTCGACTCGCATGTATATGTGCAAGTTTGCTTGCGTCGATAAAATTTATTTAAAAAGATATATTAGTAGTAATCGTTAAGTTATCAAATTTCTTTAACACGACGATAAACGCCGCGTTAGAGTATTAATATATTTACTTACGTGTAAGAAGAATCTGAGAGACTTTTGAGGCGAACGGTGCAATGCCACGCGATGCTGGTGTCCCCCCCGAGACGTAAACAAAAATATAGGTGCAGAACGAGATCCAATGCCGGTCACCAATCTCGTGTTGCATTTCCGTAAACCTCTAAAACGAATATTGTTATTTAAACAATTTAATAAATATAAGTGATGCAAGTACTTTGTTCTGGTGAAATTAATTACTTATATGCTGTTTCCTTGTCCCTCAAAAACATTATTTAGCACATATATCATCAAGATCAGTGTATGTGGTGAAATTTCAATCTTCTGAAAAAAAAAGAAAAATTAAGAATGAATTTCTTGGCTCCGTTCAGCTTGACGTTTTCTCCAAGTTTCACAGCTATTTATGGCGGTACGTCATGAAACGTACATCTATTACCATCAGCAAAAAATGTGTACAGGCTCAATTGTACAAAGTTAGTCATAAGTAGATGTACATGAGGGTAGATAAAACTCGTATAATTTAGTAATTCTTCGTTCGATATAATATGCATTGCGATTTTCGCAACTTTTTCATGACATGTTCCATCGCATAGAGAAAAACGCGAAAAGGTACGCTACAAAATTTGGGAGGGTTTGGGGGGGGGGGGGGGGGTAAGTTTAATTCGATGAAAAAAAAGCATATTTTCAAGAATTTTTTTTAGACGATACAGGTAATGCTGGTTTATTTATTTACTTACCATATAATAATACAACATCTGAACTATATTTTCCAAAATTTTCATTGTAAAATATTGATAAATAAGCTGTTGGCAGCAAATCTCCGGAGGCGTCTCGAAAAAAATTTTGGATCATCCACTGGATCATCCAAAACAAAAAAATCCAAATGCGTTTATTAGGTGAGATGTTTCTTGAGGTAACGCTGTCGAGTTTTTTTTTTATCGATTTTTTCATTTTTGGTAGTCAAAAACGCGATTTTTGCTAAAAAAATTGTGAAATTTGTTATTGTATAATAAAAAATAATTATAAAAGGAAAAAAAAAATTGGCAGCGTTACCTGGTGATTTATGTGTAGAAATAGTGTATAAAAATTGAAAAGAATCGGTGCATTAGATTTTGAACTACAGCGTACACCGACTTAAAAAATAACAAGTTTCAGAAAAATGCTTTAAAGTTTTGACAAGTTTCAGAAAAACGCTTTAAACCGGTCCCGAGTAACGGACGCTCAAATGCTCATGACTTCGTTAAGGGGGGAAATAGGGTTAGACGGTTCAAAAAATCGATTTTTTTTTAATTTCATAAATTCTTAGTAAAACTATTGAAAAATGTTCCCAAAATTTTTAATGAAAATTCCGACTTGTTCTATTGTTATAAGCCATTAAAGTGAGTAGCTCTCCTTCAGGCCCCGAGCGCGCTATTTTTCCAAACGCGTTTTTCTGAAAACGACTTTTCTTGAACTTGCGTACACGCTAGTTTGAAAAGTCTTCGACCAATCGTTTTGAAAATTGGCAGTTACTTTCTTCATAGTATTGCGCTCTATATGAACCTAAAATCGGAATATTATCATTATTTAAAATAATTTTTTTTTTGCAAATAAAGTTGTAAATAATGGCAAAAAATCATGCTCTTTTGTTTAGACCCCTGTAAAAAATTCAATTTTTTAGTTTTTTGATAGCATTTAGGTTCATATAGAAGAGAGACATATAATAAAAGTAAATTCCAACCTCGTTTGATTTCAGATGAAAATTGCGGCTTCCAGAATGTACGCAAAATGCTGAGTCTGATTGTGACCTGCAATATGGGGTCGCTAATATCCCCGGTGTTTTTCAAGAAAATTGTTCAAAAATTTTACAGTATATACTTAAATATATGTATCAAATATTCTCAAAGTTTCGATAAATTATATTCATTTTTTATACTATAAAAAAATTCATGAAAATCATTGAGAAAACGCTGTCCTAACCCTATTTCCCCCCTTAATTTTGCTCCGATCGACTTGAAATTTTGACGAAATATTCTTAAGATGTTATACATTCATCTAAAAAGATTTAAAAAAATGGAAAAAAAAAGTTTAAATACTTTAGCCCGCCCTTAAATGTGTGAAGTTTTATTCCCATTTCGCATTTTATAGGTTCGTCGTCCGCGTGTCCGCCAAATATGTAGCAGAAAAAAACGAATTTATCTTTAATACACTACCTTTATTTTCTCGAAGAGGCAACAGCGTGAACGGAACTTCTTTTTGCTCGCATTCGGGATACCCTCCGCATTTCGGCTCTGTGCTGTTTCAGAATAAATAGTATTTGGAAATAATTTTTTGTTGGAACGTGAAACACCATCAACAGGTATGAACAGATACGTCCGCCTCGGAAACAGAAGACGACAAAGTGAACGAAGTAACGTTTTTTTTTTCATCCTTACTAAGTGGTTCATTGGGCAACTATCAAATTAATTCGGAATATACAAATTTTTTCGATTGCAAATGCAAAACAATCGAAATAATTATTGAAAAATCTTAATTCGCTTATTCGGAACCGCGCGTTATAAGAGGAAGTAAAAACTTTCTTTTCTATTGCGATTTGCCATAATCCTTTATGCTAAAACATACACTTTATTGTATCACGTAGTAGCGTTAATAGGTGGCGGGGGGTGGGGGGTCCGTGTCCGTAATGCTATTGTTCATTGTCTGTCGAAGGTTCTGGATCGGCACAGTGCTAAGGACCAAAATCAGGACTCTGATTAATTTTTTTATCGTTTTGATTGTTTGTCATTGTCTCCGAGTGCCCCGTTGTCTACAATTCGTTTCTCTCGCAACCTGAAATTGATTGGGGTACCGGAAAAGAGAGGAAGGCCGCGTTCGTTCGTGCTGACTGGTAAAAGTATTCATTAATTTTTCATTGATTTTTTAAAATAGAGTAAATAAGACGTTTATTACAAATAATGCTCGGGTCACGAATATCTTGGAAGTTTATCGGCATACATTTTTTATCGCACCCCCCTCGACCTCGTGTTTCGTCGTAAAAAAAGTGTCAGGAAACTCCGAAGTACGTGTGAATAAAAAAAAATTGTAAAAATGCATGAAAAAAAGACTGCCTCGGTAGCCATTTTACTGAAAAAAAGATTAAAAAAAAATGAACGCTGATTCGACTACGTAGTGTGGCGTGTCTCCGACTGAGGACAGCACTACGTTATTCCCTGTATCATCGTGAACGCAGCCACAGTTCGGAAAGGACGGTTGGCGTGTGCGTTGCTACTCGGTTTTTTCTTCAAACGGTCATCTATGTGTCATATATTTATTATGTGTCTGGACATCGCTGGAAGGGGAAGCCGTGTTCATCCCTACCGACCGGTAAAAGTGTGCGATTATCAATTGATTAATCAGATTAGAAAGAAGTCTCAACCGTGTCCGTGAACGGTTTTTTATTATCATTTTGACAAAAAGTGTGTGTACTTCCAATAATCGAATGAACGGTGAAGAATACATGCAATTAGGCATGCACGATTGCCAGACACTTGTAAAAATTAATAACAATTAACAACGTGTGTCAAAACCCTATTTCTGCGCCGAAAAAATATGGTCGCTGATTTGACTACGTTGTGCGGCGTCCTTTTCACGGGGGCGGGGCAGATTTTTTTTTTTCCATTGTTCCTTAGGAAGTTTTTGCCGTGATAGCGTCCCTCGCTCGTATTTTTTTATTTCGTATATTTTTCATTATTGAGAGTTCTCACAGTGATAACTGGAATCTTCAGTCACGTTAAGAAAAAAACAGCACAATTCGAAGCGGAGCAAATAAATATCGATTGACAAATCGTCCTGGGTTAAGGTTCGAAAAAGTGTATCCTTTGTCGGCGAGCATAACGACTTTTTGCAAAGCTATTTTACTGTATGTTATTTCATGAATTTCGAACGGGAAGTGATTGATTGTCGTTAGTCAAATGAGTATTACGATTTTCGCGCATTAATTCCTACCGAAATTTCGATTTTTTTATTGATATTTCGATCTTTTCTTTTTTCGTCAATGAGTTAACCTTAAGAGGAGGCCACGCGGTGAAAATATTACTGCAATAAAGATAGTGGCATAGGAATTACACGAGAGCGAGAGAGGGAGTCTCTTTAGCCTCCCCTTAAATAGGACACGTAAAACGAGTCAATATCTCCACAGAACAATTTGGTTCGAAATTGTTCTTTTTTTTTCAGTTGGAACGATCAGATTTCGATAAATATGTCATTATGGAACAGTGTGTAATTTATTATTTTTTAATTTATGTTTGCAGGGCTCTGAAGCGGTAGATGCTGAGAATCTGTTCTTTGGCAGGAAGCTGTGTAAAACGAGTGATGGAGTTCAAAATCCAATCCATTGTTCTTCCGGCCATTGGGATAAAGAGCTTTCTCTGGTTGTCGTTCGAGTGAGTCACATGCATTTTCCATAAAAATTTGCGTCTCGATGCGAAATTGTACTTATGAAATTGACTTCAATGTTTTTCCAAAAAAAAAATGAATATCGCAGAACAATTAGAAATATCTCAAAACACATTTGAAAATTGATGATTGAGGGAAATGCATTATGCATATTGGTTTCTTAAAAAAAATATAATCGCATGTATCAGAGAATGACTGAAAATTTATTCAAACTCTGAAAAATACTAATCAATGATAAAAATTTTCTCCAAATCATGGAAAATTGCATGAAATTATTTTGGTGTCTGTTGGAACAAAAGAAATTGGTTTCTAATTGAATGTGTATTGCCTTTTTTTGTTCTCTAGCAAGTGTGCAGTGTTTCGAAGAGTGGAGTTGGAGCCTAAGGTTTGAAGGGACAATATACAAGACTCTAATCTTCAATTCAAACGCAGAATGGAGAAATTAGAGGATGGTGATGTTATGTTTGGTCATGAAAAGTATACGACGAACGAGTGAGTCGCATGTAATGATCACAAAATTTATCCATTTGCCATGTAACCTTGCCGAGATTATTGAAATATTTTTACTCATATTGAGCAAAATTATCGATTAATAACCTATTGAACGAAATCATTGCGCTTGTCCTATCCGCGACATGCGTTGATAACGACAAATTTTTCCAAAATTTACTTTTGGAAAATAAAACACGTTTAAAAACGCTGTACTGAAAATCAGCATGCTCGTAATGATGCAAAATATTAATTCTTGTATTAAGGGGGGGGTAAGATTAATTCGTAGAAAAAAAGGCATGTTTTTGTGATTTTTTTGTGACGACGCAGTTAAAATCTCTTTATTAAAACTAATGGTACAGTAAAATATGACATTCGAAGAATATTATATAAAATTTTCACGAAGAAATATTAAAAAATACGGCAATGGCAGCAATTATTCGGACGTGTCTCGGAAAAAAGTAGAATTGCGGTGTCCCTCATAACTTGGTGCTGGATCATCTGAAATGAAAAAATGAAAGTTCATTTGTTAGATAATAGTTTTCCCCAGGTAACGCTGGGAGGGTTTTTCGAAATTTCAATTTTTCAATTTTTTGGAACATTTTGAAGGGAAAAACGCGATTTTTACGAAAAAAAAGCGCGTTTTTCCCTTCAAAATGTTTCAAAAATTTAAAAAATTGAAATTTCGAAAAACCCTCCCAGCGTTACCTGGGGAAAACTATTATCTAACAAATGAACTTTAATTTTTTCATTTCAGATGATCCAGCACCAAGTTATGAGGGATACTGCAATTCTACTTTTTTCCGAGACACTTCCGAATAATTGCTGCCATTGCCGTATTTTTTAATATTTCTTCGTGAAAATTTTATATAATATTCTTCGAATGTCATATTTTACTGTACCATTAGTTTTAATAAAGAGATTTTAACTGCGTCGTCACAAAAAAATCACAAAAACATGCCTTTTTTTCTACGAATTAACCTAACCCCCCCTTAATGGAAGAATTAATATATTCTCGTTTTACTGTAACGTTGCAACAATTTTATAAATACAAGTATATCATTTATTTTTGAGTGACACTTTGCTAGTCAGGAATTAAGAATTCTTCTAATGGCTCGCGAGTTTCGTCGAATTTACTACCACAGTAAAACGCAATACCGCCATATAGTCAATTAGAATTGAGAATCTCCCGAGTCCTCGAGACACAAAAAAGGAATGTATGACAATTGAAAGAAAATAATTTGGGAATTGAAAAAAAGTCAAGGTTTCTTTTCCTTCTTCTGAATCAAACGAGTCTTATCGAATTTCATTGCACGGTACCTCGTTAACCGTTTCGCGTGTAACAGAGAGAGCCTCGAAACCCCTTTTTTTTTTTATTCCCATCGTAATATCGAGAGTCGTACGCGAGCTCGTACTTTAACGGCGGTGTATATCAATCGTTCTGGGGGGAGTCCCGTAAAGAACAACGAAGAATAATCAAAAGAATCAAAAGAGAAATAAAAGTTTGTTGAGTAAAGAAGAAGCGGTATTACGCGAGGAATATCGTCGAGACTCATGACAATGCGAGAGCTCGAAGGTTGTAAAAAAAAAAGCTTGCATAAAACTGTCCTACATACGAAGAAATACCGCCCCCCCTCCTTCCTGCCCCTCGGCATATATAAGGAACACGAAAAGTAAGCTCTAAACGGCGCAATAATATTTTATTTATGGGGTGTATTCGGCGTTGCGGTTTTATATCTTTTCTCCATATAGAACAATGGTCTTACGTAACTGCCGCCAAAAATGGTCGTTTCGCAAAGGTGATCACTTGTTTTTTTTTTTTTTGGTATCAATAAAATCGAAAAGTAGTAGTGTTTTTTTTTCTCAAACACGCATTCACGGAAAATTGTACAGTCACACTCATCCCCACGACTCAATAACACTGTCTAGTTTTTAAAAATTCCCCGAACCAAATGATAAAATATATCCAATATCTCGTTGAATTTTTTTTTTTTCGAAAGTAACGATTCAAGGCGCTCTCGAAGAGTTATTATTATTATTATTTTTTTCATCGAGATGCAGCCGAAGGCGCTGAATTCTTACCCGAACGATTACGACGTGGAGTAGAAAGAGGACGATGCGGCGGCGGAGGACGTGCAGTTTTCGTTGACGATGGCGAGAGAAGGGCCCACCACGCCCGAGGAGAGTCCATCTCGTCGCCATTAGAATTACAAATATCCGAAGGAAGAGAGCACATCAGTCCGGGCTGCAGCTCGATGAGTAGTGTGGTAGTAGAGAAATAAGAGCACACTCGAGGGAGAGATAAAAAGCTATACTCATCCTGCTGTTCCTTGCTGCCATTTCCTTTCGCCTCATATGGGGTACTCCACTTGAAATGGACTTGTTGCAAGACATTTTTTTTTGGAGATTTAATCCATGAATGCTGACTCCAAAAGAATGAAGTACAAAAAAAAACGTCCTTGCGGTGGATTTTATTCTTTATTTATTTTTTTCCAGTCATCGTTCAATGATTAAAATGCTCCAAAATGGTCTCTTAACTAAAAACATAGTAACGAAATTTATTTAGAATTGAGAAACATTCACTGATCGCGAACGGCCCAAAATCATAAATTAAGGGAGGGGTAAGGGTTTCAGCGTAAAAAAAAAACACTTTTTTGCGATTTTTTTTCTCAAATATGGATTGAGCAATTTTATTCGAACCTTTTGTACATTATTGAGCATACTTTTGACAATGTTGTGTAATTTTTTCATGCAGAAATATTGAAGCATAAGACCGTAACAGAGCTTCCCCCAGAACGTCTTGGAAAAAAAAACAATTTGCGGTGTTCACTATTACTCGGCCGGAAATTATCTGAAAATGAAAAACCATGAAAATTTAGTCAAATTATAATCAAATCTTCCCCCCAACGTTCTCTGATAATTTTTTTTTTCATTTAATAATTTTTGGCGGCCATCTAAACTGTGAACTGTTATTTTCCACGAAAAATTCCGCCATTTTGTGGGTGGGAAACACCCTTAATGTAAAAAAAAAAAATGTAACTAAACGTTGGGGGGAGGTATTTTATATGTAGAAAATGTGTACAAAGTTTGAAATGAATCGGTCAAGTAGTTTTTAAATGGCAGTGAACACGGACTTTGAAAAAGTAGTTTTGAGAAAAACGCGTCTAAAGTGCACTGCTAACCCGACCGCCCGCAGCTGTTAGAGGTATAGCGTTAAAGGCCAGGAGATTAATAAGACAATAACTTCAAGAATATTGCTTAGATCGGTTTAAAATTTTAAGGACATATTCTTGAAATGTTAAACAATAAGATAAGATAAAAAAAAAAATTCGATTTTTCGAAAGTGAAAACCCTTACCCCGCCCTTAAATGTCATTCAAGTTCCATATTGAAATATTAACTAGAAATTATAAATGCTAATTATTGATAGTTTGTCGGTCTTCTTTTTCATCTTTATGTCATTAAGTACAATTTTCTTTTTTTTTTTTCACTCACTATTTAATTCGCCAATAATAGCCAAACTGGCTGATAAATGAAAAGTGCTGCCATTACTGACTCCAACCCTGTAGAGTATTTCGAAGAAGCAAAAATCATCGAAGCATAATTAACAAAAAATATAACAGATCATTAACGACGCTAAGCAGCAAATTGGTCCAAAAAAATCGTTTCATTCCAGGACATTTCACGTGGAAAGCCTCATATGCCATCTTCTTCGGTTTTCCCCCTTTCGTTCGTCGATGGGGACGGCACGCGCCCTGGGCGCAAAACGTCTCCGTCGCGACTCCGCGTAATGTCAGACATTTTCGTGAGAAATTCATCGCTCGCGGGGGGCGGGGAGGGGGGGGGGGGTAAATATGGAATTGAGGGTATATTAAAGGGAGGCTTCGACTGTTGCAGTCGAAACTCCCGGGTGTTATATGTTTACTGCATCCCGACAAAAAAATCCGAGTCCACGTTCCACTCATGATTTTGCCGCGAAACATCATTTTATTTTCAAGTCTCGAAGCGTTTAGCTCGGACAACGTCGACGCAAAACTTTTGCAAGGACGTCTCGGTAGAACAGACGAAAATATTGTATATAGGCAAGCGAGAGGGATGCCAAGGCACACACGCACACACATAGTTATTAGGAAGTTGGCCACAACAGATGGCAAATCGTCTGGACTCCCTAGGCTATTGAAGTTTTGCGTCGTTCGCTCTTACCCTCATCCTCGAACCCTTCGGTTCATCGAATAATTGGACCGTCGATAGTTGAGAGAAAAAAAAAATCTCCACACTTTTTGGTGCATTTATCGTTTCGCTTTTTGAGTCGTACTCGACGCAGATTATCGATAATAATAACGATCACTGTTCAAAAATGTTATTTCATCCCAAGAGTTCGCGTTTATTTATCGTTTTTACGATCTCTAGAAATCACAATTTCGCGAAACGTCACTTAAGCATTCATTTTTTTTTTCAACCCCGTAAAATCCACGCTTAAAATTAACGAGCGAGCAGGTTTGTAAGTTTTGTTTTTTTTTTTTTCAACCATTACAGAATTAGGCAGTTCAGGATTATAGGATGTCTTGAAATTTGTTCACTTTCACGAACACTCGTACACTGCACAACATTTTCAGCATGAGAAACTTCGCATCGATTGATCTTGTCATCGTCACATTTGGTAAGTCAAATGATGACGCGCAATATTTCATGCTCACCACATATATACATATATTATATGAAGATTTATTTTATTTTAAACAGGGGGTTGTATTCCGACATCGACGATTCTCTTTTTCGGCATTACGTCCGGAAAATTTCTCATTTCGTAAGAGGATTTACGAATTCGTGCGAGGGTTCAGCGTGAAAAAAATGTTTACATAACACTAGAACGAAAATCGTTGGGTAGGACGAGTGTTCGACGCGTCAATTGTCCAAAACAACCGGCGTAAATTACAGAACGAGGCGAAGAGTGTCGAACGCAGTTGGTGGCGAATTCTCGGTGTTCTCGTTGCGAAGTAAATCCCTCGCGATTCTCCCTGTCTCTCCTCGTGTTCCGACACCTCGAGTTTACCTGTTACTCGACGCGCCTAAAACGTATTAGTTTCTCTCGAATTCCCTTCGACACTCTCGTCATGTATATATCTATATGTATGGAGCGTTCCACGTAAAATCGATTTGGCTACGATGCTCACATTCTGGGATTTGGAGCACAGTTTTTCGTATTGTTGTTATGATGCTAAAAGTCATACAGTTTTTTATTCTAGCTTTTCGCCAACCGCTATTTAGTAATCGCAAAAAAAAAAAATATTTTACATAAAACGAAAAAGTTGGCAGTTTATATAGAAGTCGACAAAAAAATTCAAAAAAATTCCTCTGTCGAACATGTCAATTTTAAGCGATATCCCAATGTGGCTCATATTTTTTTCGATTTTTTTTTCATTTTTAACAATAGTGAAAAAATAAATATTTATATTTTACAGAGGATATTTGGGAATTACATGACAATATAATAAATTTTTATTAAAGTCACAAAAGGTGAGACACAAAGTAAGGTCGATTTGACGTGGAATGGCCCTTATGCGGATGAGTACATAGTTTGACGACGCGAAGCAATCGCGTTGCTCCGTATGAAATTCGCGAATTGTTCGCGAACTAATTTCCCGTTGAATCGTGCCTAGAGTAGATCGTTTCGCGCCCGGCACCGTTTCTCGTCTCTCCTCCACATTCGTTGTAACGCAGCGGGTAACTTGTCCCCCAAACCCCATCGCCGATCACGTCGTAACTCTCCGGTCATGCGAAGCAGTTACAGCGTCGTGTCCAGAAGCTGCTCATCCTTCTCCCCGCCGTACTCGACACTCGTGTATCTCACGGAAATGAGATTAGTTCGAATGTTCGTTACGAGCTTTTGAGCGTTCTACCGTTGCGGTTGGCCTCGCGGCTAGCCTCCTCGATGGTATATATAGTACTGGAACCGAGTTTCGTCGGTCCCTCGTCTCGTAATTTTCATCCCTCTGCCTCGCGGAAATGACGTCAATCCTCGACAGCCCCGATTTACATAGAGAAAATATCGTAGAGTTTTCTCTCGCGTTTCTCTCTGATCGTTTCGACGAAATTCGTTCGGTTTAAAAATCTTTTATTTACTTTTTAGTCTCGTATCTCTACGTTTACAGGTAGATGAAAAAACTTTGTTTTCGATCGCATCGTGCGAATTTTCGGATCTCGCTTTTTACATTTTCATCAGTCTCGCGTGATTATCCGACGAGTGCATTTACATGTTGGTAGTACAAAGTTGGAGGAAAATAAAAAGCTGAGCTAAAAGCAAAGTGCGTAACGAACTAGAGACCGGGTGTTATGTCATTGGGAGAGTGTAGCGATGAATCCTAGAAATGTATTAACGCGTTTTAAATATTATGCTTCGTTGTTTAGGTTTATTTGTTTAATACGCGATTTTTATGGTTTATGTAAATTATAAAGCGTACTGAAAATGGAATTTTGTAGGAGGTGCATGCGGTAGAAAACTCGGTTTTACGAGAATGCACACCTTTCATGTTTCTCCCTTGACTTTGGGTGAACGTCTTTTATTTAATGTCATCATCGTCGATTATAACATTTGATTTAAGATAGTAGTCTGGTAACTTAAGGGTGAACTGTGACCCGCTGTTTTTTTTTCACATTTTTTAAGAATTTTTTTTTGTGGGCACAAAAAGAGATACTCGAAAAATTTTGTTGGGTTTTGTTCCTTGTTTATTAATGTATCAAAAAATATTTTTTTCACATTTTTCACGCCGCATGGTGGCGCTGGGGAAGCTCTCGCGTCAGGTGCTGTCATCTCCGCGGCACGCAGCAGAACTCTCTTCAACGTCGATCTGAAAAAAAATACCGAGTGTTTTCGTTAATAATATGATATTTTGAAGAGAAGTACATAGGGATTTGGAAAAATATTGTTTAAAAAAAAATAGGCACGCTTTTGAAATTAACTTTAATTTCAAAGGCGTGCCTATTTTTTTTAAAACAATATTTTTCCAAATCCCTATGTACTTCATTTCAAAATATCATATTATTAACGAAAACACTCGGTATTTTTTTTCAGATTGACGTTGAAGAGAGTTCTGCTGCGTGCCGCGGATGTGACAGCACCAGACGCGAGAGCTTCCCCAGCGCCAACATGCGGCGTGAAAAATGTGAAAAAAATGTTTTTTTATACATTAATAAACAAGGAACAAAACCCACAAAAAATTTTCGAATATCTCTTTTTTTCCCACAAAAAAAAATTCTTGAAAAATGTGAAAAAAAACAGGGGGTCACAGTGGTGTTCACCCTTAAGCCGATTTCCATGTCTTTTTTGGAGGGCGTTTTTTTGTAGGAAAATAAAAATGAATCGTTATGGATATTTAGGATGTTTTTATTTACATATTAAAGATACAAAAAAAAATTTTTTGAAAAAATTTAATAGTTTATTATTATTATTATTATTATTGATCGAAGTTGGCATCTCAAAAAAAAAGCGCGTGGGTGGCCCCGGTGATTTTGGCTCTTGATGTTATCTGAAATAAAAAATTCTTGATAATTCTTAATCTATAGACATGTCATTCTGGTCGGAACTACTGAAGTTAAATTTCATGGATAAATAACAAAATGGCGGACTTTGGAAAAAAAAGTCCTTTTATTTTAGCAAAGAAGGGGTTGTAAAATAAAAAGTTAGGGGTGAAGAAATTTCTCCGTAGTTCCGACGAGAACTATAAGTGTGTGGAGTAGCCTGTTAAAATTTGAAAGCAATCGGTTCGGTAGAAAAAAAAGTTAGGACCCGGGCTGACCAGAAAAACACTGTTTTGAGAAAAACGCGTTTAAAATTCAACAACAGATTTTCATAAGTAAACAAATTTTTTTTTTGTATCTTTAATATGTAAATAAAAACATCCTAAATGTCCAAAACGATTCATTTTTATTTTCCTACAAAAAAACGCCCTCCAAAAAAGACATGAAAGTCGGCTTAAGTTACCAGACTACTACCTTAAGTTCGAGTACTTGAGTCCTTTCGGAGGATTTTTTAACTGAAAATTATCGCCAGACCTCGTAAGATTGAATATTAAATACTCGAGGGGAAAAGAAGGGGTAATTATTAGGTTAAAAAAATTAACGGGACAATTCAACTCAAAATTTTACAAAGTGGTGAAATTAGTTATGTTCGTAAATGTTCTTAAAAATTCGTTTAATTATCGCGACTTGATAACTATATAAATATATTTTCTCCAATGCTAATATAGTTTATCGTTCGATCCTCGTCCCTCGTGTTAAACTCAACGAACGAATATATATATATATCGTAAAATTAATACGCGAACGATAGCTTGAGAGTTTTGGGGAGGGGAGGAAAGAAAACGCATTTAATGCATCGTGAGCGTTGAGTGGGGTCGCCGACATCGAGATGAGTCTTTAACGTCCCGTTTGCAAATTGGAACATAAAATCACGGTTGTAACGGGCTCTGCGTTGATTGTTCGTTACAGCGCGCTGCCTACGCTTACCGCATCGCGATTCAACACCAGCTTCGGGTACTCAGGAACATACGCACAAACACATACGTGCGAATGATGCAAAACGGGTCGGAGTCGTAACTGTATACGTTGCATGAAATATTTCATCGATAGAAAAGCCTCGGGCAAGCCCTCTCGTTTTATATATACGATTAGAGTGATATATCCCTTGAATATTCTCATCAAATGTGAGAATGGAGATGCTTTATTAAATTTACAACCAATTAGAAGAAAACAAATTTTTATTTTCACCAATTTTCACTTTTCTGAACAGGATCTAATTCATTTTCAAACATTTAGGCAATTCTGCCGTTAGTTTTGGACCTTTATTTTAGATATACTAGCAACAACGCGCTCGCTTCGCTCGCGCTTGAATGTTTCATATTTCGAACCTGTCCTTTAGATTAAGAATAAACTGTAAATTCTTATAGATACTTTTTCCCAAACGGCACAACGGATTTTGTCACCATACTGCAGTCGCTAAGATTATTTCGTCTCGATCGGTTGTCATTTCGTTAAATAGTACATAATTTATTATAAGGTTTTTAAATTATGAGAATTGCATTGGGCGAGAGTCAATAATCTATTGAATCTTTGATCTTATCGAATCTTTGTATGCTATAGATGTTGTTTCATGGTGAACGAAATCGTGTTTGAATTACGCGCGCTTGACGACAACCAATCAGATTGACGATAAACGGGCTTCATAATTCGATATATTTATCTCGCATTTCTTTATTATATAAGGTTTTTAAATTTTGAGTATTGCATTGGGCGAGAGTCAATGATCTATTGAATCTTTAATCTTATTAAATCTTTGTGTACCATAGATGTTGTTTCATAGTGAACTAAATCGCGTTTGAATTACGCGCGCTTTACGACAACCAATCAGATTCACGATAAACTGGCTTCAAAATTCGATATATTTATCTCGCATTTCGAGAGTTTCGAGAATCGAGTGCCATGTCTTTTTTAAGAATGGATTAGAGCTTTAGTATCCGCGGTCATGTCAGGACGCGGATTTTCCCTTCAATGAAGGGAATTTGAGGTCTGAGATGAGAAAAGATTCTTTTCTGATGAAGTGGATTCTATTTGATGTAAAAGGAATTTTTTTAAGAGTCAAGCTCAATAATTTATAAATTCAGAAGCAGGAATCAAAAAATTGAAAAGAGCATCACGTTAGATATTAGTAGTTTCACCTTAAAAAGATAATTTTAGCCGCAAATGAAATTTCTAAGTTACTTTTTCGCGTTACAAAAGTTATTTACAAATTAATGGGTACTCTTTGGATTATCATTGAAAAGATTGTTATTTATTTTCTACGCGTAATACGACTACCTCGAAAGAAAACAACTCGATTTTAACAACTTGCATAAATTTACAAAATTTTGCCGAGTAAAGATTTTGTTTCCTTCTTGCCAATCTGTGATCTTGATTACTCTGGTCTTTTAGTGTCCAGTATTATCGAGAGGTACTTTATAAAAGAATCTTTAATCTATATATATATATATTAACCCACAGTTAACAAAAGTATGCAGCCACTTCTATTTAACGTAGTAAATCGTCTGAGTTACGCCTTTTCGTGTGCCAACAGTCGATATGCGAGACAGCTGATACACGCGAACGAAAGCAAAAGGAATCTCTTCGCTCGTTTAACAAACGTCCATTAGGCCTGTCTCGTCCTTCGCGTTCTCCCTTGACGTGTCCAATCGGGGGCGGCATTCTGAGCATTTCACTGCGCCGCAGAGACCGCTCTTGCCGTTTCACTCTTACGCCCGTTTCTTCTCGTGCTCGAGTATTCTTTTACTCTAAAACTTTTTCGAATACCCGCAACGAGAAATGCTCTCACGAAGAGCGCCCTTTCGCGCTCCTCGTTGTTGCTCCCGCTACTCTCGCCGCCGCCGCCCTCGTCGTTTTGCTAATTGCAATCACAGCAGTCTGATCTTACTCTGATTCGCTTACCTCACCCCTTTTCTCCACAACGGACAGCGAAATCTCCGACTTGCAATGGGTAGTAGTGCAGCGACTTCGATTCTCTCATTCGTGTCTCCGTTTCGCGATTTTTGTTCGTGTCGCTCGCTCGCGTCCTTCCGGAAATTCTCCTCCCATCGATGCTACGCGCCACTCTCGCTCGTCTCTGTACTCACGTTTTTTTTTGTTTTTTTTTTTTTTTACAACTGAATTAATGGTGAATTTCTCGATTCTCGTTACTAATTGGTTTGATCATGAATCTTCGATTATACCTCAGGCGGACAAACTTTATTTTTTGCTTTCCAATGCGCGAGTCTCGATCGTTCGTTATCGCGAGCGCACGAGAAAACTCTTCGAAATACGTCATTGGAGATATGCGTATATTTATTTCGTTATCAATTATATTAAAATTTGCTTATTGTCGTCTCATAGATTTCCCTCATATCACAAAATTTCCTCGGCGAAAAGGCACCGATTGGCTTTCTTTAGGAAAACGTTTCGTTAATGAGAAACACAATATTATTTCGGAATATCATAATTGCTTAAATCGATTGTAGAGTTACTCGCAAATTATTGCATCAAATAATGGAAATCAGAATATTACTTATGCCGGAAACATACGTTTTTTTTCCTTTTCTTGTTGTTTTATTTTATCATGTTCTTAGCACGAAGTCAAAACGTCGAATAATCGGGAGAAATGAATTTATAGTTTAGAAAATCGTGCGATTCACGTGAATGCGAGGGTAGGCCAAGAGACGCGCAAGAAAGTCTTCGAGGGTTGTCAAGTTGAAGGTCGTTGGTCAAGATTTATCAAGAGCTAAAACGGCGGGGTTGTGGGAAGTAAACATGAAAACTCTGTGTCGTTCGTTCTACGGTCGTTTCGGTCTTTCGTTACACATTTGCCCTCATTTCTTTTGTTTATTTGTCAGGTGTACACGTGTTGTACGACGTGGCGACCGGAGCGAAGGATAAAGTTAGGCTTTAGGGCAGATACGAAGCTTCGCCTCGGTCCAGTGCCGTGGGTTAAAACCATATCCGCGCTCCTTTTCGCCGAGAGTTCGCGACGCGATAACGCGTACACCCGATACGCATCTAGGCATGAGGCATGGCGCCCCAGCTCGAGAATTATGTTTGCTCCGCGTATTTATTGCCGAGCTTTGCCACATATGCACCGAGAGAACTTCGCTTATAGTCCTCCGCGATCCCCGACAAACCGCGCTCCGGAACGAGATAACTTTTAAATACAGTGTAGTCGTAGTTGTACGCGGACCGCGTTATAGTCGCAAATAAGTTGCGGTAGATGAAGAAAAACACGAGAAATATGTTGAATAGTTTCGAACGGAGGAAACATTTTTCTTACCACGCCCTCCGAGGGAATTCATCTTGTGGATTTTTTCAACTGACACAGACCGAGAAAAATTAACGGAGAAGACATTTTACTACCACTACCACTGCATTGCCACCACTGTTGTACTGTTACTACCACTGCATTACCGTTGCATTACCACTACCATTAACGCTACCACTTTTTGATGACGATAAATTTGAGGAGAACGCTACCATACCGATGACAATTGAAATGAACAAAAATATTTTTTCAAATTAACAGCGGAATTTCAATTCTCAGAGTTCAGACAGAGATAATTTTGGTCTATCAGGCAATCACGCTAAAATCGTGATGTATTATAATGTTATTTATTATCTTTTTAGGAGTGGAGAACCAGTGAGAGTGAAGATAAGAAATGATTCGTTTCTGACATTGACATCAGGATTTTGCCGAGTATTTCAGCGAGTCTCGGAGAGAAGAGAATCTCCATCGTCCTTGGCACCACCGGTTGAAGAACGACCTCGAGCAATTCTTCATCCTCTCTTCGTACGGGCTCCAAGCTTCTACATAGAGTTTCCGGGGGCTTGGATACCGAGTGACTCGTTTATATTTCTCGTGCACTCGCGCACCTAGGAATTTCCTGACCCTGCCTACGGGTCTCGGGACAAACAGTAACCATAAGGCAGAAGAGAGATCTTTGTGGAAGTGGCGTGAGGTTAAGAATAATCTACTGCGAGACAATCGTTCGCGTTGGAGCTACTCGAGGTTTTGAAACACAACTCACAACAATGTTAGGGCCCGGGGGGGGAAGAAAGTGCATTTAGCAAGAGAGAAAAAGGGATGAAGATAGCTAATGAGAGAGAAAGAGAAGAAAACTTTATCTCGTTCCTGTTGACTATTTTCTGGCTATCCCTTTGTTGCACCTACGTGCGTTAACTGCCGCGCCAGCCGACTATTAATAGAAATAATCGTTCGTTATAATCACAAAGTATACTTCGTAATAAGCACTCTGAGCACTCGCTACTTATCGCCACAAACGCACACATACAACCGCCAACTCGTTTTGGTATAAAAAAAAACATTTCTCCTTACTATATTTCATTTCATCTCGTATTTTCACATTCTCTTCTCCGTTGCGGGACGTTGCCGCATTACGCGTCTCGCAATCTTTCCCCGTCGCTACGACTCGCGACGCCCTTTTTTTTTTTTTTCATAGGTAACACACTCGCGGGTGGGACGCGGCTGCCGGGAATAAGTTGTATTTTATTTCGCGTCAAATGACGAAGAAGCGAAAACGTTACGAAGCGCTGAAACTAACAGTTGCGGCGAATTCACGCGAGACGATGTCACACAGGGAAGTCATTCGCGTTTGTGCGTGGGACGGTGGCCGAAGTAAACGGGCGGGTGATTGCACGTCGGGGACGTTTAGCCGAGAGGAAGAACGGTGTGACACGAAAACTTTTAGTCGGAATATGCGGATGAACAGAATAGGGATATAAAGAGATTTTAACGTCAATGGACTTTCACCTGGGGACTCCTCTAGCTCACTCGCAATCTCCAGGAAGTGATTAGTGACGAATTATATACGTCGTTATCTCGGTCCAACATCTGTTGTAATAAGCGATATATCGCGTATACGACGTAACGTAATATTTCGTTATTACGCATTGAGGGACCGCGCACACACGCGACATTATCACTGTATATTATTACCAAAGTACTATAGATCTCGTTTTAACGCAACTAAACGCCCGCGCAAAAGCTCGCGATCACCGATAAATCTCGTAATTCCCATTTCATATAAATAACCTCCCCCTTCACTCCCCTTCAGCAGTAATAACTATACCTATATAGGATTGTTGTACACAGTAACAGTTGACCACCTATCGCGCTCGCGCGTTCTCCGTCTCTCTTTCTCGTTGGATTATTCCTATGCGTCGCGTAACGATTATTCAAGATTAATTTGTAATTGCCGTCGTAAATAATGGCAAACATTGCCCGTACGTGAATATCTGTGGGATTAAAAAAAAAAAAATTATTGTCACTTAGAATATTCCGGAAAAGGGGGAAGTTCGATTTTTTTCATTCTTATGTGTTGGAATCGTTGCATCAGTTAAAAAATTTTTGTAAAGCTCGAAATGCAATTTTTTTGTTCTTTCGAATTTCATTTAACGTAATTAGGGAAAATACGTTGAGCAACTGTCCTAACTTTACCGGCTATGAGCGGATATTAATTCTCGTAAATGCTTGTGCGGTATTTAGTGAAAATGATGCTTGGCCAACGTCGCTTCTGCCCCCCCCCCCCCCCCCCCCCCCCGGTTTCACTTCGATTCCTCGTTCTCTCCTCGTTTCTTCGTTACACACACGCTCTCACACTATATTTACGAGATTTCCACGTAGGCGAACTCGCGTTTAGCGATATTCATTACTCGGCTCATTACTATCGGCTCGGGGTATACGAGGTCTCGGTTATAGAGTCTCCAGTCTTCGGATCTTCCTCTTCGCATTTAAACACACGCACACACAAACACACAGAGTTAGTTACGTTACCACATACCGTATAGTTCGTTCGTTCGCTCGCTATCGCCACATATTTTATACCATGAGGTTGCTCGTTTCCCCTCCCCGAGTATTTAGCATTCGTGACGACGTTACACACATATACCAAGTTGTGCATGTATGCATGGTTAGAAAGAAAAAAAAATAGAAGAAGCTCAGAGAATGAGAGAAGTGTAGAAGCAACAAAAAAAAAAATGATAAAGCACACGCTGGACTTTAGCGGAGGATTTATGCGGGCGTTATGGAACGTACCCTCGTGCTCGCGAGCGATCGGGCGGAAATCTATGCGAGCAAGGGCGCGATAGAAAAAGAGAGAGAGAGAGAGAGAGAGAAATACCTCTACCGGGATGGTATAAACGATTTATTAATTGCTCGTTATAGACCTTCGAGGCAAAGAGCATTACGTATGCGAGAGCCAAAGTCCCTCCCCCCTGCCCCTTCGCACATACACATAAATACATATACAGCCAAGGGTTATGGCTGCGAGTACTTTTTTTTTTTTTTTACACCCATGGAATCTCCTTCGATCTACGCGCCTAGTTTTTTTCAAAACGATTATAAATTAATCGACTGATTAATTCGCCGAGAGAATGTCGAGCGTTGTTTAGTAACGCACGCGTGTATGCATGCGAAACGGGAAAAGTGATTATTAATTCGTCACATTAATCTACCGGTCATCGGCCCAAACGATACGATTTATTTTCCCTGCGATACTTTAAATCGCGTGCGGCCATTTTACGGATTATCCATTGAACGGATGGGGGGTGCCTCTAACCCCTTTCGCAGTCTGATGAAAATGAGATTACCGTGTCATCGCGACAAAAAACATTTTTTTAATTTATATTACGATTGTTTAGTATCGAGCTATCAAAATTCAAATGGTCGGATCTACATTTGGAACATTATTTGAGTTCTTATAAAAATTGGTACGTCAAGGATCTTTGAGATCGGTGATTTTTAATATATCAGAATTGAAAAATTGAAAATGACGCACTGAGAATCAAAAAAAGTTTGGAATTGATATCATGTATACGGATCCCAAACTCGTTGAAACCAATTATTTTCTGTCTCGCACGAAATTGTCGTATGTCGAATTTTATCGAGCGACCTCAACAATTTTGGAATATCAATTCTTATAAGAATTCAATTATTTTACGAAATCTCGTACTCGCCATTTTTAATTATGAGTGTCTGATATCGTATTTAGATTCGGTGATTTCAAAAATCTTGGGGGCGGCGGGGGTAATTTATTTTTATAAAAATCGCAAAAGAGTTAAGTAAGCATTTTTTTTTAAACGATAGGGTCTTTCATATTTTTTTAAATTGTTATTTTCAATTTACAAATTTTGTTTCTTTTATTTCATAATCCCTGAAAGAATGAATAGGCTTCAGGCCATTGTATGCAATGTATACACGGTCTCTAAGATCGTGTCAATAAGATCGATTGAGTATTCGTTCGCGATCCGCCCAGATATACAGACACAAGCACATCTGGACATTTAGCGGTCTGCTCGTAACGCGTTCCCCTCGATGTTTGCTTCTGGCTTACCTCAGAGGCTCGACACAACCCTTTTCCCACTCTCGCTCTCTCTCTGTCTCTGGTGAGTGCCTCGCAATTAGCGAGTTACGACCCACGAAGACCGTTAATTAAATTGAAACCGATAGGCCGGGGGAGGTGGGGGATTCCCCGACGCCTTTCGTTATACGAAAGGGTTGCTCCTGCTGCCTTATTACCGCCCCAAGTTCCACCACTTGCCACTTTCGCCTGCCTTTCCCTCGATTCTCTCTCTCTCTCTCTCGATTCTCTCTCTCGCTTCGATCTCTCACCTCCCTTAGTTGCACACCATATATTCTCTATCCCGCCCTCTCTATCCATTTTGCCAACTTCTTATTTTCAATCACCCACAAAGTCTCGCACGTTTGTGAACGGCTACTCTATCTTTTCAAACGTAACTCACTGATATATTAATGAGTTTGTGTGTATATGGGTGAGAGAGAGAGAGAGTGCACTGAAAATATATGTACCCGAAGATATGTGCGTGGTAAACTCTCGTCCTTCGTGTATATATACCTTCTCTCATATATACCAACTTGTAATATCGTATCTCTTGGACGATTAGCAAGCTGTGTGCGCAATTATCCTTGTTTGTACGTACAGTACGAAGAGTCCGGTAGGCTCGCGCGAATAGGTATTTTAGCGCGAAATAGATTAATGAGCTCGAAGTATCGTCGAGCTTCTTGGTTTTGTGCTTCTGAAAACGACCTTCGTCTTTCTCTCTCTCTCTCTCTTTGCAATTCCGAGTCCAAGGTGCAATGTAGAAATTGAAAAGTGTTAGGATTCCCGGGTGCAGTTTGTGCTGCAATCATGGTGCTCTTCTGGCCACTGTGCTTTAGGATATGTGGAGTCATAAGTCGTGAATAATGTCCGTGAGAGATGATCAGACTAGCGTTATAGTCTTCGGTCAAGAGAGGCCCTCGTTCGTACTTCTACTCCTATATTACACATATATACTTTCCGAGCGAATGTACATTCGCTCGCAGTGCTTTGGACGCATTACACAGGGTTAACTCCACCCCATCCAGCGAGCCTATTTATTTACGGTCGTCCGGCAAACTGTTATTGCCGTCGTAAGGATTTTTCTTTTCTCGCCATGACGGAAGACATAATAATTCGTTGAGTCAATAACTGATCGGAGAAAATTGCGGTTAATGGAATTAATTATTTCGAAGTGATGTCGATATAAAAGTCATTCTATTTTCGTATCAGAATTCTACGGACGAATTTATAAAGAATTCTTAAATTCTATTTAATTATAATATATTTTCTTTTTTTTTATGATCGAGTAATAATTTGTGGTAATGAAAAATTCGTGATTTTTATCTATTAAAAGTGCTAGTGAGAATTAAAAATTAATAATAACCAAGTGATATTCGGGTAGATTCGTGCATTTTTGTCCTTTGGGCTCGTCCAAAAGTTAGATTCAACAATTTCAAACGCATTTGGCATTGAAAACTGAAAAAAAAAAAAGATGATTTTTCACGAAAACAAAGGTACCTGTATGCGAAAGTAAAAGGCAGGACAGGCATTGAAAAACAACTTAGGAGATGAATTACAAAAAGGCAAAATAATCAATAAGTCGAAAATTTAAGTTGGAAATTTTCGAAATTATTGGAGACAGTCAAAGTAGTGGAAGGCAATTTTACTAAGTACCCCCGGGGACATTTTATACGCTAGGAAAGAGTAGCTAAAAATGTTGAGGTTCGTGATAATTTCTTTTTTTTTTCGACGTTACGATCCAAACTAATCCGTTAAAGTGACGTTGGGTTTTGCTCGAGAATCTTTATACATTATATACATATATATCGCGTCGCGATCTCGGGAGCGATCAGGAAAATCATCGTTCGGTATACACGTTCGTAAATAGGAGTATAAAACTGTTCCGTGGGTCAGCACCGCGAGATCTCGTGGTATTTATAGGGTGCGGTTGGGTGGACCGCGCGCGTGCAGTACACGGTATATAGTACCCGTTGCGTATACGTACCACGGTCAAGAGAATGAGAGAGAGAGAGAGAAAAAAAGAGCACCTGCTGAGTGTATTCGAGAAGTGTACATCGCAGTTTCACGTTATTCCCGAGTATCGATCCCTCTTCCATATACCCTATATACCTAGCGATCGGTGAGATAACGATCTTTCCGTGTGCTCCCTTGACTCTCTTCTTCCACGCTCCACAGAATCAACGCGTCGCGCGGAAATTCTCTCAGCGGCCTCTCTATGTCCCGAACGATCTCTAAAGATTTTCTATACATATAACACGGTTAAACATATAGGATATTGGTATTATATAGTGGTGCACCGGCCTCGCCCGACTTATATTACGATTCCCATTCCTCTCCCCCTTGGCCTCTTCCATTCCGTGTTCTTCGAGCTTTACGACCTTGCTAAACACGGAATATACTCAATAATTTTTTTTCTTTTTTCACTTTACCTCCCTCCTTTTCATACTCGCTCCGAGAATCATTCGAGCAATCGAGGTATGACCTTTTATAGACGTGTCTAACCGAGCAAAAAGCTCTCGACAAGGGTTTATAACGTTAAAATTGCGAATATACCTAGCGTTTCTTGAACGATATTTGACTGTTCGTATTTTTTAAAATTTATCTCGGTTTTTTTAATTTTCATTGTTGCATGCTTGGTACATTATTTGAAACGCAGATTAGAGATATTTTTTTAAAGGTTAAACATCGTTTAAAATTGATTAGACGGTTTGCAGTCTATTAAAATCACTTCGCAAAGAGCGTGAGCTTATAAAAGCAGGTTTTTTCGTACCGACAATCGCGATTTATTAAGAAAGCGTTAATCATCTCCCTCGAAGTTTCGAAATATTCGATTTTAATAGAAATATATTCCTACTATCAGATTATTTAGTTCGGTCGCTTTGCGCCCTTGTATTTTCATACATCGAAAAACCACTTTGCCACTTTTTTCATTTTTTCCATTTTCACAATGTATTTTCGTGCTCTCGATAGAAACTCGGTGTTTTTTGTAATCAGTAGAGAATTTCCGATCGAATAGAGTATTGAAACATGGTAAAAGATGAAAAATTTTTTTCACTTCTTTCCCCACTCTTTCAGAAATCTAAAAATGTCGAAATTTCAAATGGTCATGGATAATGATAGCACAATGATTCAAGCGCCATTTTAAAGGGTTTTCGATCACGAAAAGAATGAGCACAGAGTGGGGGGTTCCAACTCCGTCGGGAAGTAACGTTACAGCGATTTTAGTGAAGTCACTTCTTTTTTGTCGAAATGCAAAAAAATGTTGAATTTTTTAATTTTCTTTTAGGACGCTATATCGATGTATTTTGACTCGCTGATTACTAATTCAGTACCCGTTTCCTTGAGTAACTCGAAATTTCATTGAAAATCGTCCAAAAAGTGATTTTTTTCGTTTTTCGCCTTTTTCTCATTGAAATTTTGAGATTTCGACTAAAACTCGGTGTTATTCGTAATCAGCGGAAAATTTCCGATCGAATAGGGTATCGAAACATTGAAAAAAGAGACAAAAAAATTTTTTTAATTTTTTGCCCACCTTTTCGAAATCTAAAAATCTCAAAATTTCAAATGGTCATAACTTGGCTTCCGTTTCATCGATTTTGGGTTTTGACAAGCGTTTTCAAAACGTCTCGAGTAAACTTAAAGAATGAATTTTGGATCATCCCGATATCTCAATTATTGTAGCCGTGAGAGCAGGTTGAAAATCGGCGAAAAAAATGAGAAGGGGTATGTATGGAAAAATTGGCAAAAATCGATGGTCCAACTTAAAAAATCTGTGAAAAATCGAAAAATAATGATAGCACAATGATTCAAGCGCCATTTTAAAGGGTGTTCGATCACAAAAAGAATGAGCACAGAGTGGGCTTCCAACTCCATCAGGAAGCAACGTTACAGTGATTTTAGTAAAGCCACTTCTGGGTGGTCGAAATGCAAAAAAATTTTGAATTTTGAAATTTCATTTTAGGACGCTATATCGATGTATTTTAACTCGCTAATTACTAATTCAGTAGCCATTTCCTTGAGAAACTCGAAATTTCATTGAAAATCGTCCAAAAAATGATTTATTTCGTTTTTCGCCTTTTTCACATTGATATTTTGAGATTTCGATTAAAACTCGGTGTTATTCGTAATCAGCGGAAAATTTCCGATCAAATGGGGCATCGAAACATTGAAAAAAAAGAAAAAAAATTTTTTGTAAGTTTTTGCCCACCTTTTCGGAAACTAAAAATCTCGAAATTTCAAATGGTCATAACTTGGCTTCCGTTTCATCGATTTTGGGTTTTGACAAGCGTTTTCAAAACGTCTCGAGTAAACTTAAAGAATGAATTTTGGATCATCCCGATATCTCAATTATTGTAGCCGTGAGAGCAGGTTGAAAATCGGCGAAAAAAATGAGAAGGGGTATGTATGGAAAAATTGGCAAAAATCGATGGTCCAACTTTAAAAATCTGTGAAAAATCGAAAAATAATGATAGCACAATGATTCAAGCGCCATTTTAAAGGGTGTTCGATCACAAAAAGAATGAGCACAGAGTGGGCTTCCAACTCCATCAGGAAGCAACGTTACAGTGATTTTAGTAAAGCCACTTCTGGGTGGTCGAAATGCAAAAAAATTTTGAATTTTGAAATTTCATTTTAGGACGCTATATCGATGTATTTTGACTCGCTAATTACTAATTCAGTAGCCATTTCTTTGAGAAACTCGAAATTTCATTGAAAATCGTCCAAAAAATGATTTATTTCGTTTTTCGCCTTTTTCAGATTGATATTTTGAGATTTCGATTAAAACTCGGTGTTATTCGTAATCAGCGGAAAATTTCCGATCAAATGGGGCATCGAAACATTGAAAAAAAAGAAAAAAAATTTTTTGTAAGTTTTTGCCCACCTTTTCGGAAACTAAAAATCTCGAAATTTCAAATGGTCATAACTTGGCTTCCGTTTCATCGCTTTTGGGTTTTGACAAGCGTTTTCAAAACGTCTCGAGTAAACTTAAAGAATGAATTTTGGATCATCCCGATATCTCAATTATTGTAGCCGTGAGAGCAGGTTGAAAATCGGCGAAAAAAATGAGAAGGGGTATGTATGGAAAAATTCGCAAAAATCGATGGTCCGACTTTTAAAATCTTTGAAAAATCGAAAAATAATGATAGCACAATGATTCAAGCGCCATTTTGAAGGGTTTTCGATCACGAAAAGAATGAGCACAGAGTGGGGTTTCAACTCCATCGGGAAGCAACGTTACAGCGATTTTAGTGAAGCCACTTCTTTTGGGCCGAAATGCAAAAAAATTTTCAATTTTTAAATTTTCTTTTAGGACGCTATATCGATGTATTTTGACTCGCTGATTACTAATTCAGTAGCCATTTCTTTGAGAAACATGAAATTTCGTTGAAAATCGTCCAAAACGTGATTTTTTCGATTTTCACGATTTCTCCGTTGATATTTTGAGTTTTCGACTAAAACTCGGCGTAATTCTCAATCAGTAGAGAATTTCCGATCAAATAGCATTTCCTTTTCGTTTTTTGTTTTTTTTTCTCGATATATGTTCTTCTCCCGAGGTGAGCTCGCGCGGGGTCGGTCTCTCGTGCGAGTTCCACTGTTCTGTCGTGTGTTCGGCAGAGCGCGCGGAGGCAACGCCCGCGTCTTCGGCGACACTTAGAAGTCGCAAATGCGATCGCACCGAGAGATATAAAAAAAAAGCTCCCTTGGTCAGGTGCGGGAGTCAGTTCTTGAAACGCTGCTGCTCGTGCTCTTAGTTTTTCTCCCGCGCGTACCTTACATGGCGACGAGTCGTTAACGCGCTTCGCACCAATGCACAGAGAAAGAGAGAGAGAGAGAGAGAGAAAAAGCTTCTTGCCATCTAGCAGGATTTTCATCCTCGAAGCTCATAGTCTTTTTCTCCGTTGCCTTCACGTTGGCGCCTGATTCTGCCTCTATCTAGATATATGTAGGTACACACAAATGATATATATACTATTATCACTGTACTCTCGCGAATTCCGCGACACTTGGTCTTCTTCCTCAGCGCGCACTTACGACTTTGGAAGTCACCGCGCGCTTCCCCTTATTAGACTCTTTTACGAAGAGAGAAATAGTTAGCAAAGGGTTGTACTTTAACACTAGGTTTACGAGACGCGTCATTTTGACGCATTTCGAACGCGTCAAAATATTCGCGTAAAATTATCCGTAAACCTAGTGTTAATAAACGTTAACAGAGCGAATGATCCCGTCACTCGGTTGACGGACAATAATTTCTCATGGTACTACAAATATTTTGTTTGCCGTAAGGATATTTTAGTCAACTGATTCTAATAATTCTTGAAGAAACTAATAATTTGTTTGTACTAATGAAAAAATCATCTTAACCAGGGTGAACGCCGATTTCGTCAATTCAAAACCCCTTTATTTCTCAGTGCAAAATTTTTCAATTCTTATAATGAAAACAGCGATAACGTCGTTTTGCATTAAAATCGATATTACATTTATCAAGCGAGGCGGCAGCGACTTGACGCCAAGTAATGAAACAAAAGTTTTTAACAACCTCTGCCACGATTTCCTACACATTAAGTTGATACAATAATCGTATAAAATTTCTAATCGATCGACAAATTAATCACGAAATTTCTTCAAGGCTTATTATTTCGTGAATCTCACCAAAAATATCTATTTTTAATATTTTTGTTCGTTAGATCTCGCGATAAAAATATAATAAAATAGTATAACGAACAAATAATGTACTTTTCTTGATTGGCTCCATTGCAACACCTCATTGAGGGTGTATATCCCACGGTTGTCGATGAACTTAAATTTGTATGCTTGGTAAAATTTAACTTGGATATTCATACGTCTATATACGAGGTCTGTTCAAAAAGTATCGCAAATTTTTAATTTCCGCGGGTTACGTATATTCGATTTTCGATTTTTTTGGTGGCGTTAGGTTGGTACTCGTGTCCCTCACTTATGCTGAAAAAATCGGCGATTTTAAATGTTTAGTTAATTTTTGACAGCTGTTTTGGTTAGACGTGTTTTGGCTTGTCTTCGATTTTTGCCTATTCCAAAAAAACAGCTTCCATTGCGATGATTGAGCTTTGGTTTCCACGTCATAACCATAAACCCATGATTCGTCACCAGCTATGACCCTCTGAAGCAAATTTGGGTCGTCGCGGACCGAGTCCAACAACTCCTTAGCAATGTTAACGCGACACTGTTTTTGTTCGAAATTGAGCAATTTTGGCACGAATTTCGCGGCGACCCGTCTCATGCCCAAACCATTGGTAAAAATCGAATAGCACGAGCCAATCGATATGTTTAGTTCTTCGGCAACTTCTCTAACGGTGATTCGACGATTGGCCAATATTATTTTCTTCACTTCATCAATGTTTTCGTCTGTTGTTGATGTGCTCGGGCGTCCGGAACGCATTTCGTTGTTCGCATCTTCTCGGCCCTCTGAGAACATTTTGTACCACCGATAAACTTTGCTTTGGTCCAAGGTAGCTTCACCATATGCCACAGTCAACATTCGGAATGCGTCCGAGCACTTAATTTTGTTTTTCACACAAAATTTGATACAGATTCTTCGATCCATTTTTTGGAATAGGCAAAAATCGAAGACAAGCCAAAGCACGTCTAACCAAAACAGCTGTCAACAATTAACTAAACATTAAAAATGGCCGATTTTTTCAGCATAAGTGAGGGACACGAGTACCAACCTAACGCCACAAAAAAATCGAAAATCCAATATACGTAGCCCGCGGAAATTCAAAATTCGCGATACTTTTTTAACAGACCTCGTATACATGCAAAGTACACTTTGCGCGCACAAGACGTGCTACTCGTGTGCGTGTGGACACCTCGAGTTTTTATTTCTCGGAAATCATGGTGGAGAGCACGGATCCCGGGTCGACGCACCTCGTGAAACCGCTGCGGGGGGTTTAGGGCCTCGTGCGCCCACGCACGAGTTTGCAGAGGCGCGAATTAAACGGGATGACAGGGAGTCCCGAAGTTTAATCCCGCGTTGCCGGAGAATGTTTAAGAATAATTTTGGAAAATTGTAGAAATTACAAAACTTGTATATTGCCCGGAACTCGTCGATCTTTGTGCATTCACAAATTTTCCACCGTACGAGCAAGAATCTTTTTCAATTTTCGCTCCCTCGTACAGGAAACTTTGTGTACGATTTTTTTCTCCCCTTTAACTTTTGAGAGTTAATTTTAAATGTATTTTTCGAAAAATTCAAAATACCGTAAATATCGTACGCCTGTATCGATTATCACTAAATTCTCAATACATGTCGAAATTTTTGACCCGATAGCCGAAAAATTCGACGAATTAAGCTCAAACATCTAAAGCGATTTTTCAAATAATTCCATACAATTTTCATACGTAATTTTCATAGATACGGAAAAAAATAAATAAAAATCAAATTGCTGTCTTATCCTGCAAATGGGGGGAATTTATCTTTTTTTCCCCCCCGAAAGTCCTGAAAATAGTGGCGAAGAAAATATTTAAAAGCCCCGTCGTTGTTTCCGCATGTCATCTTTAAGTACGAGAAAATGAGACAGAAACGTCAAGGAAGGAACGAATAAGATTCGCGCAAATGACCCATAAATCTCTGTTGTCTAGACTGGAATTTTAGTCACGTGCACCAGCGCACACGATAGCAAGAAATGCTTCTTCGTTGCCTTCATTTGGCTCTTTACTGAAGCGCATGTGTATATGAAATAGCACTATTAACAACTATATTGATATAGTTAGATGGGCCACACAGGTCGTGGCTAACCGCGATACCAACGCCAGTAATTGGCTTAACGCGGTTAAACGCCTAATTGTCCACGTAATTATCACGCAGGTTGAAAGACGACGCGTAAAGTATCCCCTTGGTATATCTCAACTTACCCGTGCCCCTGTGGGGGCACTTGTAAGAATGAATGAATGAATGTTGTGTACAACATTCATAAATACGGAATACACACATAGACGATATATGCCTACAAGAGATTCGTGACAGTTTTCCATAATATACGAAAGTAAACGTACGAGCGACGAATCCGGCTATCAATTACATCGACAGGCTCCTCGGCTCTAATACTTTCCTCGTTTCCAGCATCTTGCTTCTCTTTGGTCTCGCTCCTCTCCTTTATTCCCCTTCCTCATCGCGGTGAGATTGTAATAAAAAAAATATATATATAAAAAAATAGTCACTCGGTTCGCCCCCATAGCCGGATGGCATAAATCAGATGAACGTTAAGTGCTCCGCGTATTAATTAAGATAGCCTCCGAGTGAAAGAGAGAGAGAGAGAGAGGAAGGTTGGAACGGTGTCGTTCGCGCCCGCGCGTACTTTCAAATCCTCGGGAGTTTACCAACGATCATAGCCCGAGCACAATTCCATCATTTTCTCTCTTACTCTTCATATTTTTCTTCATCATCCCGCTTCCTCATTTCGTCCGCGTGTACATTTTCTGGTCGATGTTCCGCTGTGCCTATCGTATCCCTATCGACAGCCCTGATGGACTTGTTCATCTTGAGAATCGTTGGTTTTTTTTTTTTATTTCTTCCCAGTTCCCATCGCTTACGACGAATATAAATTTATACGAATGGAGAGATGGATTGTCAAGAGACGCCGCTCGTATCTTGAAAAGCCAATAACAGTACAATTCGTTTTATATAAATCTACCTAGCAGCTACGAGCAAGAGGAGAGGCCCATAATGCCGTAATTATCCCGAGGACGAGACAAATTGCGTACACGCCCGGGCGCGACACGCTACGCCGTGCGTGTGGATACACAGGTATATATATGAGGTACACGCATCTTCTCCGCCCTCCCTCCTTACCCAAGGAATACATACCGTACTCCATATGTTCTTTATCGTCTTCTCTTTATCCTCAAGCCTTGCGCGCTGCGTGGGTGAAGAGAACTTTGTCCTCGTCGCTTTGGGCTTTCTTCCGCCAGGGAAAACAGTCACGAAGACGCGCCCCCCCCCCCACCCCTCTTCAGCAGAGAACCTATACCGATCAAAAACTCGGCTCTATTCCGATTTTTCTTGTTTCTACTCATTTCATACCTGATGAGAGAGAGGGAGAGAGATTTAAGCGGTAGTCTGGTCTAGAGCGAGATTTTTGACGTCATTTCTGATGTGCATAATTTTTAAACCGTCGAAGTTGTCTTGATGAAAATTTACACGTGCGTTTATTGATCCTTAGAGAATACTTGTACATTAAAAAAAAAATTTATTTTAAATATTTTCATGTAGTTTTTTGCCTTGTTGCAACATGGTGCGCCGAAAGCCGCACTCAATCGGCGCCCACTCTGGACGATGTTGTATGCATCTGAAAAAAAAAATAGATATATATTCTCAATCTGTATGAGTATTCTGAGCACTGGTAGCAGAATTGGTACTTAAAAAAAAATTTTGACAAAATGGCGGCCTGTTGAACTTTCATTAATGATATTTCATACATTTTCGGGTATTCGACGAGTTATAAAATGTCGGCAAAATTATTGTTCGACTCAATTCTGCTACCAGTCCTCAGAAACAGGCTACCTAAGGTACGTGCAAAATTTGAGCTCGATCGGTCCATTAGTTATCGAGATATCGTGGGCGCCGATTTGAAAACGCGTTCAAAGTTTTGACACCGTCCGCGCAGCTGCTTCCCGACCGCGCTAACTGAGCGCGCGGCTTGCTTAGAATTTTTATTTCTCGGCTAATTTTTGAAATATCAATAAACGGTTTTCAGGAGCGTCTGAAAAAAGGTCTAAGGAATAAGAAAATGAAGAAAATAAAAAAAAATCGATTTTTTCAAATTTCTAGATCAGACTACCGGGTTAAATTGTTGGATCATAGTCATAAATATTTTTGTTGGTACAACAAAATTTCTGGTCACTAGAAAAAATATTGCCTGCTTCCTAAAATCGCTGTAATATGTATCAGAATTATTTCAGAATTTTCGTCGCAGCAGTTTCGAAATCAAGTGGGAGGGATATCAAAAGAGGAACATTTTGATGGATATTGTTGGAAATATTGATTGAGAAATGTATTGAACAATTATTTATTTATTTTTTCAATCCTCGGGATGAATCCTTTCAAACGATACCCCACTCGCCAGGACAAAATTTTCTTCTATCAAATAACACCATTTGGCTCGTCAAAATTTTCGAAAAAATATTCCTTTTAAATTGCTCGGCGTGTCATCATCGGAATATCTCACTCTAGCTGCGTGCCAAGTTTCACGTTATTAGGTTAAACTTTTTACGAAATAGAGGATTGTAACGGACGGACAACCCAGTGTCGCCATGAGGGTATTGTGTTTTCGTTACGGAAAGCGTTAAATTTTCGCGAAAGAGCTTTGGCTCTTCCACGAAAAGAAAAAAAAAACGAATATTACATTTTCCATCAAGCGGCAAACCGCAAAACCCTCTCGTGGTTAGTGCGTTCAACCAGGTATACCAGGATTAGTTGGAGGTGAACATGTAACATCGGTGTGCTACCAGTCGAGCTATCCAGCTTCGTGAGGTTGTCAGCGTCGAGAAACTAGCACTTTTCACATACCATTAGGATCTCTCTCAAGTTGTAAGCATTAGAGAGAGAGTGAGAGAGAGAGAGAAAAAAAGATATCTTTCGCGAGACAAGCCGCGGTGAAGTCACGTGGACGTGAGAGACACGATGGCATTGTAAATTGTATTATAGCCCGTGTATATATATGCAGATCTAGCGAGTATAAATCTTCTCTATATATTTCTCGCCGTCCCGCAAACGCAATTGTTTCAACTCGTCGCGAGACTCGCATAAAGTTAACTCTCGGTAGGATAGTACGTAGAAAAGACAGGCTCCTATATATGTATCTATACATACAGAGTGTAAAGAGTTGGTACGCAAGTGCTTATGGGGTAAGGGAATGAACCCCATCATTCTTTCTTTCCCATCGTACAACATATTGTATGCATTTATATATATATATATATATATATATATACATATACACAAGCGGGTTTGATGTCTCGACCGAGAGGTGACAATTTACGAGGCTAAATTTTTTTTCACTCACCGTTGGCTCTTGTCATTTTTCCTCGAGTCTGTTACGACCTTAGACCGACGATTATTGTCGAGACGATTACTTGTATAGGTGCCAATGGGCATATAAAACGAATGTCCGCCTTAGCGAAAATGTTCTGAGAAGAAAAAAAATTATCATTTCTATTGAATGCATTTGTCACTTCCGGAGGCTACTCCCCAAATATCCTAAGTACCAATGACTAATGGTTGTCTATTTTTTTATTGAAGTCAATGAGAACGTCCAAAACAGCGTATAGACGCGAGTAAGAACATTTTTTTTGTTATCATGTTTGTTGTATCTCCTCAAGGGAACGTGTCACACGCTCCGACCACTTCGAAAACGCGAAATACACTTTCGCCGAAAGGACACAACCGATCGTGGTTAAAATGAGCTTCGACACTGCAGTGTTCTGGCAAAAAATGGAATTTTATTACATCCCGATCGGTTGTGCCGTTTGGGAGAAAGTACCGATAAGAATTTTCTGCCATCTCCGCACTCATGTGTCACGTGGTACATATGCGCCTTCCTCTTAATTCAATCTTGAAGAAGAGAAAAAAATCAGGAAGTAAACAAACGTTGATTCATTAAAAATTACACAATAATGTCGGTTATTTGTTTGAAGAAACGAAAAATCGTCTCTATTCCGTACACAGTCACTTCCGGATTAACTTCGCGACGCGTAAATAAACGAAAGCGGCAAATGGTTCGGACAAAAAAAAATGATGCGGTTTGAAAAAGAATAAAAAATTATACAACTCGATTACAGGCGAGAGAGAGAGAGAGAGAAAAAACCCAAAGTCAGCTTCTCGTGCGATCGAGCAATTATTCCATATGAATAACCGCTCTCGGGACTCGCCGCTGGTATACATACCGACCAGACTCCCACTGCGAGTACCCGCCGGATTTAAATTCCCTTCTCGCGATATATATAAAAGTCGATGAAAGCGTTTCTCCTACTCTCGATGATAATGTATGTGCGCGTCTTCGGCATCGATTCGCCGATGAATTACGAGTACGCGAGCGAGACTTCGAGAGCTCTGAGTATCTTTTCTTCTTTTTTTTCTTGTTGTTGTTTTTCTCGAATCTACCCAGGACGGAGGACGTGTCTGTACAATAATACAAGATTCTTCTCCATTTTTGGTTATAACTCGGCTAAGAATTTTTGCTTTTCGTACTTACCCCATACATCTATCTTGCCGCAGTACAATGCACCGTTAAAATAACGTAGACAAAAATGTATGTACATATATATATATATATATATTTGTATGAGACAGTGCGAAAGCATCTCACCGGAAACCGTTTGCGTTCGTCCGAGCGACGAGTTTATAGTTATTTTCTTTACAGTATTATATACACAACAGAACTTTGTGCTGGATATATATATATACATATCCGGATAATATACAGTGTATATAGGTAGGAAGCGGACAATGGCGCGATAACTCATAATAGGATCGAGACTTTGTGTATTATGCCATATCGATAGTACGTGGGGGCCACTCTCTCTCTCCGTCCGCTTCATGAATCCCAATGAGAGTGTACAACGCTCTTTTTCCAACCCCTCGTTTTTCCCCATACTCCCATATATATAAACTACCGCGTTAAGATCGCTCGCACGCGGTATGAAAAGTTTACCAAAAATTCTTAAAACTCCTTCGTCAGGATAAAAATGTTTTAATAGCCGTTTGTTTATTTATTTATTTATTTATTTATTTATTTATTTATTTATTTATTTATTTATTTATTTATTTATTTATTTATTTATTTATTTATTTATTTATTTATTTATTTATTTATTTATTTATTTATCTATTTTTAATTTGGGAATTGGGAATTGGACCGAGAGGGACAAATTTTGGAGGCGCTGACTGTTCTTATAAGAGTGGGATAAACAAACAAACAACTTTTTAAAATGTACCATCGGATGGTAATACAAATGAAACTCAAATGTAACCGCCTGTATCGGTCAAGTTTTCTGCCGGTTCCTGATGCCTTCGTGCAAATTGTGGATACATCAATGTATTAGGAAAGTAATAGCTACGCACGACACTCTGAGGGGAGATCCTAAGAGATGAAATTGAAATTGGAACAGACGGGAACCGATGTAAACACCTGAAATATGTTTGAAATATTATTAATTTCCAAAAAAAAAGCTTAATCTCGTTTTCTTGCAAATAGACATAATTTCGTTTGGAAAAAAAAAAAAACAAAAATTCGAACGAGATGTAGAGGGAGTTGCGCGTTATGCTTAGTCTCCTCGGCGATCTGTAGTTCTCGCAGATCGTTCGAACCGCGAAGAATCAGTGATATATAGTATATTCGTTGGAGAACGAGGGTGCACAAACGCGAGACGAGACTTCGATAACCGGTACACACAAGATAGATACATTAAGAATATGCTGCTTATCTCGATGCGGAATCGAGGCACTTTAGAGCCATTATTCGCAGAAGTTCCCGCGAGCATGTTCACGATCTGTTCTTACTCTAGAAAAGTTTAATACGACCGTACACTCTCCCGTATAAACGTACGAACCATATATACCTCTTTTCTCCGTTTATTTTGCTCTCAATGAATATTTACCATCGGTCTAATAGCCAGTACGGAAGTCACCAAGTTTGCCATTATAAGCTCGCGCGGAGATTTGCATGAATCACGATTAGCACACACACACACACACAAATAAATGACCAAAGATTAAAGATATCTAGACGAATCGAAAAATACACCGGGTTAAGCATTTAATTCCAGATTAACTTCGCGTTATCCTTATCCTTAATTATACAACACTAATCAGTTATTATTCCGTGATATCTTCAGCTTTTCTTTCACTAATTATCACTTATCCCTTTTTCTCCCCCCTCCCCTTTTTTTCTGATCTCTTCATAATTCTTCATCATTTTAATTTCTTGTGGCACAGGCGTTTAGAAAATTACGAGAAAAAAAAAAGTAAAAATAAATAAAGAAACGTCTTATCTCTATTCTCAAGTACTAGGAATGTCTGCACGTACGCTGTTGTCGAGTAGATTATAGTTGGGGGGGGTTATACGAGTTTCGAGTTCGTTTTGTTCCGCAAGACGAGATCTTAAGATCGCAGACACCTGCGCATCGTTTTACGACGAGAGTTTATAACGATTTCCTCATCGGGGCAAGGAGTTCGCGTCCATCACAAGTCGAGAGAGCACACCGATAGACATGTATATAAGTATATGCGTGTATACATATATACTCGACTATAGAGGTTATATAGTCAGGGTCGCGATCTCTCGAATTTTCACGATCTCGAAGTTGAGAGAGAAACTGTTGGGGTTGAGCCGCGCTGTGCTGAGATCTCGATCTCTTCCATTATTCGGTAGAATTGCCTCACGAGGAGCCTCCTTATTCTCGCTTCGATCTTCGGTCTTCATTCCCTTCGAAAGATCGATGGAGAAAGAAAGAGCGAGAGAGGAGAGCCCGAGAAAACGTACGTGACGACATTAACGAACGATTTCGTTCTTAGATCTTGGTTATATTGGTAGCTCGTAAATTATCCCCGTAAATTCCGCATTCGTGACGTACAACATCGTTTGCGGATCGATATGGAAGAAACGAAACGAATATTCGATCCGCGATCAATCTTTTACACCAATCGATTTTCCATTCTCTTCACTTTTTCCTCATAATACACTTGTAACGTGTATCGAACTTTTTTTTCCTCTTTCAATTTGTAAAATCGTGGTTTTACGCCCACGTACTCCGTTAACATGTTTTTCAACGAGCGAGATGAAAATTATGTTTAGTTAGAGTTTCGTCATTTTTAAATTCCCTAGTGGTCGAGAATGACAACAGAATTAATCTTGCATCTTTTGCCATACGGTTCGCAATTCCATCCGATCGTGAATTTTACACTGATCTCGATGAATTTTTCGTCTGAAACTAGAGAAAATCCTTGTGAAGCGCGCAATAACCGTTAAAATGCAAGTAACAAGCTTGAAACTTTGATAAACGTTCAAAAATCGTTTCGTATCGATGACAGTGCGTACGCGATGTTAATATTCATCAGAAACATTCGTCACCTCTCTGTCACCCTCTATCTCGCACGTGCAAGCCACAAAAGATCCTGCTACATCTGATGATGATGATGATGATGATGATGACGAGAGAAAGGCAGCTGTTGCTCCTGTCTTCCGAAGTATATACCGATCGGAAGCTAGTTATATTCCGCTGTACAACTTGCACTAAAGTAGTAAGGTAGCTGAAACAGCAAACGATCCTAAGATATCCGATAGCAACACGCCGGTTTATATGAGCGTGTTTGCCGCGTTGATACACAACAGACCGTGAGTCTAGATGAGGAGGATAAAGGAGGAAGAAGAAGAAAAAGAAAGAAAAAAAAATCTAGAAGAGCGAAGACCTTGCGGAGAGGCTCATCAGGAGAGATGCTGCGCCCCGTGGTCTATTAGCTCTCTAGTTCTTTTCTCTCTTTCTCTCGTTCCTACCTCTTTCATTCCTCATACACATCGTCCTTTCTTTTCCCCTTCGAGACTCTCCGGTGGACGATGAAGGAAGGGGTTTCTCGTAGATGCGCTTCTCTTCGCGAAGAGAATACTTCGGGCTCGTACATCATCCACCTGTCTCTCGGGGAAAGCCTTATCTCTCGAGCGCTCACGTCTCTTTGCGTTTCACTGGGATATAAAAGCCACGGTGAGACACCAACCTGAACTATAATATCACGTAGTAACAACGTTACACTGGTAACCGCTGTTGTGGTACTGTAATTTTACTACCTCAACGGATCTTCATGACATTACTTATGTATATAGTATATTATTTCACTATTCCCACCCACGATGGGTTATTTACTCCAAACGTTTTCTAAACACTGCTTAAGTAGACCATCGGATAATGTTCGCCATCTCGAACGACAATTGATGAATTGAAATCCGTGAAAATATCACCTGAACCGCGAGTGAATGTAAATAGAAAAAAATAAATAAACAAGGGACCCTGACAGTAGTCGCATATGATGTGTAACATCTGACATCTCACCTTGGTAATAAGCAATACTAACATTATATCCCGAAAAAAATGATTCAGGTATTATTTGAAATGATTTTTCGTAACGAAGAATAATTCTTTTTAATGAAAATTGTATTTTATTTAATTAACGCTAGGAGTAATGCAATTTTTTATTGGAGACAATTATTTTTGTCCAATTTGGGGGAGAGCCGAGACATTTCATCGAAGTATTACGTGCAGTCGCTGTTGATGTAGACGAAGTAGGAGAAAATGGCAACGATGGCAATCGTAAAGTTGCATGACTGACAACCAGATTTGGTAAAGCGGTAGTTGGGTCGGCCGTTGATGTCTGTGAGAGAATTAAGTTCGCTGCACGTGCCCAAAAATCCCTGCTACGCTGAGTCGAATTATGCGCATTTTTTTGAGTCTACATTTCCAGTTTTTCATTTTTCCTCACGTTTTTTCTGCCGGTAATCGCGCATATATTCTGCTCTGGATTTACCCATCTCTGCAACTCACGAAATCATTAGAATTAAATTAGAATTATAAATATTTAAGAAATTATTAATATCAAAGAAATTATCCGTGTAATTAATTAATTTGTTTTTTTTTTTAAATCAAAATAAAAAATATCAATTGAGCAGCGACAGAAATTAACCTCAAAAGTTAATAAAAGCTATTTGTTTTTTTTTTTTAATCAGAATTAAAAATATCAATCGAGCAGCGACGGAAATCAACCTCAAAATTTAAAAAAGCTAAATATTCAAATATTCATTCGAATAGTTATTCATTATTACTCACTTGCATTCATTATCCATGATCTGCACTTTTTTCAGACACATTATCAACAGTAAAGACATTTATTAATATAGTTTAAACATATAAATTAATTTATATAACAGCACACTTTATACACAACACTGTATGTTAAGCGCACAGCTGATGCGTTCTCCTCTATTTCCTCTCTTTCTCGTCACACACGCACACGCTGTTGGCTGACAGTACCAACATCTCGGAAAATGGGTTGGTACCATCTGACGACCAACGCTACCACCGCGCTTCTCGGGCTTTCTGTTACCCACTTCCGTCCCTTTTCACGAGATCAGTGCCGCGGAAACCGAGCGGAAAGATATTACACAAAAAAAAAAATAGAAAATTTGCAATTGTCCAAAAATGATGAGAAAGCAATATCCTCGTTTTTAATTCGCCCCATGTTTTTTATCGCCATTTTTTCATTATAAGGATTACCCCGATTTTTCCTATGGAGAAACTATAATGATTCGTCAGTGGCAAGTTCGGCAACAGGTTACTCATCCAAAGCGACCGATGGCCGATGAGAGAAAGGGTGAAGCCAGAGAGCGAGCGATTGAGAAACCCCGAAGCCAGCCAGATGTAACGCCTTGAATTTATCGCCTCTTAGTGCCCGGTCGCACTCGCGCGCGCCCCCGATTACCGCTGTAAGTAATGTCTTCAGCAGCAGAGAGAACTCGAGTTGCATTGCCCGAGCCTTGAGGGAGGGCGCGCGAAAGAGCATCATCGAGGTTCTACAGTTGGTGAAGCCAGTAAGTTCGTTGTCGTGACTCGTGTACTCTTCGTGCACGGAATCTCGCACGAATTTTAAGAATCTCGGATAAAGGGTTTTCGCACAATTCGTATCGTAGGGCAGGCAAATTGTCACTCCTGTAGTAAATAATTAAGAGAAGGAAGATGTTGTCAATGACATCATTTTGTTCATCCAATGGTCTATAATCACAAACTCTCACTGTACACAGCGATCATTTATCATTGTCGATTCATACGTACTTTAACGAAATACAAAAGAAAAAATTACTTATCGCTCATTCGTGGTTTTTTTTTGCATAAAATACGTTATTTTTCGATTGATAATTATACTTTTTTAACCCTGGTACCGTACATTGTTTTTCGGCACCCTCTAGCGATACACGAATGGTTGAAAAAAAAAAGAAGATGGAAATGAGGGTGCTGGGATTTCCTGAATAAATTCACAGCTGTTCCTCGGGATCTTAATTATAAATTAGAACAATGATGTTATAAACTTGATTTTGAAATTTTTTATTTAATCCTTCGCAAAAAAGCAATTGAAAAGATAGACTTCAATGGCAAGGACGAACCCATGTGTCAGGGGTTGAATTATAATTGATATTTATATTTTTGTTCGATATAATGTAGAAATTCTTTAGACTAAAAATCCATCTCTCGCGGTAAACGTTCAAGTAAAGCAAAAATGTTCTTTCCGTTTGAAATTCAATTCCAGCATCGACGTTTTTCACGCATTTCGGTATATCTCGTGCTATAAGGGCCCGTAGTATTTTTGACGATGATTTTTCATCTTCGCTCTACATAGCGTTGAAATAAAATAAAAATAAAAAGTCAGAAAGAAGGAATATAAAAAAAAACGTAGAAGGAGAGAGGATTCTGCACGAGGCGGGCGCGCGCACCTATTACGCGGGCGCTACGCTCGTCGTTGGCGATATTACCGCAAATTGCCACCCTCAAAAGAGAAACAGAGCGAGCGAGAGGCGATATTGCTCCGTGCGCGCGCGCGCTCGAGCCGATCTTTTCTGCTGCACACACACACGCACAAATAATCTCTTTTTCTCTCGCTTGGTATTTTCTATACCGCGGAACGTCTCGGTTTTACAACATGAGGGGCCCGGGTGTAATACTGTAATCGGGCAATTTCGGGGAGACCCGAGCTCGCCTCACCATTCCGAATAAATCCATGGTTAATGCCGCGAACCAGTGGATGAAGACGACGAATAAGAGCAACAAGAAGACAAGACCTGCTCTCTTTTTTTTTCTCGCGTACATATATATATATAGCACAGCGAAGATTTCTCTTGTGCTCTGAAATTCCGAATAACCAAAGCCCCGGGCCTCTGTAAAGTCGTTTTCCATCTCTATCTCTCTCTCAACATTTATTATGTTTATACAATCCGTGAGCTTGGGTCTCAAAATTGTATTGGGTTGTTTCTTGGTGCTAGAGTTCCGATAAGGAGTTTGGGAGTCTAATAAGCTGGCAGTAAAATGCAACATTTTCTACTGTTGAAATTCACAGATCTTTTAAAAGCTCAACGACTCTGATGTTTGTTCCAGCTCTCCCTTTTCTCGTATTTCAAATATACGTAATATCAGTTAAAAAATAAAATATATTTTGTGTCGCGATAGTAAAGAAACGATTTCGCGTAAAGTTCTCTTTCATCCTCTTCTTTTTGTTTTTTTTTTCAATCAGCAGAGTCTATTAACTAAAATATTTGGAAGAAAAATCTGAATGCCCACTTTTGACTAAACATACGCTTCAAACATCGAGCCAAGCACAAGAAACTTAAAGACAGTCTGGCGTAACAATGAGAAAAAGTTAAAAAAATACTCCGAGAATGCTCGAGTGCCAGGAACAAAATCTTTAGTTTTTCATTCGCTGGTGTAAAACTCACCCTACATACTTTAAGCCTACATGTTTTTACAATTGGCATACGACAGAAAATATCGCTTCGACGATGCGAGCTCTCGTCGTTTCTCGGTTGAGAGGAAAAGAAGAAGGGAAAAAAAGAAACAAATCGGGAGCGGGTTGGTCGCGCGAGCTCATACCAGGCCCCGGCATCAGGAGCTCCGAAGGCTCGCGTGCGGCTAAGTGGAGCCTCCGAGTCGTTTTCTTCCTCTTGACTGGTGGCTTTCTTTGGGGAAGCGAGATAGGGAGAGAAGGCGATTCCAGGGCGAGCGCGGAGGTGGCGAGGAGAGATTTCTATACACCGCGCTCTCTTTTGCCCCTCTCTCGTCTTCGTTGTTGTTCCTTTCCACTCTTCTTCGTATTCGTATACATATATATGTATATGGAGTATCCCTCTCGAGCCCTCACCTCACCCACCTGTCTGCTGGGCAATCTTCTAGTAGCCTTGGGGCTACCCACTTCGCCGCTACCAAGAGGGGCTACTTCTTTCAGCTACCAGAGAGACCGAGCGCATCCCATAACGTCCGGTCCTCACGCTTACTCGCTTAACTCCAACCTGTTCAACCCCTTCGTGTGTACCGTTCTCCAGTCACGAAAAACAGGCTGATTTATACAAGTGTATTAGGTACTGTCTATACTCGGATCACACCGATATATCAACAGACTCGATAAAGTCTCGCGGACAAGTACATTTTCTATCTTGAACGATATATCCACTGAATCGTCATGTATCTGCTTTTCCGGCGATATTTCACGCAGCTTGGAAGGAGGGGACAACTTTTTCGATTTTTTGCCTTCTTGTACTTGTAATTTTGTGCTGTCGAGAAAAACCCAGTGTTATTCGTAATCAGCGGACAATTACCGATCGATTAGAGTATCGAAACAATGAAAGAAAAAAAAAAAAATTTTTTCATTCTTTGCCAACCTTTTCGGAAACCTAAAAATGTCGAAATTTCAAATGGTCATAACTCGGCTCCCGTTCCATCGATTTTGGGTTTTGACGGGCGTTTTCAAAACGTCTCGAGCAGACTCAGAGAATGCATTTTGGATCATCCCGATATCTCAATTATTGTAGCCGTGAGAGCGGGTTGAAAATCGGCGAAAAAAATGAGAAGGGGTGTGTATGGAAAAATTCGCAAAAATCCATGGTTCAACTTCAAAAATCGGTGAAAAATCGAAAAAAAATGATAGCACAATGATTCAAGCTCCATTTTAACGGGTGATCGCTCACGAAAAGAATGAGCACAGAGTGGGGTTTCAACTCCATCGGGAAGCAACGTTACAGCGATTTTAGTGAAGCCACTTCTGGTTGGCCGAAATACAAAAAAATTTTGAATTTTTAAAGTTTCTTTTAGGACGCTATATCGATGTATTTTGACTCGCTGATTACTAATTCAGTAGCCATTTCTTTGAGATACTCGAAATTTCATTAAAAATCGTCCAAAAACTGATTTTGTTCGTTTTTCGCCTTTTTCTCATTGAAATATTGAGATTTCGACTAAAACTCGGTGTTATTCGTAATCAGCGGAAGGTTTCCAATCGATTAGGGTTTCGAAACATTGAATAAAAAAAAAAAAAAAATTTTCATTTTTTGCCCACCTTTTCGGAAACCTAAACATGTCGAAATTTCAAATGGTCATAACTTGGCTCCCGTTTCATCGATTTTGGATTTTGACGACCGTTTTCAAAACGTCTCGAGTAGACTTCGAGAATGCATTTTGGATCATCCCGATTTCTCAATTATTGTAGCCGTGAGAGCGGGTTGAAAATCGGCGAAAAAAATGAGAAGGGGTATGTATGGAAAAATTCGCAAAAATCGATGGTTCAACTTCAAAAATCGATGAAAAATCGAAAAAAAATGATAGCACAATGATTCAAGCTCCATTTTAACGGGTGATCGCTCACGAAAAGAATGAGCACAGAGTGGGGTTTCAACTCCATCGGGAAGCAACGTTACAGCGATTTTAGTGAAGCCACTTCTGTTTGGCCGAAATACAAAAAAATTTTGAATTTTTAAAGTTTCTTTTAGGACGCTATATCGATGTATTTTGACTCGCTGATTACTAATTCAGTAGCCATTTCTTTGAGAAACTCGAAATTTCATTAAAAATCGTCCGAAAACTGATTTTCTTCATTTTTCGCCTTTTTCTCATTGAAATATTGAGATTTCGACTAAAACTCGGTGTTATTCGTAATCAGCGGAAAATTTCCAATCGATTAGGGTATCGAAACATTGAAAAAAAAATAAAAAAAATTTTTTCATTTTTTGCCCACCTTTTCGGAAACCTAAAAATGTCGAAATTTCAAATGGTCATAACTTGACTCCCGTTTCACCGATTTTGGGTTTTGACGGGCGTTTTCAAAACGTCTCGAGTAGACTTAGAGAATGCGATATGGATCATCCCGATATCTCAATTATTGTAGCCGTGAGAGCGAGTTGAAAATCGGCGAAAAAAATGAGAAGGGGTATGTATGGAAAAATTTGCAAAAATCGATGGTCCAACTTTGAAAATCTGTACAAACTGAAAAAAAATCGTAGCTCAATAATTCAAGTGGCATTTTAAAGGTTGAACGGTCACAAAAAGAATGAGCGCAGACTGGAGTTTCAACTCCGTCGGGACTCAAAATTTCAGCGATTTCAATGTAACAACATATTTTTGGTCAGAATGCAAAAAAATTTTTTATTAAAATTTTGTTTTTTACGACCCTGTATCGATGTATTTTTACCCGCTGATCACAAATCCGATACCCATTTCCTCGAAAAACTAAAATTTCCATTAGGTATCGTGAAAAACATATTTTTCCCGATTTATTGAAACGAAAAAAACAGATAAGATCCATTCAATTCGTCCACCCTTTAATAACCTCGATACGTTCGATTAGCATAAATGAATTCTTTAATTTGCATTTTTCACTCATCACCGAGTCCATTGCGTTAGACTGCGTTATACCGCATAGCATGACTTTCTCTCAAAGCCTCTTTAGTTTTTGTTACGTTTTCTATTTCAGTAGCTGACTCGAGTCTCACTGCCCAGCACCCTTAACGAAAAATAATGTAGTGTCTAGTCTCTCTGTCACCCGTGCTTTCTCCTGTTCAAGTCCGTGCCGAGAAAGTGTGTACGCAAGAGAAAAGACGAAGGCAAAAGATCTCGTAGTAGCTGAGACCGCGAGCTCTTGAAATACACACACATACACACACACACACACATAGAAAGAGGGAGAGTGTAGACCCTGAGGCACAGTCGCAAGTAGCCCTTATCGCCAAGATTCATCTGCGTATCGGTGCCTTTTGTGGCCTATGCAAATTATCGTTCGTACATACCCCAGGTCATAAATAACGTTATTGACCGTCTCCACGTGCAGAATACGCACATATATGCTCGCTTCATCTTCGTACATTTGTGTTCATATTACACGCATAATGGAGGGACTGGGAGGGCGAGCATTATAGTATTACAAGGATGTAAGAGTCGGTCCTGAGGCTTCTTGTCTACATATTTTTTTGTTTTTTTTTTCTTCTTTCGTCCAGGCAGCTTTGTGAAATCATTTCGTTTTATCCCAAAAAAGGTTGCCGATAGAGACCCATATGTAGCGGGTAAATCGTGCGTATAAAAAGAACCTAAGAACGCATAATTTGTCCGCTAATTGTTCTTACCAAAAGAATAATAATAATTTTCGAGTACAACAATTTTTCCAGTGCTTACACATTATTTTTTGCTCGTTCACAAAATCTCTCGTGTATCAAAATTTCTAACGCAATGTTTCATCATTTTGTTCCATAATGCTTCAATCTGCAAAGTTTAGTCTCGATCAAATTATGTTTACCGGATATCAATCATTTGTTTTATCGAGAAAAAACATTTTTATATATTTTGAAAAACATCATAATTCGTAAGGATTGTAAATCATCGAATATGTTGAATTCCCTTTCAACTTCGATATCGATTTTTCTCGACAGTGCCATTTTGCATTTTTTATCTATTATAGTTTGAGGTAGTAGTCTGGTAACTTAAGCCGATTTTCATGTCTTTTTTGGAGGGCGTTTTTTTGTAGGAAAATAAAAATGAATCGTTTTGGATTTTTAGGATGTTGTTATTTACATATTAAAGATAAAAAAAAAAAATGTTCGAAAAAATTCAATAGTTTATTATTATTATTATTATTGATCGAAGTTGGCAGCCCGGGTCCTAACTTTTTGTCTACCGAACCGATTGCTTTCAAATTTTAACAGAATACTCTACACACTTATAGTTCTCGTCGGAACCGCCGAGAAATTTTTTCACCCCTAACTTTTTATTTTACAACCCCTTCTTTGCTGAAGTCCTTTTATTTTAGCAAAGAAGGGGTTGTAAAATAAAAAGTTAGAGGTGAAAAAATTTCTCGGTGGTTCCGACGAGAACTATAAGTGTGTAGAGTAGCCTGTTAAAATTTGAAAGCAATCGGTTCGGTAGAAAAAAAGTTAGGACCCGGGCTGCCAACTTCGAGGTGCCAACTTCCATCAATAATAATAGTAATAATAAACTATTAAATTTGTTCAAAAATTTTTTTTTTTGTATCTTTAATATGTAAATAAAAACATCCTGAATATCCAAAACGATTCATTTTTATTTTCCTAGAAAAAAACGCCCTCCAAAAAAGACATGAAAATCGGCTTAAGTTAACAGACAACTACCTTAAATGTGATTTTCTCACTACTTGGAAATATTTACTATTTCGAAAGCACGCTGAATAATATTATTAGTATTTTTTTAAATACTTTATCTGTTCGGGAAAACAAGCATTTTACAATCCTGGATTTTGGACCCTCGTGAATGATGGATTTGCCAATATGATTGCTGAAAAAATATCGTGAATACGTCAGAGGGTGTAGTTGCGTTTTTGTTGTTGTGATTCAATTTATATATACAGCTCGAGAGAGGGTTAATTACGTCTATTCTAATTTAGCGAGTAAGGAACCGAGATAAAAGTCGAATTCATTGTCGTTTTGATCGGCGTTATAACCTACCATCGTGTATTTTGGCCCTTGTAGCACGCGTCTCTTCCATATGTACTTATATATATACAGATATGTATATATTATATGTACGCATTGCAAATGTTCGAGGCAATCGGCCGCGGCAAGCCATTTGACGGAATTTACGGTCCGCTTAGAGCGTTGGCACTAAATCAATCTGGATTAGCATATACGCCCCGCTTCGTACGTGCATTATAACCATAACTTACGCCGTTGCTGCTGTTGTGCGAAACACTGTGACGACGCTCGAAGCTTCGGGACACAGAGAGCTTGTACTTAATACTCGTATATATACATATATATATACTTACGTACCTACATTCGCTCGTTCTCGCTTATTACACTCGCGGAGGGCTATCAAAGAGTGCAAGTAAAATGTATAGTTATCAAAAGTCGCAGTAAATAAGAGAGATGAAACAGACGTACTTGAGCGTTGACAAACGGTTGCAAAAAAGAAGAGCAATCTTAAAAATCAGAGACGGTTGAAATTCAGAACGGCAGGACTATCGTGTCGTGGAATTAGGTAGCGAGTGTATACGTGCAGGCAGAGAATGAGCAAAAATGATTTGTGCAACAAAGATTTGTTAGCACTATAAGTAAGTTCAAACTTGCCCATTGTCACTTTATTCTTGGTTGATAGTTTAAGGTTTTCTCGAGTTTTTAGATTTGAAAAAAAAATTTTATTCGCTACTAAGATTACCTGCAATATAAAAAATTATCCCGCAATTGCAAAATATCCAAAATTCATTCGGCGCGCGTTTCGTGGAATTAAAAATCTTTCAAGAGAAAAAAAACAACAAAATTCAAAGTTTAATGCTCCGTATGAAAAAAAAACAATACAATGAATAAAAGACGAAGAGTAGTATTATGTGCGTGTATGCAACTCACGTAACATCGCTCTCCCTTTACGGCTCTTCCATTTCTCGCTCTTTCGCTCTCTCCCTCTCTCTTTTAGTTTCTTTCCTCTCATTCACCACGGGATGGGAATCGAACGGCAAAGAGAGAAAAGCCAAGGGAGCGTGTGATACACAGGCACACAGGCACTGTGAAAAGATGAGAACGAAAGGAGAGAGAGAAAGAGAGATTGTGGTCCAGTCCAGGTATCTCTTTCTCTTTATCGTTGAGATGCTCGCGGAGCTTCGTTCGCCTTGAGGGAGAAACGGTGCCCTCAGGGGCTCCCACCCACGGCACTTCTCTCTCCTTCTTCTTCTTCTTCTCCTCTTCTTTACTCTTTCTCCACCTGTAAAACATCGCCGTTCGGCGCAACAGGTGAGAGAGAAGGCCCTCTTTTATAGCATGCGCGAGATCCGAAGAACCGTGCGCGGCAGAGAGAACGGGAGAACAATAAAAAGATGCTACAGAGTTCGCGTAGAGTGTGCGCTTCGTGCGACCGTAGTCTATACTAGTTCAACTTTCGTACAAAAATTCCGTTCCGATCGGTTACGCCATTTGAGAATTATAAAAATTTGTTTCTTGCAATCTCATCACACACTCATCCGGTGATTTTTTGTTGTCAATATGTATTTTCGACATTCTGACTCATTTTAAAACGCATTGGAACCTGGAAAACTAAATTTTTGACGACAACAAAGCTTCGTCCGTGAGACAGCAAAAACGTAAACTTGTGTTTGGTCGTACGCAACGAGAAGTCGTGATTATTTATTTAAAATAGTTTTTTAAAAATATTATTGCATCTGTGCCCATTCCCGGCCGAGTAACCTCCTCTGCGTCAAGACATAGTGGAAAAAGAGAAGGAAGGAACAAGTCGAGAGATCCGCTCTCGATGTTGCGTGAGCTCACGGCAGGCCAAGTGCGTGGTTGCGTGCACGCGCGGTGCGTGAGCGAAATATCGAAAAGTTCGTGTGGATGCTGGGTATATATACAGTCGCGACCCGTTGATCTTCTCTCCCTCTTGTTTCTCCGTTGCATTAACGTTTCCTCACTTATATCTTTCATCCTTTTTCTACCTTCCTCCTCGTTCACCTTCCACCACGATTACTCTCTTCTTCTACCTCGTACGTTCTCATATATATATAGATATATACATATTGCTGCTCGTTCGCCGGAAGCGAAAGAACCTCTCCGCGAATTTCAAACCACCACGAGTACGAACGAAGTAACCAGCGAGGAGGGATGGGGTGGGCAAAGAAAGGAGGAAAAGAACCGCGTGCCGATTAAACTTCTCGCTGCGATTAATCATGTCCCTCTCTTTGGGTGAGAGAAAGAGGCGAAACACGATTCTCGCTGGGAGTGCAAACTGAAGAGACGCTCCTCCACCCCCTACCCCAGCTCCCCCCCCTGGGCACCGATCGGTAAATATATCTCGGTATGAAAAGAAGTCGTACGTGTGTGAGAAATCCATTTATTGGTTTCACATTTTTTTTGTCCTCTAAGAGAATCAACGTATATCCGTAAAAATTGATCACAATATCTCGAAAATTAAATATGACCATTTTTAACATTAAAATTAATTAAACGGTCAAAGATTCCGAAAAATAATTCTGTAATACCTTTTTTGTCGTGGCTGAAAAATTGAAGGGAGAACACCACTGTGACCCCCTGTTTTTTTCACATTTTCAAGAATTTGTTTTTGTGGGAAAAAAAAGGGATATTCGAAAAAATTTTTTGGGTTTTGTTCCTTGCTTATTAATGTATCGAAAAACATTTTTTTCACATTTTTCACACCGCATGGTGGCGCTGGGGAAGCTCTCGCGTCAGGTGCTGTCATTTCCGCGGCACGCAGCAGAACTCTCTTCAACGTCGATCTGAAAAAAAATACCGAGTGTTTTCGTTAAAAATATGATATTTTGAAGAGAAGTACATAGGGATTTGGAAAAATATTGTTTTAAAAAAATGTGAAAAAAAACAGGGGGTCACAGTGGTGTTCTCCCTTAAATAATCCCCCACCACGTTCTGCGAAACATGGATCATCCGAAAATTCGAAGTTTCGGACTTGAACACTTTATTTTATTTCATCCAAAGAATCATTCCGTAATTTGTATTTTATTTTGCTGCCAAGTTTGCCGGTACAAAATTTCTTTTTGTTTATAAATCATTAGCTCGAGATCCCTATTGGACAAGAGCATTGACGCGATATCGCGAGATGTCATCGTGACGGATCCCGTACTCGATGCTTAAGGTAATGATGAAACATAGTTGTATATAAGTGGGAAAGTGATAGGGTTAGTGGGCGCTCACGATAGGATCGATAGAGAGAAACGCGCTAAGAGTGTGTTACACGTAAGGAAACTTGTGCCCAAGACACTGACAGCTCCTACAATCAACGTTCTTCCTCCCTTTCAATTAATGTTCTCTCGTTCCCAATTAATCCTCGCCCATTCGTATCAATTATTGACTCTGGTTCTTGCCCCGAGAATCACTCTTCGCGAACTCGTCACCGCGAAGAGAATAAACGAACGGTTCATTCGCGATCTCGGTCTATGAACGATGAAAGAGAGAGAGAGAGAGACTCGTTGAACGTCTATGTACGTAATAAAGTGTGTGACCGGTCCGATTTATGCGAAACGATCGTTAACACGAAGTAGTTGAACGATTACTATTGATTACAAAACGACACGAGACAGATGAGAACGTCGTTTCCACGCGCTAACACAAATAATCCCCCTCGCTCTCGTCATCCGTTATAGTTTGACGATTCGCAGTACACGACGCTAACAAGATTTTCCTCTTAATTACACGAAAAAAACAATGTTTAAATACGATCGACGATCGATTTCTCGTAATTATTTCGCATCAAACATTATTTTTCAATCCAATCAATACTTTTTACCCTAATTACCATCAAACTACGTTAAAAACCATCTTTATTAATATAATTATGATAATTCGAAATAAAAAAAAAATCATTAAACGCGTGGGAGAGACGATCGTAATAATAAATCCCGGAAGTTGCGCGGGTCCCGTGGCCTACTTGGAATCTCTCTCTTTCTCTCTGTGAGAGTATAAACCTTTGTAATCCTCCCCCCGGTATATCGATCACGGTTTATAGTAACTCGATCAGCCTTGACTCGCGGGCGTCTCTCATCTTCCTGTAGATCTGCAGGTTAGTAAAGTAGTAAGTAGTAAAGATGAGGGAACGAGGTCGAAACGAGCACCGAGGTCGAACCTCCTCCTCGTGATCCGATCTCTCTTTCTCTCTCTCTCTCTCTTGTCCCGCCTCCGCAGAGATATCGAATTCTCGATTCACCCGAGCGATGCATCTCGCGTGATTCTCTCTCCGGACTGTTCGCGGTGGCTCTCGGGTTACGTTCCTCCGCGTCGGTCTCAAGATGGACCAGGAGAGGAACAGCCAAATACCTCAACGGCGCGCTAAAGAAAGTTCCTCTCTCGTTGGTTGCGACGAACAATCGCGCTGCCGCCACCACCGACGCCCGTTCCTCCTCCTGCTGCTGCTGGCTGCGTGCAGTGCAAGGGCAAAGCTCAGGTCTCTCACGATTACCTCGACCGTACGCTCTGCAGTTTATTTTCTTTTTTTCTTTTTCTTCCGCCTTTCCTTTTTTACCTCGCTCTCTTTTCGTCTCGTTTCGTCTTTGGAAAAAAAAAGCGCTGCACTCGGCGGCATCGACGCGACATTGAGGGCTATAAAACTTACACATTTACATATACACGCGAATAATACGTGACCGACAATTTGCATTACAAGCATTCCTGGATAAGCCTAGACCGACAATGTGTTTACGACAACTGTTTCCTAATTCACTCGTACACGCAATCGTCGACGAGTATGCGCCGTTAAAGGGCATATACTCTCGGCTTCCGGGAAACCTCCGAGAAAAGATATACGCACACACGCATTTATACCTGGTGTATCAGGCTTTAGAGGGACATTTTTTTGTGCGCTTACCTGGAGGAATTGAGAAATAAACGATATGAATGCACAGATTGGAACTTTTTTCTATGATTACCTTTTTTTAAGTGTAGTCTTTCTAACATCTATTTAGATTTTTACGTCCCTTCCTCTTTTGTTTTCATTTCCATTCCATTTCTTGACACCCCTTCTCCGCCTAGAGTATTGTCCACAGTCACTTTTTCCTAAAGAACTGCTGTATCGCGTTTCCACGAGGTGACAGGGAAACTGCGGAAAACCTGGCCGATATACTGATATACTACGATAAACCTGGTCAAAAAAGTATTCATACACATTGTTTTTTTGCCATAACTTTATAGACATAAGCGATACGCAAAGAAAGCCAATTTTATTTAATAGTACATCAGGTGCAGAGATAAACTGCAAATGAAGAATTTTTTCGCAGGAATAATAGAAGAATTATGCCAAGAAACGAAAATTTTCGGGCAAAAAATGTATTCATACACTTACAATTATAATGAAAACCTACATCATCATAGTTGTTAATTATAACTAATATTTGGTGTGCATCCCTTTTGCTTCAATTATCGCCTCGAGTCTCTTAGGCATGGATTCTACTAGCTTTTGCGTTGTTTCTTTTGTTATTTTCATCCATTCTTCTAAAAGCACTCTTTGGAGATCGGATTTGTTTGTTATTTTCTTTTTCTAATTTCTACATCCACCAAGTGCCATAAATTTTCATTAGGATTGATGTCCGGAGATTGTGGTGGTGTAATCAATTGTTTGCGGACATTATAGAGTAACCATTCCCTCGTTTTCATGGCATTATTTTTCGGGTCGTTATCTTGTTGGAAGTAGAAATTTCCATCCAGGCCCATTTTATCTACACTTGCTTTGAAATTGCTGCGCAACACGTCGATATACTTCTGGGCATTCATTGTACCATCTATAAAAGCCAGATTACCAACGCCACAATATCCCATACAGCCCCAAACCATGACGCTTCCTCCGCCGTGCATTACAGTCGGTATTAAATTTTTCTGCCGGAGCTCGGTATTTGGTTTCCGCCGGACGAATTTTTTTCCATCGGACCCGAAGATGTTAAACTTCGATTCATCCGAGAATACGACACGTTTTCGAAATTCTATAGATTTTTTTACGTACGTTTTTGCGAAACCTAAACGTTTTTCTCGATTTATATTATTAATTAATGGTTTTTTGCGGGCAATTCTGCCGTATATTCGGGCAGAATGCAAAACGTTTCGAATAGTCTGGGGACACACGCCCTTCCCCGATGTTGACGCGACATCATTCGCTAAATTGCGAGCACTTGTGCACGGTTTTTTTGTAGCCTCTGTAACAATACTCCGACGCTCTCGTACCGTTAGTATTCTCGGTCGACCGGTTCGTGGCTTATTTTCTCTGCTGTTTGTCCTTTCGTATTTTTTTTATTATATATTGCACTGTTGCGAAACTTAGATTTAGTTCTTTACTAATTTTTCGATAACTTTCACCGCGTTTCCGAAGAAAAATCACTCTACCTCCCATGGATATTGATATTTCGCTTTTCGTTGCCATCATGTCTGTTCAGAGCTTGAAGATCTACTACCGCATGGAATAGGTCAAAATCATTGTGTAAACGAAGACTTGTTTAGATTGTACGCGGAGGTCAGACCGTCCGTGAGTGAATATCGAGGTTTAGCGGCTCAATCGTAAGTGTACGAATACTTTTTTGGCCCGAAAATTTTCGTTTTTTTGGCATAATTCTTCTATTACTCCTGAGAAAAAATTCTCCATTTGCAGTTTATCTCTGTACCTGATGTACTATTAAATAAAATTGGCTTTCTTTGCGTATCGCTTATGTCTATAAAGTTATCGCAAAAAAACAAGGTGTATGAATACTTTTTTGACCCACTGTAGGTAGCTATATTTTACTGAAGGAACTCAGAAAAACTGTCTCCCGCTCAGTAGTCGGCGTAGAAGTTTGCCTACGACTAAGGAATCAGCCAGAATATAACAGAAAATTTCACATGAAGGTGCCTCCTTCCCTCTTACATTAGAGAGTAAGCAAAAAAAAGCTCGCATATTAATTTTTTTTTACGATGACGAATCGTCGTCCGAATTCGCAGGACTGCGGGAACGTAAGTCCCGCGCGTCGTCGTCCTCGTCGAGAGCCCATAAGGGTTTCTCGGTTTTGGCGGGTTGCGAGCGCATAAATTCACTCAAACCTCCATAAATTGCTGCGCTCTCGGGCGAGTTCGGGAGGCCAACAGAGAGTGGCATGAGAGCATACAATTTCGAGAGAGTGAGAGAGAGAGAGAGAGCGAGCAAGGAAAACTGTGCACCGCGCGACGAACACCCACAGCGTGAGTCCATGCGGGACTTTGTCAGCGAATACTTCTCCAAAATCGTGGCTACGATTCATCAACCGCGAGTGTAAATTTTATACGTTGAAAAACAAACAGTCCGAACCAGAAAAAAAAACATAAAAATAAATACAAAGTATGAACGAAGTACTTGGTAATTAAACGATGCCACCCAGTAATGCGACGATGCTAAACGATCCTACGTTCGTGCGAATACGGTATGCACGACCTCGTCGCGAACTTTGCGAAAGTCCGAACCACCCGAAATTCTTCGTTAAATGCGAACGATTCATCTTTGCAAGCTTGACAGAACGACGAAAAGAAACTTCATTTTTTTTTATTCAAGAAATGAATCTCTAGAATAGCCACTTTCTCACGATAAAGCTACGCGATGAGAAGTAACAAATTTTCGTGTTATTCCAAGGCTAAATAATTTCGAACTGACAAAATTAAAACTGTTGAAAATTGAATTTTACTTTGAAAAAAAAAAGTAGACGAATTGATTGATAACTCAAACAAAATTATGGTAAATTGAATTCTGAACATTTGTTACTTATCATTTTTGCACATTCAAAAATATTCCTCTATGAGCGAGAAACATTTTTTTTTGGTAAATCTATTTTCTTCTAGAGCTTGAACTTTTCCGGGTATCCGGATACCCGAGTAATTCGGGTTTCACGGATCCGACGCTTCAAATCCGTATATCTCGATAACTCGATAATATCCGGGTAATAACGGATTCGGGTATGCGGATAGTTTCGGGGTATCCGGGTAACCGAGTACTCGGATAATAACGGATAATATCGGGCAATTAGCGCCGATAATTGATGCCGAAAATGCTGAAAAAATTGTTCAATTTACACAATTTGTGAGGGCGTAGATATTGCCAAGAACAATGTTTGCGAAGTACATTTATAAGACGAATAATAAATCATTACCGGAAGATTGAGAAACCGGGATTATATCGGTGGTCATGTCCGATCATTTAGTTGACCATTTTTTATTTTTACCGACTGATATCAATATTAAACAAATTAGATTATCATTATAACGAAGATTCTTGGAAAGAATCTTGCAGCCGTATTTACTATTATTACCAAACTATTTCTTTACTGTAATTCACATCCGACAAAAACTACAATTTCAATAAAACATTCTTGCGTAGATTAAAAAAGCAATGACATAATCTTCTACACAATGTTAGGGAAACACATGATCATTTCATAAGAACTTAATCAACGTTGACCTGCACTATTTGCATCTTTAATATTATTTTTTCATCACGATTTATTATCATTTAATAAATATCCTTAGTTTCTGAAATGAATATTTGCTTTATGGGTGTGTGTGCAGTTTTTATGAACTTTAGAGTTGCAGAGAAAATATAGAATGTGAAGAAGCAGATCTCGGCTATTCTTAATATGCGCAGGCAAGAAATTGTGATCGTAACAGCAGATTCTAAAAAATTGTGGGAGACACATGTAAAATGTTTTTCCGAGTAAATATACAATTATTATAAATTGGAAAACCGGTGACGTCTGATTCGTCAACACTAAGTTTTCATTTTTACCGTAGTTTTGCACAATTTCTTTGAACAGAGCAAATTTGATACAAGTTATTTTCCAATTTTTTTCAATGGTAACTATTAACGCCCTATATTTCGGCTTATTTGATGACCAGACTAATACAATATCATTATATTTTTTACGCCGGCGGTTTTGAGCTTGTACGCGAAAAATCGGGTAATTACCCGACATTATTCGTTATTACCCGGTTACACGGATCCGTGATTATTCGGATATCCGGATACTCGGGTACTCGAATACTCGGATACCCGGATATTCGGGTATTCGAATCTGAAGTGTTGGATCCAATTTCCCGGCTAGCCGGATACTTTCGGGTATCCGGCAAACCCGGATAAAAGTAACAGCCCTATTTTCTTCCGACCTTTTGACACATTATTAAAACAAGCTTTTCTCCCACAACGAAGGAAAAATAGTCGCTATACGACGATAATTGATCACCAAGAACACTTTACGATCGAGAGATGCAAAAAAAAAAGTCACTATATTATGGATCTGACAAATGCTGTTATTCCAAAAAAATGTTCACGGTACATTTATCAACTAAAAAGCTCGAAGGTGTATGATAAGCTATGACTTCTTCCGAGTTGCTCAGCGTGCTCCCCTCGTAAATATATATATATATATATATATATATATATATATATATATATATATATATATATATATATATATATATAGAAGAGCATCAATGTGGCGAATGAATATTCCGCGGTGAGACCGTGATGGCCCTTCGAACGGCATCAGAAGCCATCGAGCGTGGATCAGGATCGTCGCGAAAAAAGTTAATGAAATAATATCAATGCGGAACGCGTATCGCGGGGTGATCGGGCAGTGAAAGGGGCGAGAGAGGGAGGGTTTATTACAAGTATAGTGGGCCAAATGGGGTTTCCTATACAGACTCTCGTATACTACGTGCTCTTTCGCTGCTCAGCAGCCACGTCTTCGTCGTTCTCCTCTTCTTCATCTTCTCGTCTTTTTGGCTTCGATATATCCACATAGCGTAGCTTCGCATATAATAATAATAATAACAATAATAACAATATATAGCTCACTTCAGGGACTTCGCTCGTATCATTGCTCCGCTTCGTTCGTGAAAAAAGGACTCTCCGCGGCATTCCAACGAAGAGAATCCCACGAAAACGTTCGATCTTTTATATTAAAAGTTCTCGGGAAGGCTTGTAGCGAGAAAAATGTCCAATTAACGAAATGCATATACGAGAAGTTAAAATGAACGCGGGGGGAACGGTGGATTAGGATGACCAAAAAATTGCCGCGATTTTCGGGACGGGGTTTAACATAATTCGACGAAAATGAAACTGTTTATAATTCATTTTTCGAGCAATTAATTCAAGAGTAAACGGACGAGGGTGAACGTTGATTCTCCTGTGAGAATAGTGTTAATTATTATTTTTAGTAAAATTTTTAATAACATGATAAATTAATTAATATTCATTTCAAAAATAACTCGCGATTAACAAGTATTTTTAATTGTACTATAATTTTTATATTTTTACGATAATTTTCGAATTGAAAAAAAAAAAACTTCTTCCTTACTTTCGCGAGACTTCAACGTAAAAGGAATTAACGGAAAGACAGGGGAAAAGAGAATCGGGTAGTTTATTAACGAGGCGTTCCGCAATAAAGTGAGAAGCGTGGGCCAGATTATTACGAGTGTCCGTATAACATATATATATACAGAGAGAGGATGTAGTCTTTTACATTTCATCTTCGGATTGGTTTCTCTCTCTCTCTCTTTAGCCTCTCATGTGTTTCTGCGCACGGACTGAGAGAGCCGGACGAGGAAGAACGGCACGGAGAGACCGGGTTATCGAACGATCTTTCGAACGGTGTTCTCGAGAGTTCTTCTTCTTTTTTGAGAAGAAGAAGAAGAAGAAGAAGGCGGTGCATGATGCACCAGGGTGGCTTGTCTTTTATTTAAACATTTTTTCCCTTCGCGTTTTCGTCTTTATATCTGTATGGGCCGTTCCACGTAAAATGGGCCGTTTCTATTTTCTTCAAGCATTGTTTCAAACAAAAAAAAAGCCAGCGATCACCAGCCCGCTCTGGCATATGGCTTAAAATGTAGATTTTGGACAAAGGATTTTTTAAAAAATTTCCAATTTTTTTTTATCATAGCCCAATCGTTGGTTTGTGTAAAATGATTTTTTTTTTCAATTTACTACATGGTGATTAGCGAAACAAATCTAAAAAAAAGTACATGTCTAAGGTTGTAACGTCAATACAAAAAATCATCGACCAAATCCCGGAGGGTGGCAGCCAATTCGATTCTGACATGGAGTTTCCCATGTATACTCGATTTTCTCGCGTTACCTACATCCGAACTTTCGATATATTTCCTTTCCACCGTTGAATGAGATAATACGTTTTTTTTTGTCTTTTTCGAAATACTTTTTTTTTCATCATCTTTCCATTCTTTACAGTGTTATTCGGCCGCGAAGATCAACGGAACGTGATTCGTCGTTTTCTTTTTCTTCCTCCTCTCTTCTTATTCACGTTTTTTTTTTTTTCGCTTGACCCCTTTCGGTTTCGAAGAGTCGAGAGCCGAAGACGAGAATGAAAAGGCGCGTTCATCGAGATTCCCGTCAAGTACCGTTCGACTGTTAAATTCGGGTATACGCGCGCCCGCGGTCCGTTGCCCGTTCGTCGTTTTGCCCGTTGCGCATCACAAAAATTGCACGATGCTGCACTTGCCCGCGACTCCACGCTGCGCCGTCGAATCTTATTATTTCATCCCGTATACCGAGAGACACACGTAAAGTCACTACAATGATTCGCCGGCCCACCAACGTACAATTCTTGATCGATCTCCTTTTGCTTCTTCGTCTTCTCTCTTTCTCTCTCTTTCTCGCTCTCTGTTGAATGTCATTGACTTTTTTTATACCTCACGTGATTGCTACTTATGTATATGAGCGTTAACTGCGCTCACCAAATGTACTTAAGGATGTATAATTAGATACCGGTGAATTGTTACACAAAAAATTTAGCTGTCCATCGAAACTAAAAAAAAAGTCTTAGTAAGTTGCGATTAAAAAAATATCGCATAAAAATTATTATTCTTTATTTTCTGACTTACACTTTTACTGACGACAACTGTTAAAAATAAGAATATTTTTTCTTTCGGAATTAAAGCACATCACTGCTTTAATTAAGGTAGTAGTCTGGTAACTTAAGCCGATTTTCATGTGTTTTTTGGAGGGCGTTTTTTTGTAGGAAAATAGAAATGAATTGTTTTGGATATTTTGGATGTTTTTATTTACATATTAAAGATACAAAAAAAAAATTTCTTGAAAAAATTTAATAGTTTATTATTATTATTATTGATCGAAGTTGGCACCTCAAAAAAAAAGCGCGTGGGTGGCCCCGGTGATTTTGGCTCTTGATGTTATCTGAAATAAAAAATTCTTGATAATTCTTAATCTATAGACATGTCATTCTGTTCGGAACTACTCAAGTTAAATTTCATGGATAAATAACAAAATGGCGGATCCCTTCTTTGCTAAAATAAAAGGACTTTTTTTCCAAAGTCCGCCATTTTGTTATTTATTCATGAAATTTAACTTCAGTAGTTCCGACCAGAATGACATGTCTATAGATTAAGAATTATCAAGAATTTTTGATTTCAGATAACATCAAGAGCCAAAATCACCGGGGCCACACACGCGCTTTATTCTCGAGGTGCCAACTTCGATCAATAATAATAATAATAATAAACTATTAAATTTTTTCAAAAGATTTTTTTTTCTATCTTTAATATGTAAAAAAAAACATCCTAAATATCCAAAACGATTCATTTTTATTTTTCTACAAAAAAACGCCCTGCAAAAAAGACATGAAAATCGGCTTAAGGCCGTAGTCTGGTCTAGAGCGAGATTTTTGACGTCATTTCTAATGTGCAATAACGTTTAAACCGTTGAAGTTGTCTTGATGGAAATTTACACGTGCATTTATTGATCCTTAGAGAATACTTGTACATTAAGAAAAAAAATTATTTTAAATATTTTCATGTAGTTTTTTGCCTTGTTGCAACATGGTGCGCCGAAATCGGCGCCCACTCTGGACGATGTTGTATGCATCTGGAAAAAAAATATATATATTCTCAATCTGTATGAGTATTCTAAGCACTGGTAGCAGAATTGGTACTTGAAAACATTTTTTGACAAAATGGCGGCCTCTTGAACTTTCATTAATGATATTTCAGTATTCGACGAGTTATAAAATCACGGCAAAATTATTGTTCGACTCAATAAAAAAAAATTTCAAGTACCAATTCTGCTACCAGTGCTCATAGTACTCATACAGATTGAGAATATATATATATATATTTTTTTTTTCAGATGCATACAACATCGTCCAGAGTGGGCGCCGATTGAGGCGGCTTTCGGCGCACCATGTTGCAACAAGGCAAAAAACTACATGAAAATATTTAAAATAATTTTTTTTTTCAATGTACAAGTATTCTCTAAGGATCAATAAATGCACATGTACATTTTCATCAAGACAACTTCAACCGTTTAAACGTTATTGCACATTAGAAATGACGTCAAAAATCTCGCTCTAGACCAGACTACGGTCTTAAGTTACAAGACTACTACCTCAAATAGAGCAAGATTTTGATCGTATTAAGTATAGAAGACCATATCGACGCTGCTTTTACGAAAACTAGCATGTTTCAGATTTCTTACGAAATCAAGCACGCTTGATATCTGCGCGAAAACTAGCATGTTTCGGCTTTTGCCACAAAAACTAACACATTTCGATATTCGCCGCGAAAACTAGCATGTTTCGGCTTTTACCACGAAAAGTAGCAGGTTTCGACTTTCACCACGAAAATTCGCACGTGTCAGTATCACTGAAAGTGTTTCTCATTTTTTACTCCACGTTTTTTGAACATCCTTTTTTTACTCCAAATTGACGAAATATTTATGCTTGTCATTTTATACTGTTTTATTTTTTGTTTGAATTTATTTCATACATATTTTACCGTTTGACTTTTGGTCTGCTATGCTCAACATAAGATGGAAAACGGCAAATGCCTCGTCATTTTGGAGTAAAAGAACCATGGTCAAAAAAATTAGAGAAAAGAAAATCGAAAACAATTGCAGCGTATGTAAAGTTAACAATGTCAGTTTTTTTCCCTCTTGCTACTTCGTTCAAGACCTGACATTTCTCGAGATATCTCAATCGATTGTTTTGAAGATTTTGTCAACTGTACTTTAGACTCATACTGTACTTTATACTTTAGTCGTTGATCGTTCCAAGATTGTGTTTTTTTTTTATGAAATAAAAACACAATGAACGATTCTTCGGACTGTAAGTAGAATATACTTTTTATAAACAATAATTTTGTTCAATTCCATCGCTGACTCCGAAACTTGAAGTCATGAAAAATATCATTGATGAACAATTTTAGTTTTTGAGTGGTGGAATATTGCGTATCGTATTTGCGAATCGTATTTTCAATAACGTCATTATTTTTTTAATAGAAAACGAATATAAATGTTTGAGGGTGTACGGGCGATACACCCTTAATGTTTTTCATTTATTCCTTATAGTGCTCCCGACAAAAAATTGTTATAACATTTGCGAAAGTTCTGAATCTTATTCGATTTAGTTCGGCAAATATACTACTTTTTCCAGTGCAAATCGAAATATGCTAATTTTCGCGACGGAAGCCGAAACGTGCCACTTTTCGCGGCAGAAGCCGAATCATGCTAGTTTTCGCGATGAAAGCCGAAACATGCTAGTTTTCGCGTCGAATATCGAAACGTGTTGATTTTCGTGGTGAAATTCGAAACGTGTTAGTTTTCGTAAGAAATTTGAATCGTGCTACTTTTCGTAAGCAGCTAGGGTCTTACCTCGAAGATTGATAAAAACTTAAAAACATCGTACATCTTCCAATCTTCCCTTTTTCATAGCATACGTGATTGCTATTTGTGCGTATGAGCGTTAACTGCGTTCGCCAAACGTACTTAAGGATGTGTAATTAGACACTGATGAATTGTTACACAAAAACGTTCGCGTCGCGAAAATTGTATTCAAAGGGTAATTATCATGAAAAAAGTCTTAGTATATTGCGATTAAAAAAATATTCCATAAAAACGATTATTCTTTATTTTTATTGTATTTTTAGTTTCTTTATCTCACCTACACTTTTACTTACGACGACGTTTAAAAATAGGAGTATATTTTCTTACAGAATCAAAGGACATCACTGCTTCAATAAAATAAAGCAAGATTTTGATCGTATTGAGTATAAACGAACATATTAGGACGATAAAAGCTAGGATCTTGCCGCAAACACCGATAAAAACTTAAAAACCATCGTACAGCTTCCAACGCTTTATCGCGATGTAATATTATTTATTAATCAAATTGTTTTTCTTCTCTCGTAACATATTTTTGAAAATATAAAATCCATAAAATCGTACTATTTTATAAATTAGACTATCATGCGATATTATTACAAATGACCAAAGTTGAATGAAAAAATCATAATCTAAAAAAAACTCGCAAAGGAAAAACGCGTTATAAGTATTTGCTTTCACGAGTTCGCAATTTTTGTATCGCTTTTGAAGCCTCCATTAAGGCAACAAAAAAAAAAAAAAAAAAAGAAGACGCGTCCAGACGGTAACTAGTTCTGTCGATTATACGATCGAACTTGGCCGGTTGTCACCGATCGTTTCTGCATTAAACATATAGCGACAGAGCGTGTCCTCGCGCGGAGAGGCCTCGCGAACAAACATATTGTCATGTGTCTTGCGTCTCAACGCGCCAACGAGAAATCACCAAGTGGGCATTGCAGCATTGGAAGAGCGCAAAGTTGCTATATATAAGCGCGTAAACAAAAACAACAACGAAAAAACCAGTCCCATTTTCCATGCGAACAACCTATCTGACGCCCGTTTACGGCATCGTCTTGTTCCACAGCGCATCAAAAGACTCTCTTTTCTTCCCGTTCGAACGATATCGATTTGCGGCAAACGAAAGAGGCGCAAATCACGCGGATATATCGAGCAATGCGCGTTGATTTACGCCCTTATTGTTTGCCCGTGAATCGGTACACAACTATATATACGTCAACAATAAAAATACATGTTTGTACAGTTTGTGAAGCATCGCCTCGGTCGTATCTTGTTTCTGATGAGCTTGCGAGGAAAATCTTTGCTCGGCAAATCTTTCTCTCTTTTTTTTTTTTAGTTCCTTTCGTTTCTACGAAGATCTTCGGAATGATGTGCGCATATACATCGATGGCTCGGAGCCTTTTCTCTTTTCCCGCCGCTTCTGCCCACCAAGAATAATGCCAGCATCCTCCGAGAGAGTTAAAGAGAGAAAGAGAGAGAGCGAGAGAGCAGGGAGAGAGTGAGAAAGTTGGCTTTTATATCACCCGCATTATAAACAGTAGAGCGGACGTAATAAATCGATCTGGCGCTAATTCGTGGCCGCGCCTCCACCACAAAGTATCAAGAGAGAAAAGAACCTACCGGTCTCTCTCATTGCGCGTTATATGCGGCAAGTATAACGGGTCCGCTCGACGATCCTCTCAGCATCACATTGGATCCCAAGAGAGTGAGAGAAAGAGAGAGATACTAACATATATATATCGTCACATATTAGTGAGCGCAAGAGATACGAAAGACCCATCGACACATAACTCGAGTGAACTCGCGAGAAGATTCTCCACCCCGTTCTCGCGGAATGTCGACGATGCTCGATCTCGTTCCATTATTGATCATATATCGTTTTCACTCCTCTATATATCGATTACTAGCGTTACGGAAGATCTCAAGTCACGCTCTAACAAACGTAAAGTTCCCGCTAATCGAGTCCTTTTGTTGCGCAGCAATTGACAAAAACATTCGCACATCAGTGAGATCTTGTCACTGAAAATCTCTCTCGTGACTTATGAATAAATCCCGTGTGAATAACGCAAAAAGATGAGGAGAAAAAAGAATGTCTTAAGACTGGATTAAATGAAAACGTTGAATATACATGTCGCGATTCCAGGCTACGTTGATGACAAATGTTGTGCTGTTTTTGTCATTCGTTATTTATTAAGAGCGCCATGCCTAGAGGGTGCCGATGAAATATATAGGCTATATAGCTGATGTTCAAATTCCTCGGATATCCTCGGCGATCGCACGGATTGGTATGAACGAGGGAGAAAAAAAAAAGTGTCTTTTATCTTTCAATCTCGATTATTCCGATTTAGCGATCTCTTCTTCCATTTTTTGTTTACCGTTATATATACCGTGGTATCTATTTGTCTCTTGCAAATCCACGTGCCACTCGAGTTTCCTTCTCTCTGCTGGTTTTAAGAAAAAAAAAAAATATATATACACTTTTTTTTTTTTGCAAACCGGTGGATAATCGTTCGATCTTTTTCTTGCCGTCAGCTCGCACGAACGATTTTTACTCTTGCGCCCTTGAGGAAACGATCGTATATCTATGTCCGGTTAAATCGGTACAGTTTACGCTTTCGATGAGTAGTACCGCACCGGGTACGCCGTATGTGCTTTCTGCAGGACCAGAAAATCTCAGGACGTGCCCGCGCGGTCCTTTTACGTTTGTCGTACTGCACGCGCGCGCGCTACTTACCTCGGGTTTCTCCGTTTTATTCTAAAGTCGTCTCTCGACGTTGTCGACGACAAAGCGCGCAAACCGTGCGTTTGTGTGTTGGTTTCTTTTTTCATCCGCACTTTTTGTTCCGGTAAGCGTGCCGCGCACCAGAGCGGCAGCCGATATGCTGTGCAAACGCGGCCAAGAAAAGATCGAGAGACTGGCAAGACATCTCGCGACGAAGGCCGGATGCGAAAAAATAGTCAGGAGAATCGCGCGATGTATTCGTGATACTCGATCGAAAGGGGATTTCCCATTTGCAGGACGAAAGTCTTGAAGAGTGAGAGAGAATAGAGAGATGCCTCCTCGTCGGCGAAGCCACCAGGATCAAGGTGTCCGGCCAAACACGTCCCCGATACCCCGACGGAACTCTCGATTCTTCGTGATCTGTACGGTACGGTTCTTTCTCTCATTTTCTCGAAACGGAAATAAACATCTTTACTCTTCTTTTTTTGCTTCTCTTTCTCTCGGACCCCGTCGAGATATACACTTTACTCGCGCAGTTTTCGCCAAAATTCGATTCTAATTACGCCATTTTCTTGTCGCAATGGACTCGCTATATTGCCACAGCGGGACAATCCATTTTCGGAGGTTCAATCACTTCGTATCCCGCGGTCATTAAACCTACCGTCCCGGAGATGTCCACCGATTTATTTCTCTATCGATTGATACTTTCCCTAGATGGGTTCGCGGGGGGTGGTTGGAGGGGGCGCAGTTTCGTCACAACTCTTACCTGACAAATAAATTTCAATTCCAAAATCTACAAAATTGTCACAAATACATCCCTTTCGACCTCGTGAGATCTTAAGAGCGAGCGAGAGAAAACTGAGAAAAAAAAGATTTCCATTAGCCCTCGTGAAAATCCGATGGCTTGATTAAGCAGTCGTCTGGTCTAGAGCGAGATTTTTGACGTCATTTCTAATGAGCAATAACGTTTAAACCGTTGAAGTTGCTTGGTGAAAATTTACACGTGCATTTATTGATCCTTAGAGAATACTTGTACAGTAAAAAAAAAATTATTTTAAATATTTTCATGTAGTTTTTTGCCTTGTTGCAACATGGTGCGCCGAAATCGGCGCCCACTCTGGACGATGTTGTATGCATCTGAAAAAAAATATATATATATATATTCTCAATCTGTATGAGTATTCTGAGCACTGGTAGTAGAATTGGTACTTAAAAAAAATTTTTGACAAAATGACGGCCTGTTGAACTTTCATTAATGATATTTCATACATACATTTCATACATTTTCGTATTCGACGAGTTATAAAATGTCGGCAAAATTATTGTTCGACTCAATTCTGCTACCAGTGCTCAGAATACTCATACAGATTGAGAATATATATATATTTTTTTTTTCAGATGCATACAACATCGTCTAGAGTGGGCGCCGATTTCGGCGCACCATGTTGCAACAAGGCAAAAAACTACATGAAAATATTTAAAATAATTTTTTCTTTTAATGTACAAGTATTCTCTAAGGATCAATGAATGCACGTGTAAATTTTCATCAAGACAACTTCAACGGTTTAAACGTTATTGCACATTAGAAATGACGTCAAAAATCTCGCTCTAGACCAGACGACTGGGTTAAGGTAGTAGTCTGGTAACTTGGGTTCAAAAAATCGAAAAACTTTTTTTTTTCTTAATTTGAAAGTACAATGTCTTGAGAATATACTGTGAAAATTTCAGACCGAAATTCGAAATATTTCCGAACTTATAATGAGTTTTTGAATTTTAAACGCGTTTTTCTCAAAACAGTGTTTTTCTGGTCAGCCCGGGTCCTAACTTTTTTTCTACCGAACCGATTGCTTTCAAATATTAATAGGCTACTCTACAGACTTATAGTTCTCGTCGGAACTACCGAGACATTTTTTAACCCCTAACTTTTTATCTTACAACCCCTTTGCTAAAATAAAAGGACTTTTTCTTCCAAAGTCCGCCATATTGTTATTTATCCATGAAATTTAACTTTAGTAGTTCCGACCAGAATGACATGTCTATAGATTAAGAATTATCAAGAATTTTTTATTTCAGATAACATCAAGAGCCAAAATCACCGGGGTCACCCGGGCGCTTTTTTTTTCGAGGTGCCAACTTCGATCAATAATAATAATAATAATAATAATAATAAACTATTAAATTAAAAAAAAAAAATTTTTTCTATCTTTAATATATAAATAAAAACATCCTAAATATCCAAAACGATTCATTTTTATTTTCCTACAAAAGAACGCCCTCCAAAAAAACCATGAAAATCGGCTTAAGTTACCAGACTACTACCTCAACGAGTTGCTACGGACAACACTCTCGGGGGCGGGGGGGGGGCATAAGAAATGGAAAGGAAATGGAAATAAAGGGGAGGTGAACATAAATACCTGAAAAGCCATACGATGGAAACGCCGATAAAATTAAGAATTCATACTCTCTCCTAAAACACCAATAAATTCAACGAGAAATTTCCATCAACGGAATTTCAAGCAATATTAAAACGAAAAAGAACATTCTGGATTACCGTTAACCGGTGTCTTTGTACCATGTACAAATTATAATTATCCACAAATGACAGACGAAATCGGTAGGACGAATCGTCCGAAGATTCGAGGATGTAGTAATATCGGCAACGGTGTCAGAGACAACTCGTCGAGTTTCGGGGCACTAGGGTATCCCAAGATCTTCGATCTTAAAACCGCTCATAGATTAATTCTCTCATTACCCAACCACAAGAACGCTCTGTAACCCACACACAAATTTATTTTATTTTTAATATATTATTTTTTGTCTCTCCCTAAGACGGTGGCATCTGTCTTTGTTAGTGAGTTACAAGCTGCCCGTTCATATCTATCGTTTCGATCGTTGAACATCCCGTTCTCCGAGAGCCTTTCGTATCGTTCAACATCGGAAATTATACCGATACAGATGAGACGGTGCGCGTCCGGGTAAAAGACGACAGAGAAACCCGCTAACTTAACCTGCCGGACTTCTAATCACCGTGAACGAAAAAAAAAAAAACCAATCATACATCGTGTTCTACACGATATTTGCATAAACATAATCGTAATCGTTCGATTCTTACAACGAAATCCGAAGATTTACAAATACTTGCCTCATACCCGAGTGTTAATTGGTCAAAGAAATCTCGGGATCTGTCGTTTGTAAAAAAAAGAGCAATAGAATCCGGCACAAAACTGTATATACAGCGAATCGAAAAATATTACAAAAAAGAATGAGAAGAAGAAAAAACGAAAGTCAGCATAAACTTGAGACGCCACGAGGGAGATACCAGAGGGAAAGATACGAGCACACAACGATGCGTGGTGCCTCGTGCGGCGGCAACGGTAGCCATTACAGAGGGCAGCGAATCGATATTATATAGCTCGGGGGCGAGTATATATCGCGTCGGCTAATAATATAAACATTGATTAATTAGCCATTTGGTACCACACGTGGCCTCGGTCCCCTCGAGAACTGCATATATATATATTAATATAAAGGGAGATAGCAAGAGGCTCAGCACCTGTGTTTGTGAAAAAAAAACGATAATTGAACCAAAAAAAAAACCCTCCTACACGAGTATCGAATGGAAAAATGGCGAAAAAAAATGTAATAATAATAATAAAGAAAACGAAAAGATTGTACAACGTCTGTATCGAGGTTACAAGCGGTGAGAGAGCTCGCTCGTTGATTTTCTCCGGCGCATAAATCCGTAACGCGAATATTTATCATCGGCATGCTCGCGATTGCCAATATATAAACAGACATTAATACAGATAGTTACACCGTACAAGCATGTATATATTTTATGTCGAAACTCTTCAAGCTCCATAATACTCTTTTCCCAATCTAATTTTATATTATTTTTTAACGCAGCTGTACATACGCTCGGTATCGATCTTATTAGCGTTCGTGCGTTACATCGCATTCTGCAATGCATCTTTTATTTTTTGGTGGGGAAAGAAAAGAAAAAAAAAAGAAAAGAAAATCTTCCAAGCGCGCAACGTGATCTCGACTTCTGTGTGCGTATTCGAACACTCGTAGTCACAGTGGGAATTCTAGCTACATAGTCACGTTCGAACAGAGACAGAGAGAGAGAGAAAGAGTGTTGGTGTCGATTATCAACACGTTGATTAATTAACCGTTTGATGTATCGTCGTTTCTATCGCGGAGCGCTTTTTTTTTTCTTTCTTCTTCGTTTCCTTTTTTCCACATACGAGGTCTGTTCAAAAAGTATCGAGAATTTTGAATTTCCGCGCGCTACGTATATTCGATTTTCGATTTTTTTGTGGCGTTAGATTTGCACTTATGTACCTCACTTATCCTGAAAAAATCGGCCATTTTGAATGTTTAGTTAATTGTTGACAGCTGCTTTGGTTAGACGTGTTTTGGCTTGTCTTCGATTTTTGCCTATTCCAAAAAATGGATCAAAGAATCTGTATGAAATTTTGTGTGAAAAACAAAATTAAGTGCGCGGACGCATTTCGAATGTTGACTGTGGCATATGGTGAAGCTACCTTGGACCAAAGCAACGTTTATCGGTGGTACAAAATGTTCTCAGAGGGCCGAGAAGATGCGAGCAACGAAATGCGTTCCGGACGTCCGAGCACATCAACAACGGACGAAAACATTGATGAAATGAAGAAAATAATATTGGCCAATCGTCGAATCACCGTTAGAGAAGTTGCCGAGGAACTAAACATATCGATTGGCTCGTGCTATTCGATTTTTACCAATGATTTGGGCATGAGACTGGTCGCCGCGAAATTCGTGCCAAAATTGCTCAATTTCGAAGAAAAACAGTGTCGCCTTAACGGGGGGGTAGGATTTTAAAGGCGAAAAACAAGCATATTTTTATGTTTTTTTCGCGGCGACATGAGTAATATAATTTTATTAAATAGAATTACATATTATTGTACAACTATTGAAGTATCTCAGAAAAAAATTTCAATGAAAAATATTGATAAATAAGCCGGTGACGTTGAATCTCCAGAGGCGCCTTGAAAAAAAGTGGTTTTGCGGTGAACATCATAACTCGTTACCGGATCATCTGAAAGAAAAAAAATTGATATGCATTTTAAAGGTGATGTATTTCTCGAGGTAATCAGGAAAATTTATTTTATTTTTTTCTATTTTTTGCAGCACTTGGAAGTGAAAAACGCAATTTTAGCTCAAAAAATCGCGCTTAATTTGTTATTAAAAAATTGTAAAAATTGAACAAAAAAAAAACTCCTGATTACCTGTTGATTTATGTGAAGAAGTAATGTTTAAATTTTCAAAAGGATCGGTTCAGTAGATTTTGAGTTCTAATGTTCATAAACTTCAAAAATGACGTTTTCGGGAAAATCGATTTAAAGTTTTCAGGTATCAGGAATCAGGTATCACGGCCGGTCGTTTGAAACACTGTAACTCCGTTAGTTTTACTCCGATTGACTTAAAATTTATACACAATATTCTCGACATATTGTTCATTCAGAAAAAAAAATGCAAAAAAAATAATTTTAAACTCCCCCCCCCCACCCTTAACATTGCTAAGGAGCTGTTGGACTCGGTCGGCGACGACCAAAATTTGCTCCAGAGGGTCATAACTTGGTGACGAATCATGGGTTTATGGTTATCACGTGGAAACCAAAGCTCAATCATCGCGATGGACGCTGCTTTTTTGGAATAGGCAAAAATCGAAGACAAGCCAAAACACGTCTAACCAAAAGAGCTGTCAACAATTAACTAAACATTCAAAATGACCGATTTTTTCAGCATAAGTGAGTGACACGACTACCAATCTAACGCCACAAAAAAATCGAAAATCTAATTTACGTAGCCCGCGAAAATTCAAAATTCTCGATACTTTTTGAACAGACCTCGTAGATATCTCCGCGCAGCTCGTCGCGAGATCTATCGCGAGCGGCCCGAGCGATGAAAGCAATATTCTTCGACGAACGATCGTGCTAACGCTCTCGTGATGAAGATAAAGTGAAATTCATTTTGCTAATTCAATCCGTTGGCCTCACCGCGTGGTTCGCGCTTAGATCACAATACTTCAACACTAGTGCTGTGCGGATGTACGTGTGTAATGTATTTATGTTTGTAGCAAATAAGAAACGGTACTCTTGCGGGAAACCGAAAGAACAAAGAGAAGCGATATTTCGTCGTTGTGTTGTAACAGTGAATACTAATTTAAATAATCCGTTATTAGTTATCGATCATTAGTCATTATGTCGCGTCGATGTTGCACAAATTGCCGTTTTCATGTCGAGATAGATCGCGCACAATGTACCAAGACAATGTTCAAAGTTGTGATCGCACACGATGACAAATTATCGGTAAACTGTACTCTTTGCTTCCTCATTGACGAAGCTTTGTGTTTGCGACGGAAAAAGTAAAATTAGAATTATAATTCGAGGATATTCTTCGAATGTCCGTCCGGTTGTCTGTCGTTCAGTCACAGGCCTCTGACTCCTGAAAGATTTAACTTATTAACTTGAAATTTGGCATAGAACGAGAGTGAGATGTTTCGAATATTGCCGCGGAGTCATATTTGAAAAAAAAAACAAAAGTTGTTTTCAAGAATTTGAAGGTACTTCGAATGTCCGTCCGGCCGTCTGTCGCTCAGTCACAGGCCTCTAACTTCTGAAAGGCTAAATCTATGAACTTGAAATTTGGCATAGAACTAGAGTGAGATGTTTCGAATGTCGCCGCGGAGTCATATTTGGAAAAAAAAAAAAAAAAAAATTGTTTCCAAGGATTTGAAGGTACTTTGAATGTCTGTCCGGCTGTCTGTCGTTCAGTCACAGGGCTCTAACTCCGAAAAGGTTTAATCTATTAACTTGAAATTTGGCATAGAATTAGAGTGAGATGAAAAAAAAAATTGTTTTTCAAGAATTTGAAGGTACTTAGTAAAATGGTAGTAACGTTGAAGTTCACTCAGGAGCATGGTACTGAACCAGCGGCGCACGAAGGCCAGACCGATTTTTTTTTAAATTACTTAGCGTCAAGACATTGTCGCGTCTCTTCCTATACGTACATACGAGGGGGGACCCAAAAAAAACGGGAATTGCGCTGCGGCGGGGAGGGAGAGTGGGGGAACCCATTGCTCGACCGGGTGTCCGTTGGGGACACGTCTCCTGAGTTAGTGTGCGAAGTTCCGTCGCCGTGAGTGCATCGATTCGCCCATGGGAATTTTTGTAGTGAAACAACTTTTTCGATTTCGGCGAAAACGTGATGGCCCGATTGTCGAGAGCAACGCGCGGCTGTGAAATTTTGTTTCCTGTTGGGGAAATCGGCCGCGGAAACTACTGTAATGCTTAAGACTGCTTATGGAGATGCTGCCTCAAGTAAAACCAGAGTCTACGAGCGGTTTTCACGTTTTAAAAATGGAAAAATGTCAATCGAAGACCAACCCCGTTCGGGACGCCCCTCAACGTCAAGAAGTAACGAAAACGTCGACAAAATCAATGCTCTCATTCGTGAAAACCGTCGCCGGACCATTGATCAACTCTGCGAGATGTCTGGGATATCATGGAGTTCAATTCAGAGGATTTTATCCAAAGATTTGCACACGAGCAGAGTTGCAGCGAAATTTGTCCCTCGCCTTCTCACAGACGAGCAAAGGGAGCGCAGGGGGGAGCAAAGGGGGGGCGTCGACTTCAGGCATGTTTTGAACTTCAAAATCAGCTCGAAGAGGACCCTGAACTTTTTTCCAAGGTGATTACCGGGTGATGAATCGTGGTGCTATGGATACGACCCCGAAACAAAGCAGCAATCAAGCCTTTTGCCACTGTGGAGGAGGTAAAACAAAAACCGCTGCAAGGTCTAAAGAACATCCCGATAAGTGAATATAAAAAATGTTTTGAACATTGGAAACGATCTTTTGCAGAGGTGCGTTGTTGTCAGAGGAGAATACTTTGTAGGTGATCAAAATTTGGTGTAAAAATATTAAAAAATAAAGAAATTATGACGAAATTCCCGTTTTTTTTGGGTCCCCCCTCGTACTGATGTGTAAGCTATGAATTTCCCAGTAGGATAAACCGCGAATGTAACGAAAAGAAGGTGGGCGTTTTGGAACGATCTATTGTCACACTATGCTCGATGAGTGTCTATATAAGCGCCAGGGGCGAAGAGTTACTGCCTCGACGATCGTGATGAAGTCAACCCGCATTATTCATTCGTTTATCTCTGCGGTACAATCGTCATATGTATATATACATATATATGTATATATTAGAGAGATAGAGAGGTATCGCGGATGAGATGATCACGTGAGAAGGATATGCAACGCGTTACTTTCGTGTCCGTACAGTTTTCTCGTCTTCATCTCCACTCGGGTCGCGCGTCCGGGAGACCCCCGGGAGATCCGTCTAATGCACACACCATAGACCCAACGTATATCTTTGCCACTCTAATGGCAGATATTAAGTGTGAACGATAATACCGCGATATAGACACTTTCTGACGCTCGTATACGTGTGTTTAACATATGAAACAATGGAAATAGATGGGGTGTCTCGAAACGATAGCTTTCACGTCGTCGCTAATGATCCGTCTACATTTATATATATACATCTACATTTATATACATATATATATATATATATATATATATATACACGAGTAAATTTTCTAAGGTGTCACCTCTCGAGTGTCAACATTTCCATCTCGGTATCTCATAAATCCCTCGATGCAATAATGTAGAAGAGAACAACGAACAGCACGTACGTGAACCACGACGATAGTCGAACCGGTGCGGGGTTAAAGTCGTAAAGAACGTTGTCGCTGAATGTTAGACGGAAATTGTGTCACAAATTCAACATTTTGCAAGCTTAGAAAGTTTTTTAATATAATTATATAGAGTTTACAAGTTGAATTTATTTTATTTTTTCATACACGCTCAATGAAACTATCGTACTATTAGATTATTCATTTATCAATCCACGAGAGAGATAAAGTTATATCCGAAAATAGTTTTTTTTTTAAATTCTTCAGTGCGAGATGCAATAATAATTTCTAGTCTTTGTTTGATGATTTTTTTTTCTTTTTACAAAATTCTCCTAGGATATCGGCACTCGAATTAACGGTTTTAGAACAGGAAATGGCCAGTCTCTAAACAATTTCCGAGGTTCATTTTTCAAAAGTCATATTGATTTTCAATATTTTTGCTAACAGTAACTGGATTTACAATTTAATAATTACACTTCTCCATGATTACACTTCTACTAAAAATTAACCGAGCCCTTTTTTTTCAATCGTTACCATACGAACAGTCGCGGTACAAGCGGGTTTCCAAAAAATTATCGAACATACTTTGAAGATCGTAGAATGTGGCACGATCGCTCTTAAGTAATAAATTAATAGCACGTTCAAGAAAAAATCTTGAATATAAAAAATGAAGCTTTTCTCTAAAAAATTGTACATTGTTCATTTATAAGTTTTTTTTTCTTTTTTTGCATATTTACTATTTCACTCGGTTATTATATTATCAAAAGAGAGGAAATAAAAAAAAAAAAATTTCCTTTCCACCATAACAATAGCTGGATATCGGATGTGTATGCTACACCACACAAAAATGTCTAATATATCTATACATTGTGAAGAAACGGCGCCATTTTCGAGCTAACTTCGTTTATCGCCTGTGCGCACTGCTTAATACCGTAAAATTATTATCTCTTAACAAAATGATTTACGCAAAGGCAGGTGAAATACGAGAGAGCGTTTAGGATGCCTATTTTCTTTTCCTATCTTTTTCTCTCTCGCGCATACACACATTTCTTCGTCATCAAGACCCGCCATCAAGTTCTCTCGTCCCTGTACCGCGGTTTATTTTCCTCTCGGCTCACGCTAGTCTCCCTCTCGCCGAAGAAACAGAGCAGAAAATGATAATATAAAAATAAAATAAGATGTAAAAAGAGGGTTACAAAAAAAATAAGTATTTTCATATTTTTTTATTTTTTTTATTTTTACCGGGCATGAGAAAAGCTCTCGGTGCTGCTCACAGGGATCTCACAGGGATCTCACACAAACACACCGTATGGCCATTGTCCTGTAATTAGGTGGCCGTTTGAAAATGGAGATCGCGGCAACAACGCGGGTGCTATGCGTTAATAGAGGCGCCCGGGCCTATCATTACGCGTAATACGGACGTAATGCGCGCCGACGCAAGCCTCTCTCTGCACCAACTTTACTTCATTCTCGCTCTCTCTCTCTGCTACAGAACTAGGAGAGAAAGTGAGAGAGGGAGATTCGTTTCTCTCGCGTATACAGGGCAGTAAGAGGCATAAAAGGCATAACGCGCGTTCCCTCGGAGCTCGCACTCTTCTCAAGTAATTCTTTCCCCGTGTCGATATAGATATGAAAAAAGAACGAAGAAATAACGTACGAGAAGATAGAAGGTGGATGCTGCCGTGTCCGAGTAGATTGAAAAACAAAAAAAAATTGAAAATAGGCGCCTGTTGCGGGCGATCAGTAAACTGGAGTATCCAGAGTCCTTTTTTTTTTAATACGCGAACTTGCGTTAGGATATTTCTCTGTATTATATAAATATCTCACTACTGGCGTGTACAAGAATTCAGAAATTTAAAACCCTTCTTTCAGCCTATTCCTAAAAGGATATTCTAAATTTCAAATTGAAATGTTGTACCTCCTTTGAGCGTAAATGAAGCTTCGAAATGTCAACTTTTAATTTTGAACCTCATTTGAACCGAAATGGAGGTTTTAAATTTCGAATTGAAATGTTATGGCGATTGAAATGAGATTCAAAATTTCAATTCGCAATTTTGAACCTCCTTTCATTCCTCGATTTGCCAAATGGAAGTAGATTGAAGGGGAGGTTTAACATTTGAAAAATTCGGTTTTAGGGCGAAGGTACGAGCTGTACGAATCCTTATTATGTACATGGGTTATATACGTAAACTCATGTACGTGGAGACTCGTGAAAAAGAAAAAATGATACCTCGCAAGAGAGGAAGGTTTCGCAATTCGCTCGACTTATATATACATCGTCATTATCGGTTTCACATCGTGTAAAAGCGGAGGAGGAGAACGAGGATACAGATACTCATCCTGGCCGAGGTGTGGCACCCCGAGGAAATTGCCCCACTCCCCCGTCCGCTCTGTAGAATTACTTGCCACACACGAGATTCGAGGAAGAATCGTCGTTATTACACTTGCACACAGAAGAGAGCGTGTGGTTAATGTAAACTTCTGTTCGAACGCGTTCTATGTATGCACGTATGTAAAGATAATAATACCGGAGCCTCGTGCGCGATCCACCAGACAGGAAATGAAATTATCACGGAATCCACACGTGCGTCGAACGGGATCATGCATTAATACGTATGATATAGTTGTCGAACGTGAAATCGTTTCTTCGTCTTTCGCGAATTTTGCGGGTTTTTTTTTTTTTTTTTTTTCCCAGTAAACAGCGTTTTTTTACGAAAAAGCATCACATTTACTCCCAACGTTACTTCGAGTACCTTGCTCACAGTAGTCATATTTAATAGGTTATAAATCTACCAGATTATGAAGTAGTAGCGATCCTCGGATTTCAGAAGAATTTATTTCAATTGACAATCTCGAACATATTGGGATACTTAAAGAAATAAAATTTGCCTTAATCTTAGCTGAATATTTATTAGATTATAAAATAATGGCGATCTTCGGATTTCAGATGAATTTATTTCAATTGACAATCTAGAACATACTGGGATATTCAAAGAAATAAAATTTGCCTTAATCTTAGCTGAATATTTATCAGATTATAAAATAGTAGCGATCCTCGGATTCCATAAGAATTTATTTCAATTGACAATCTAGAACATACTGGGATATTTGAAGAAGTAAAATTTGCCTTAGTCATAGCTGAATATTTATCAGATTATATAATAGTAGCGATTCTCGGATTCCATAAAAATTTATTTCAATTGACAATCTAGAACATACTGGGATATTTGAAGAAATAAATGTTGCCTTAGTTATAGCTGAATATTTATCAGATTATAAAATAGTAGCGATCCTCGGATTTCAGAAGAATTTATTTCAATTGACAATCTAGAACATATTGGGATATTTACAGAAATGAAATTTGCCTTAATCTTAGCTGATTATTTATCAGATTATAAAATAGTAGCAATCCTCGGATTTCCGAAGAATTTATTTCAATTGACAATCTAGAACATACTGGGATATTTAAAGAAATAAAGTTTGCCTTAATCTTAGCTGAACATTTATCAGATTATAAAATAATAACGATCTTCGGATTTCAGAAGAATTTATTTCAATTGACAATCTAGAACATACTGGGACATTTAAAGAAATAAAATTTGCCTTAATCTTAGCTGAATATGTATCAGATTATAAAATAATAGCGGTCTTCGGATTTCAGAAGAATTTATTCCAATTGTCAATCTGGAACATATTGGGATATTTAAAGAAATAAAATTTGCCTTAATCTTAGCTGAATATTTATCAGATTATAAAATAATAGCGATCTTCGGATTTCAGAAGAAATTATTTCAATTGTCAATCTAGAACATACTGGGATATTGAAAGAAATAAAATTTGCCTTAATCTTAGCTGAATATTTATCTGATTATAAAATAATAACGATCTTCGGATTTCAGAAGAATTCATTTCAATTGTCAATCTAGAACATAATGGGATATTTAAAGAAATAAAATTTGTCTTAATCTTAGCTGAATATTTATCAGATTATAAAATAATAGCGATCTTCGGATTTCAGAAGAATTTATTTCAATTGTCAATCTAGGACATACTGGGATATTCAAAGAAATAACATTTGCCTTAATCTTAGCTGAATATTTATCAGATTATAAAATAATAGCGATCTTCGGATTTCAGAAGAATTTATTTCAATTGTCAATCTAGGACATACTGGGATATTCAAAGAAATAACATTTGCCTTAATCTTAGCTGAATATTTATCAGATTATAAAATAGTAGCGATCCTCGGACTTCAGAAGAATTTATTTCAATTGACATTCTAGAACATATTGGGATATTTAAAGAAATAAAATTTGCCTTAACCTTAGCTGAATATTTATCAGATTATAAAATGGTAGCGATCTTCGGATTTCAAGAGAATTTATTTCAATTGATAATCTGGAACATATTGGGATATTTAAAGAAATAAAATTTGCCTTAATCTTAGCTGAATATTTATCAGATTATAAAATAGTAGCGATCCTCGGACTTCAGAAGAATTTATTTCAATTGACATTCTAGAACATATTGGGATATTTAAAGAAATAAAATTTGCCTTAACCTTAGCTGAATATTTATCAGATTATAAAATGGTAGCGATCTTCGGATTTCAAAAGAATTTATTTCAATTGATAATCTGGAACATATTGGGATATTTAAAGAAATAAAATTTGCCTTAATCTTAGCTGAATATTTATCAGATTATAAAATAGTAGCGATCCTCGGACTTCAGAAGAATTTATTTCAATTGACATTCTAGAACATATTGGGATATTTAAAGAAATAAAATTTGCCTTAACCTTAGCTGAATATTTATCAGATTATAAAATGGTAGCGATCTTCGGATTTCAAAAGAATTTATTTCAATTGATAATCTGGAACATATTGGGATATTTAAAGAAATAAAATTTGCCTTAATCCTAGCTGAATATTTATTAGATTACAAAATAATAGCGATCTTCGGATTTTAGAAGAATTTACTTCAATTGACAATCTAGAATCTAGAACATACTGGGATAATTAAAGAAATAAAATTTGCCTTAATCTTAGCTGAATATTTATCAGATTATAAAATAATAGCGATCTTCGGATTTCAGAAGAATTTATTTCAATTGACAATCTAGAACATACTGGGATATTTAAAGAAATAAAATTTGCCTTAATCTTAGCTGGATATTTTGTCAGTATATGAATTGATATAAATTGATTGATTGATTGTCAATTGAAATGAATTGTTCTGAATTCCCAGGACCGCTACTATTTTATAATCTGATAAATCTGATTAATGCAATTGCATTGTCCAGCATAATAAAAAAATTAATTTTGAGTAAAGTCTATCGGAGAATGATAATTGTATCGCTTGGATTCTGGGATAGCTGACAATGATGATATAATCCCCTGTCGGAAATATCATTAGTAGTTATCGCAAATTCTTCATCGACTTTTTCACAATTGTCACAGGTCGTTCGGCAACTTTTCTCGTTTCTCCATTGACGCCGAATAGTTGTGTCTTTTGATTCTTGAATAGACCACGAAGGATCTTCTCCATCCCTCTAACTGACCAGTTGCAACGGTGTAAGGTCCTCTCTCTCTCTCTCTCTCTCTCTCTCTCTCTCTCTCTCTCTCTAGTCTCGACGTTATCGTCACGTCTATAACGCATCCCAGTTATTTTTCGTTTTTTTTTTCATCCTCGAGACATTTTAGCGTATAAGGTCCTTGTCGCAATATTTCCCAGCCTCGTGAAACTATAACCGCGCGTTCTCGTCCTTATCGCTCCCTTCGCGAAGAGCTGCACCAGCTGATGCGTACAGAGAGTATATACATTATATAGCAACTCGGGTGAATGTCTGCCATCAGCATTACGCGAGTCTCTCGTCGCGTCCTCACGTGAAGTTTCTGCCTCGCTTTGTGCATTTACTTGAGAAAGAACCTCCCGCAGACCAGAGTTACGCTATATAATATATATACATAGTTTATACGCAGGACTTGTGCATTGCTAGGATTTCACAGCATCACCGAGAACCTGCTGTTTCTCTGCCACAGCTATATTGCCCATCTTCCACTCGGCGTTTCTCTAAAAGCGAGTGAGAGATAGAGATAGTGCGCAAACGCCGCATTATCTGCCGCTTAAAGAAACGCCTGATGGTCGCATGATAAATTTACGGCACTGTTTTTTTTTTCCCCGCTGCCCGACGATACTGCACTAAACTATATATACATACACGACGTGTCATGAAAGATAAACACGCGGCGAGAAAAAAAAAAGAAACTTACGAAATTGAAATAAACATTTCATTTCGATGAGAATTTATTTGTCTGGGACAAAAAATTACTCGAATTCAGTGAAATCCATTTGGAAGAAAAATTGAGAGATTTGATCAGCGAAAAATCACAAATTTTCGCTGTTAAAAACAAAAGTATTTTCCATAGTTTTGAATATTTTATTAAGGTAGTAGTCTGATAACTTACGCCGATTTTCATGTCTTTTTTGGAGGGCGTTTTTTTGTAGAAAAAAAAATGAATCGTTTTGGATATTTAGGATGTTTTTATTTACATATTAAAGATACAAAAAAAAATGTTTTGAAAAAATTTAATACTTTATTATTATTATTATTATTATTGATCGAAGTTGGCACCTCGAAGTTGGCAGCCCGGGTCCTAACTTTTTTTCTACCGAACCGATTGCTTTCAAATTTTAACAGGCTACTCTACACACTTATAGTTCTCGTCGGAACTACCGAGAAATTTTTTCACCCCTAACTTTTTATTTTACAACCCCTTCTTTGCTAAAATAAAAGGACTTATTTTCCAAAGTCCGCCATTTTGTTATTTATCCATGAAATTCAACTTCAGTAGTTCCGACCAGAATGACATGTCGACAGATCAAGAATTATCAAGAATTTTTCATTTCAGATAACATCAAGAGCCAAAATCACCGGGGCCATCCACGCGCTTTTTTTTCGAGGTGCCAACTTCGATCAATAATAATAATAATAATAAACTATTAAATTTTTTCAAAAAATTTTTTTTTTGTATCTTTAATATGTAAATAAAAACATCCTAAATATCCAAAACGATTCACTCTTATTTTCCTACAAAAAAAAACGCCCTCCAAAAAAGACATGAAAATCGGCTTAAGTTACCAGGCTATTACCTTAACGCGGTAGTCTGGTCTAGAAATTTGAAAAAATCGATTTTTTTTTTTTTTTTCATTTTCTTATTCCTTAGACCTTTCTTCATACGCTCCTGAAAACCGTTTATTGATATTTCAAAAATTAGCCGAGAAATAAAAATTCTAAGCAAACTTTTCACTTTGTTTATCTCAGAACTATGTTCTTCAAATCGGCGCCCACGATATCTCGATAACTAATGGACCGATCGAGCTCAAATTTTGCACGTACCTTAGGTAGCCTGTTTCTGAGGACTGGTAGCAGAATTGTGTCGAACAATAATTTTGCCGACATTTTATAACTCGTCGAATACCCGAAAATGTATGAAATATCATTGATGAAAGTTTAACAGGCCGCCATTTGGTCAACAAATTTTTTTAAGTACCAATTCTGCTACCAGTGCTCAGAATACTCATACAGATTGAGAATATATATATATTTTTTTTTTCAGATGCATACAACGTCGTCCAGAGTGGGCGTCGATTTCGGCGCACCATGTTGCAACAAGGCAAAAAACTACATGAAAATATTTAAAATAATTTTTTTTTTAACGTACAAGTATTCTCTAAGGATCAATAAATGCACGTGTCAATTTTCATCAAGACAGCTTCAACGGTTTAAACGTTATTGCACATTAGAAATGACGTCAAGAATCTCGCTCTAGACCAGACTACCGCCTCAAATACCTCCACTAGCTTATTGCGTTGCTCGAACGCCCAAAAATGTTTAAATATGTTTAAACAAACAGGAATATTTTCTTGATTTTTTCCGTATTTCAACATTGAATTTTTCAAGCGTCCAATTTCAATTTTTTTTTTCCCATATAAACATGTTTTTCCTCTTTTTATTTTTTTCAACGTAACTCGTTCGCGCCGGGCTCTCGTTTTCTCAAACGCCTTGCGTGCTCATCCCGACGGAATACATACGCGAAACGAAAATAAGAATTAAACGAAACGGACGTCGGTGGTAGCGGGTGGTTACCACCCACTTCCGGTAGCCCCAGAGGCTACAGGCCGGTTTTCATATCTCTCCGGGGTAATAATATTACACGGCCGTTTGTGTATCTTGTATACATATATATATATATAGATATTCCGCCTGTCTCGGGACGGCACGTCAAGCTTTTGGCTTCGTGTCCGAGTCGGGGCGTCTTTCTGAAAGATTCTCCTCTCTCGGCTTAGCGTTCGTTCGCGGCTCGCGTGACCGCGCGCACACAGTTTTTCTTCATCTTTCCACCTCACGTGTGTTTCACGATGTACGAATGTGTTTCTGATATTTATACTCGTCGCACCGAGAGACTCCCCGGTTCTTTTATTTTTATTTATTATACTCTCGTTAACCGGAGAGAAAAAAAATGCTGCAAAGCCGATGTAATACGTATGGAAAACAGAAATGAAAAGAGGAAAAAGAAAGATGGAAGGAGATCCGTGTTGCGAGTTACTCGAGCGTAGAACCGGTATATACAAAAGTCATACAACCGTGAAATTTGTCTCACGTACGACCTTGAAATTATCATTGTTTTTTTTTTGTTTAACCAAACGTCCAACATTTTATACGATACCAATGTATATTAGAATATATCTCGGCGATCTTCGATTAACGATAGAAGGAAAATTCATTTCGGTACTATATTTGTTCAGTGGTAGCATTTGTACTTTATCGTTTCGATAATGGCATTGATAAAGGCATATATCCTTCGACGATTTTCTATAGCTCTCAATTCTTATCGCGGTCTCGTTGTACCGAAGATTATTGATATATAAAAATAAAACTACCCCCGAAGTATAAAAGCTCTCAAAGGAACTCGTTGGCGTTTGCGTGTACATATACATGCAGATATATATAGAGACGAAAGCGCAATCGCTGAGAAGCGATAAACTATCGTTAATGCTCCTCGGTGTGGCTGCCGATCGAATACATTATCGCCTTAACGACGAGGAATGTAGAACGCCCGGGGGTAACGAGGCATTAATTCACCCGAGCAAACTCCACTCTTGAATGCGAATACGCGCGGTTTTGCTCTCGTGGTACCGAGCTTTTATAAATGCATATACGCGTATAACATTTGCGTCGAACGCGCGAGGAAGACGTCTTTCTCGGCTCAAAGTACTCGCGAGCTCTTTTTTTTTTTTTTTTCTCCTTCGCTCGCACCAAGACAGAGGAATCGCGGATCCCGCTGATTCTGGCGTGAGAAGGACGAATGGGGGAGGGTAAAAAGAGAGCCTCGAAAAATCATCAGCCTCGAATTTTCCCACTGCCGTACACACGATTATATTTTTAACTTTTTTTTCTCGTTTTCTTTCTTTTAATTCTTCTTATTTCTTCAATCATTTATCTCTCCACTTGAAACTCAAAAGTTCACGAAGCCGCGGCACACGCATCTCCCATCTCCGTTTGTTTCGATGTTTTGCTCGGCGCAAAAGATCATTCTTCCCGTTCGGAGTAATGCACGCAATGAAAGCGTTTTTTTTTCTTCTCTTTTTCTCGATTATTTCACTCGCTCTTTTGCCAAAGTGCTGGTATGTAGCCGGGGCAAAACTTCCAGGAAGCTTCTGGTCGAGCAATGTCCACGAGACATTTCACACTGAGTCGAACGATCATTGGCGCTTGTTGGTCACATTTGCGAAAGGTGGCTTTGAAGTCAAATTAAAGAGACAAAAGCTTTCTGAATATCTTTCAAGTTCGAGTATAGTGAAGGATGGAAATTTGTCAGAAGCATACAGAAGAGTTTTGGGGAGGAAAAAAAATGACTCGGTTGACGAAGAACGACCCGTACAAGGGTACATGCACCTGGCCAAGTCGGAGGTTACCTCAATTATCAGTCGTGCACCCTCGTGTATTCCGAATCGCGAATGCGCCCAGCCGTAATCAGACGAGCAGTTTTTGGTTCTCTCGCGGATCTTCGCAAAAGTTTTTACCCCTCCCCCAAGTACGTAACTCTCCGTGAGTTTGTTTTGTTTTCGTACGAGATATGTACTCCCTTGATTCTGCCGTTGCGAATTTGCTGAATCAGGAGAGGGATTCGGGCAGGTGCTCCTCCGTGAGTCTCTTACGTAAGAGATATTTGTTGCCGGACCATCGTTCCTCCAAGAGGCAGAGTACCGAGAAGCATCCGAGAGAGAAGGACCGGAGAACGTTTGGTGGGGGATGAGTGACTGGGCCCCGAGGGATCTCTCTCGTGGGCCCCCTCGAGCGATCATTTTCCCACGCCCTCGCTTCTTTGCCTTCTCTTTATTTCTATATCCGCAACTCTTTGCCCATTTTCGTCTTCCACCTTTTCCTTTCTCGTATTCTCGTTCAGTAGAGTATGTAAAAAAAAATCTCCAGTGCGATCAAGATAGTAGTCTGGTAACTTAAGCCGATTTTCATGTCTTTTTTGGAGGGCGTTTTTTTGTAGGAAAATAAAAATGAATCGTTTTGGATATTTAGGATGTTTTTATTTACATATTAAAGATACAAAAAAAAATTTGTTCGAAAAAATTTAAGAGTTTATTATTATTATTATTATTATTATTATTGATCGAAGTTGACACCTCGAAAAAAAAGCGCGTGGGTGGCCCCGGTGATTTTGGCTCTTGATGTTATCTGAAATAAAAAATTCTTGATAATTCTTAATCTATTGACATGTCATTCTAGTCGGAACTACTGAAGTTAAATTTCATGGACAAATAACAAAATGGCGGACGATGGAAAAAAAACTTTTTTTTTCCAACTTCGATCAATAATAATAATAATAATAATAATAAACTATTAAATTTTTTCAAACAAATTTTTTTTTGTATCTTTAATATGTAAATAAAAACATCCCAAATATCCAAAACGATTAATTTTTATTTCCCTACAAAAAAAAGCCCTCCAAAAAAGACATGAAAATCGGCTTAAGTTACCAGACTACTACCTTAAGGGGCGAAATAGGGTTAGGACAGCATTTTCTCAATGATTTTCATGAATTTTTTTATAGTATAAAAAATGTATATAATTTATTGAAACTTTGAGAATATTTTATACATATATTTAAGTATATACTATAAAATTTTTGAAGAATTTCCTTGAAAAACACCGAAGATATTAGCGACCCCATATTGCAGGTCACAATCAGACTCAGCATTTTGCGTACATTCTGAAAGCCGCAATTTTCATCTGAAATCAATCGAGGTTGGAATTTACTTTTATTATATGTCTCTCTTCTATATGAACCTAAATGCTATGAAAAAAATAGAAAATTGAATTTTTTACAGGGGTCAAAACAAAAAAGCATGATTTTTTGCCATTTTTTACAACTTCATTTGCAAAAAAAAATTATTTTTAATAATGATAACATTCTGATTTTAGGTTCATATAGAGCGCAATACTATGAAGAAAGTAACTGCCAATTTTCAAACCGATTGGTTGAAAACTTTACAAACTAGCGTGTACGCAAGTTCAAAAAAAGTCGTTTTCAGAAAAAAGCGTTTGAAAAAATAGTAACAAGAAAAACAAGCAATATGGGGTCGCTAATATTTTATAGTATATACTTAAATATATGTATAAAAATTTTATAGTATGTACTTAAATATATGTATAAAATATTCTCAAAGTTTCAATAAATTATATTCATTTTTTATACTATAAAAAAATTCATGAAAATCATTGAGAAAACGCTGTGCTAACCCCATTTCCCCCCTCAATGGCTTATAACAATAGAACGAGTCGGAATTTTCATTTAAAATTTTGCGAACATGTTTTTCAATAGGTTTACTAGCAATTCATGAAATAAAAAAAAATCGATTTTTTGAACCGTCTAACCCTATTTCCCCCCTGAACACAGATGCATATTAATCAGAAATTCTCTCGTAGGAGTCGTGTGGGAGAATGAATAAATATTAAATAATTACTTTCATTTGCCGAATATAGCTTGACCCTGAAAAGCAATTTTTCGATAATTCATACAGAAAGTTGATCAGATAATGAAGATAAAAAATTTCCCTTACAGTTTGGCAATACAAATTTTTAGATATATAATCGTAATAACATTGTAATTAAACGACCTTCGCGATTTGTGGTTCGATCTAATGTAGGATCAATCATTATGGTTCGACCTATTTTTTAAATATATTCTCATACTTTACACACTTCCGGCAATTTATTTAGGAGAAACTCATTAACCGCCCGAGGAATTATGACAATGAAAATGAGAGAAAGTTTAAACCACCATTTACCACTCTGGTAGTAATGATTACGCGGTAAAGAATGAATCACTGTTTACTCCTCCATCAGGATTATTTCCTTCGTTAGATCCATTCGTTTAATACCTCTGATATAATTATTGGACTCTTTCATTACTACTTTTACTGCACGTCTTTTTTTTCCAGTCTCGCTTCTTCCTTTGTCCGTGACTTCTCCCTTCTCTCCCGCTCCCTCTAGCTTTTACGTCGACTCACGTGGCGTTAGCCAGAGTGTACAACACCGGGATTTATCCCAAGAGATCTCCGGCAGCCAGAAAGGAAATTTCATATCGCTTATTCGAAACTGATGCCGCTGTTATAGATGTATATGCGAGTATAAGTCTCGCGTAGGCTTCGTAATTGCTAATCGCTTCCCGAACGCGCGCGGCGAGGGAGGCTGCGCGAGGGAGGCTGCGCGCTGCGAGAGAGAGAGAGATGTGCGAGAGACGTATTTTCACCATGGCTAGACTCTGTGTGCCACCGAGGACTTGGTACTTGCTTCCTCCTCGTGGGAACTTATACTTTCCCGCAATAGATAGACATATAAAAGCAGTATATAGTCGGGTATATAACGTTGGTATATAGTATACGAGTGTTCTTGGCCTTGAGGTCTGACCGCAGCGTTGGATCGTTCGTGGCTGCATCCTCACAATGCCCAGTATTCGAAATACATCCGTGTGTATATAGATATATAAAACAGTGGTACGTGAGAGGGAGGGAAAAAAGAAAAAAAACGCAAGAGGACCGAAAGACTGACGAGGCTCGTTTTCCCTCCTCTCATCGTGCAAACTTATTCAACGTGATTGTTTCTATTAAAATTCAAACGTGAGCCGTTTTCTCTCCCACCACGCAACAACACAAATCACCAACACCGCACACCGCACATATTATTCCATATACTCGCGCATATAGTATAATAATATATGTACGAGTCAAAGTATGATGAGTACGATCGTCTAATGCGGAAATCTCTGTACTTATATTATATTACGTGCAGCAAGATTTCGTAATTCGGCCATTTTGGGGCACTCCACAGTGGGCAAAAAGGTAAAAATCGTGGCCAAAAACCAACTTCATAATTTTCACATGAAATCATCATTTTTCACATATTAATACGTCAGAGCAGATGTAGAGAAAATATTGTGGCTATCAACGTTTAAATGTTCTTACAATAAGTAGTTGAATGAAAAGAAATTGCGTAAAGAATGCGATGGTTCATTATGTCATAAATATGATAAATTTCAACGAATGTTGCAAATCTAAATGTGGGATATGGTTTTTATCCTTACTAATGGTCGTGGGTATGAGAAAAAAAAATTGAAATTTCGGAAAATTAAACATGATTTGGAACACGGTTATCTTTCAGTAAGACTTTTCGGCGTTTGCAGCTCCTCATCATACTTTGGAATATCGTCAACTTTAGGCAACCCTTGATATCAGCAATTGAAAATTATCGTTGCATTCGTTAATTATCGACGAATAAAATGAGCCTGATACTTTTTCCAACTTTTCATCTGAACTCTTAATATTAATGTTTACACAGAGTACGGTCCAGAAAACCGAAAAAATGTCCAAAATACTAAAAGTTCTTCAAACGCTTTGAAATGTGGTACTCATGGGTTTTCGGGGTCGCTGATTCCGAATTCGTACTCAAAATTCAGAAATTCAAAATGGCGGATCCAATGTGGCGGGCGAAAATACTAAAAATGATTCGATTGTACTGAAATTCTGTACTAATAAGTTTTCGGGGTCGCTGATTCCGAATCCGTACTCAATATTCAGAAATTCAAGATGGCGGATCCACCCCGAAAAATTTATTAGTACAGAATTTCAGCACAATCGAATCATCTTTAGCATTTTCGCCCGCCATATTGGACCCGCCATTTTGAATTTCTGAATTTTGAGTACGGATTCGGAATCAGCGACCCCGAAAACTTATTAGTACAGAATTTCAGCACAATCGAATCATTTTTAGTATTTTCGCCCGCCATATTGGATCCGTCATTTTGAATTTCTGAATTTTGAGTACGGATTCGGAATCAGCGAGCTCGAAAACTTGTTAGTACAGAATTTCAGCACAGTCGAATCATTTTTCGTATTTTCGCCCGCCATACTCGATCCGCCATTTTTAATTTCTGAATTTTGAGTACTTATTCGGAATCAGCGAGCCCGAATACTTGTTAGTACAGAATTTCAGCACAGTCGAATCATTTTTAGTATTTTCGGCCGCCATATTCGATCCGCCACTTTGAATTTCTGAATTTTGAGTACTTATTCGGAATCAGCGACCCCGAAAACTTATTAGTACAAAATTTCAGCACAATCGAATCATTTTTAGTATTTTCGCCCACCATATTCGATCCGCCATTTTGAATTTCTGAATTTTGAGTACTTATTCGGAATCAGCGACCCCGAAAACTTATTAGTACAAAATTTCAGCACAATCGAATCACTTTTAGTATTTTCGCCCGCCATATTGGATCCGCCATTTTGAATTTCTGAATTTTGAGTACGGATTCGGAATCAGCGAGCCCGAATACTTGTTAGTACAGAATTTCAGCACAGTCGAATCATTTTTAGTATTTTCGGCCGCCATATTCGATCCGCCACTTTGAATTTCTGAATTTTGAGTACTTATTCGGAATCAGCGACCCCGAAAACTTATTAGTACAAAATTTCAGCACAATCGAATCATTTTTAGTATTTTCGCCCACCATATTCGATCCGTCATTTTGAATTTCTGAATTTTGAGTACGGATTCGGCATCAGCGACCCCGAAAACCCCCCAATACCATAGTTCACCGCAATTGAAGCACTTTTTGTATTTTGGCCACGATTCCTGCTTTTTTGCCCACTGTGCACTCGCCTATTTCCGCAAAAGCGTGACATTCCCGACATTTTTTTTCTTCTCATTTACCTTTGAGCTGTTGGCAAAAACTCCTCGTTCATTGGGTGATCAGCCGAAATTTGTGTCCTTTTCGTACGAAATAAAAAGAACCTGGGCTCAATCGGCGATGTATTTTTAGGGATATCGTTAAAATAAAGATGCATCGCGAAACTGACCCAATCTTCATATATTCGTTTTGCTGGTGATGGTCCAGAGGGATGGACCTTCTCAAATCTTAGCTTTTCCACACTCGAGAATCGCGATCGTCTTTCCGGCTGCGCGTGAATTTTACCTGTACGTTTTCCTATATCTGTGCTTCCACGGATAAGCGTTTTTTTTCCCCCTAAAGTCCCGAAACACGTTTGAAATGAGCGTGCGGATTTGCGGCAACGCGAACAGACGCAATTTCGTGATACATTGTGCCGGATATCTCTTTCTGATCTCTCGTTGTTGCGGCACATACGCCAGAATTCTGGCATGAACCGAAATCCCCACAGGTGGCAACGTTTAGCCTTTAATTGCCACCTGAACGGATATTAAGATTCGTATACTGTTGTATGCATATATATATATATATATATAGGTCTTTCCGTATATATATAACGAGAGAGCACGCACGAGACACCGGGCCTCGCCGCCCGCGCGTGAATATACATACGTGCGTGCGTGACTCAATGAACGAGCGCGCGTGCATCACTCGATCTTTTCGCTCGCTCGCTCTCTCTGTTTCTCTGAAACCACGGGAGGCCTTTTTCTCATCTCTCACTGCGGCAAAAGTCTCACCGGTCGCAGCTTTCGGCCACAAACCGATAACGAAAAAAATACGAAATAATTAAGAGGAGAGATCTCTTTGCCCTCTCCTCCGTCGCCGCCCCCTTTTCTCAAAGCACAAACCGCACGATCGCGTTTAAGGTAGTAGTCTGGTAACTTAAGCCGATTTCCATGTCTTTGTTGGAGGGCGTTTTTTCGTAGGAAAATAAAAATGAATCGTTTTGGATATTAAGGATGTTTTTATTTACATATTAAAGATACAAAAAAAAAATTGTATTGAAAAAATTTAATAGTTTATTATTATTATTATTGATCGAAGTTGGCACCTCGAAAAAAAAGCGCCCTTGGACGGTCGCGTTGAGAACGATACACTTTTCATTGAATATCACTTTTGTAATGTAATTACCGACAAAATAAATTCCAAGTATCGGTAAGCCGTACCGAGGCGAAGTCTCTACGTTCATTTTCAACGTGCCGAAAATAAAGCAGTCACTCTGCTCGTTCTTGTCTATTCTTCTCCTCGATCTTCAACTTAGCGTTTAATCTCTCGCTGTTTCGTGAGATTCATACCGACCGTCGGTGACTTTGAGAGAGAGAGAAAGAGGGAGAGAAATAGAGAGAGAGTTTGCAAAAGCACCTGCCTGGAATCGGGGCGAACGCGTTCCCGGTGTGTCGCCCGTTTGGATTGATGATCCTGTCTCTCTGGGAGTAGGAAAGAGAAGCTCTCCTCTTCTCGCACCGTTCATCTCCGGCTGTGTACAGAGGACAGAGCGAAGAAGACCCAGCTCGTACGTGTGTCCTGGAGCCTCCAGGATTGACGCGAAGCTTTGCTCCTCCTTGCTATGTTTCTCACCCGTTTGGTCCCAATGCCACGCAGACGGTCGTCGACGTCTTCTGCTTATACACACTCTGTACGCCCTTTTCCTTTTTTCTTTTTTTCTTTACTTTGAACCATCGATGTCTATATAGATGTGTCGTACGATGCCGCAGGCGTTGCACGCACAGAGACGAGAGAGCATGGACCAAGAGAGAAAGAGAGAGGAAGAGACACGCGAATCGCGAACCACCTTCGCCTTCCTTCGCATGGCAACCCGTGTCTTCTTCTTTCTCTCTCTCTCTCTCTCTCTCTCTCTCTCTCTCTTTTTTCTGTGGATGCTGCTGTGGCATCTTGCCAGCGGATACTTGTGACAACGGTATACCGACATCCTTCGCTTTTAATTCGAGCCGACGAGAAAAGATCGAAGAACAGGCTCTCGTTCTTCCTCCCACCATCACCGCCTGCAACTTAAACTTCTTTCCCTCTCTGCTCTCTCACCCCCTTTAAAATACCGCGCCGCCTCCCGCATTCACTTGGAAAACGTTCTCGACCCACTTATAACCGCGCTACGAATGTGTAGGGAACATGCGTGAGGTGAATCGCTCACCGGGCCAAAGAACCCGTAAGTGTCTTTTTCCTCGTTTTTTAGCAAAGAAAAAACTAATGAATGTTTTTTTCTTTTTTTACTCCAAATCTCTTTCGTGCGTCCATTAGAGTATTGGAAAGAAGAAAAGAAACATTTTGTGCGCCACCAGATTTACGAATCTTTGATTAGACCACAGAATTTTCTTTATTTTGACAATATCTTGTTTAAGATGGATTTTTCCTTCTCTTCACAAGTTCTTTTTTCGAAAGTTAAAAAAAAAAAGATCATAAGTACAGTTTTCCCAATAATTATTAGGGAAAACAACACTTTTCTCTTCGTAGAAAAGTGATTTTCTTAAACCGTTCAACTGTCACAGTTTTCGTCATATCCCGAGAAAAAGTTAATTAAAAAAAAAGCAATTTTTCGTTGTCGATGAAAAAAAGTTTAAACAGAATAGTCTACTTTGCAGACATAACCAACAAATTACTTTTGTTGCGGAAATTTGTAAAATTACGCAACGCTGCATCTGGCTATTGCGTTTCTTTTCTTGGGTATTTTATTGTCGGACGTGTAGTTTTATTTATAAAAGATGTTTATTCATTGGATAAACTTCGGGCTTTCCCGGCTTGGGGGTACACTTGTCAGACCGTTCTCCGTTGTTGAATTTTATTGATCACGAAGCGTGGGTGTATTATATGCCCTCGCGATCAGAATATCTCTCTCTCTCTTTCTCCATAATGATAAACGTCTCGTTCGTGCCCGCGAACGTTGTGGAAAAACCACCACACAAACCATCGCCGCTCTCAACTGTATACGCGCGAATATCTAAAAAGAACTCGCGGAACGGCTTCCGTGCGACGTGCGGTCGCGAGAAGCAGTCGCGGACTATAAGGTTCTATCGGAGGTACAGGTAGATTATTATGTATTACCTTATGTGCTCATAGTTCAGTATTCTCGGTACCTGTACATGTATATTCTGGCGAACGAGTAATAAGCCAATTTGAATTGTATCAAAGACCACACACTTTCGTTGATACTAATAGACGAAATCTTATTTACGAAGATACGGAGAGAAAAAAAAAATGTCTTAAATCCATAAAATATCTTTTCCAATATTCGTCATAAACTATTTCCTCGATACGATGATATAATTTAGCGAAATAAACTTATACTTTTTATCAAGAAAATCTAATGGACTTGAGACAACTATTTTTATCCTCGTATCAAAGATATATTTTATGGAGAACATTGAAAAACGCATTTCATTAATTTACGATGTTTTTTCTCGGTATATGATTTAAAGAATATTTCCATTTTTGTTGCATTGATTTTTATTCCTCGTAAATGTTTAGTTGGAATACACGAAATAATGTTTTATTTAGTATTTAAAAAAATGGATTATCGCTAGTGATAGGTACCTGCCGTTACATAAGAAAAAAAAATGTCTTCGTTTATTTTTTCTATAATTTATTTATTATTAATTTGTATAAGTGAGCTGGAGTATTTGTAGCCACATATTCTTGTCTTTTACCCCAAAGTGTAAGTGAGAATTTTTCTTTTACATTCCATTGAGAACAAAAATCTTAAAAATAGAAATATAACGAAGAAAAGTAACGATCCGTTACTTTCCATTTTCGTTACATTTCATTTTTATGATTTTTGTTCATAACAAAAGTTATAAAAATGTCCCAATGCACTGGAAATTTTAACATTTATATTATGAAGGACAAAGTTAATGCATGCAGTTACAAATACTCGAGGTTATTTGTCCAAAATAATAATAAACAAATCTAAATGAATAAACAAACAATCCTTATTTTTTTTCAAAGGAACGAGAAGTTTCTGATTGTCGCCATTAATCCTCGTTCCTCGATCTATTAAAAAACTTTTTATTAATTTGCAAAAGTAACGATCCGTTACTTTTCATTTTCATTACATTAGATTTTTATGATTTTTCTTCGTAACAAAAGTTAAAAAAATAACCCAGTGCATTGGAACATTTTTGTCCCAATGCACTGGAAATTATAACATTTATATTATGAACTACAAAGTTAACGTATGCAGTTACAAATACTCGAGGTTATTTGTCCAAAATAATAATAAACAAATCTAAATGAATAAACAAACAATCCTTATTTTTTTTCAAAGGAACGACAAGTTTCTGATTGTCGCCATTGTTCCTCGTTCCTCGATCTGTTAAAAAACTTTTTATTAATTTGCAAAAGTAACGATCCGTTACTTTCCATTTTCATTACATTAGATTTTTATGATTTTTCTTCGTAACAAAAGTTATAAAAATACCCCAGTGCATTGGGACATTTTTGTCCCAATGCACTGGAAATTTTAACATTTATATTATGAACTACAAAGTTAACGTATGCAGTTACAAATACTCGAGGTTATTTGTCCAAAATAATAATAAACAAATCTAAATGAATAAACAAACAATCCTTATTTTTTTTCAAAGGAACGAGAAGTTTCTGATTGTCGCCATTGTTCCTCGTTCCTCGATCTGTTAAAAAACTTTTTATTAATTCGCAAAAGTAACGATCCGTTACTTTCCATTTTCGTTCCATTAGATTTTTATGATTTTTGTTCGTAACAAAAGTTATAAAAATACCCCAGTGAATTGGGACATTTTTGTCCCAATGCACTGGAAATTTCAACATTTATATAATGAACTACAAAGTTAACGTATGCAGTTACAAATACTCGAGGTTATTTGTCCAAAATAATAATAAACAAATCTAAATGAATAAACAAACAATCCTTATTTTTTTTCCAAAGGAACGAGAAGTTTCTGATTGTCGCCATTGTTCCTCGTTCCTCGATCTGTTAAAAAACTTTTTATTAATTTGCAAAAGTAACGATCCGTTACTTTCCATTTTCGTTACATTAGATTTTTATGATTTTTCTTCATAACAAAAGTTATAAAAATGCCCCAGTGCATTGGGATATTTTTATCCCAATGCACTGGAAATTTTAACATTTATATTATGAAGTACAAAGTTAACGTACGCAGTTACAAATCCTCGAGGTTATTTGTCCAAAATAATAATAAACAAATCTAAATGAAAGTTTCTGATTGTCGCCATTGTTCCTCGATCTTATAAAAAACATTTTATTACCATCGTTGGAAAATCTAGGCAATTCTTTCCAACGATTCTCTGCTCATCTCCAAATTCTCATTAAAGGTGCCACCCATCATAACATAAGCCGCGAATCAATTCAGCAAATCGAAATCTGACAAGAACGTTGAGATGAACATATACTCGTTTATCTTTCATAACATTTCCATTTTATATATCCTTTCTAAAATAAATGCTCTCTGCGTTACAAAATATATGTACATAGGTTCGTAGACGAGATACTGTAACGATTGCGTGGGCGTTACACGTCTTCTCGTTATACTCCTGCATATATGTATTACGTTACTCTCTCTCTCTCTCTCTCTTTCTCTGTCTCATAGAGATCGCTACATAGATATAATATAAATGGCACTACAGTCAATTCTGATGAGAGTTTTATTTCGAATACATATTGTACATCGATCGGTGAGAATCGAAAAGGAGCCCTCGGCATTATTTTCCATGTTCAATGACGCGAGGTAGGGCCTTTTGAGTTTTAACTTTCGATATATATAATATATACGTTTGCCGGGAGGGTTTTATACATGCGTTGAGCTCTCCGAGTCATTCGTCGTACAATCATCTTTCTCCGTACCAACTCCGCAATCTACCGTGGAGTTAAAAAGTGTATGTATATATCTAGAAGATACTTGTAGCTTCCGTATATATATTCCACGTAGAGAAACAAACTTGTCTGCACCTTTCTCATTCACTCTGTCGGGGCGCGAGTTGCGGGCGGTCAACTCGCGATTCTTTCTCTCCCCCGCTCTCTCTCTCTCTCTCGTTTCCTCGCAGTTTCAATCCACTCTCGTTTCATCGATATCTCGTTTCTCGACGACGCAATATAGATACGCGAACGACGAGAGGTGCTCCTGCTCGTTTGAGCCCACCTACGTAGCTCTCTCACTCTCTGTCCTCTGCAATATAATAATATATCTATAATTACTTCTTATTACTATATACCTTTCGTGTATAATCCCTCCCAGGAATGCACTCGCAAAAATCCGCTCATTATCTCACCGAGAACGACGAAAAGACTTTGAAGCGAAAGAAGAAGAAAAAAACAATAAGGATAAATTATTGTCAACCGTTGAATTTGCAGCTTTTCGTATGGAAAATCTCTCGGGCTCACGCGAACGATATCGAGATCGAATCGAAACTCGAGAATCTCTATCGTCGTTCTCGCTGCAATTATACTTTTATATAGCTTGCTTACTTGGTATCTTTCGTGAAGATTCGATGGGATGTCCCTTTTCTTTTAATCCTTCCTTTTGCCAGTTTTATCGGTGCGGTATCGCGTGTCCCGATTTATCGTAGTTACCGACCATCTCGAAGTTTGTCTCTTCCTCTTTCTGTCTCTTCGCGAACTCCCAGCGGAGTGAGGACAGAATAGACGATGTAATTAGCGCTATGTCTCTCGTACACTTCGAAGACGACATTTACTGTAATAGCTGGGTTATATATCGGAAAGCTTATCGATAGTTTATCGCGGTAAGATTGAATTCTCGTATGTCGGAAATTAGAGAATAAAAGACATGGACGACGAAACTCCGACAATCGATCGATTACGATTGAAAATTATATCTAGAATTAAGGTAGTAGTCTGGTAACTTAAGCCGATTTTCATGTCTTTTTTGGAGGGCGTTTTTTTGTAGGAAAATTAAAATGAATCGTTTTGGATATTTAGAATGTTTTTATTTACATATTAAAGATACAAAAAAAAAATGTTTGAAAAAATTTAATAGTTTATCATTATTATTATTATTGATCGAAGTTGGCACCTCGAAAAAAAAGCGCGTGGGTGGCCCCGGTGATTTTGGCTCTTGATGTTATCTGAAATCAAAAATTCTTGATAATTCTTAATCTGTAGACATGTCATTCTGGTCGGAACTACTGAAGTTAAATTTCATGGATAAATAACAAAATGGCGGACTTTGGAAAAAAAAACTTTTTATTCCAAAGTCCGCCATTTAACTACTACAGTAGTAGTCTGGTAACTTAAGCCGATATTCATGTCTTTTTTGGAGGGCGTCTTTCTGTAGGACAATAAAACTGAATCGTTTTGGATATTTAGGATGTTTTTATTTACATATTAAAGATACAAAAAAAAATTTTTTTGAAAAAACTTAATAGTTTATTATTATTATTAGTATTGATCGAAGTTGGCACCTCGAAAAAAAAAGCGCGTGGGTGGCCCCGGTGATTTTGGCTCTTGATGTTATCTGAAATAAAAAATTCTTGATAATTCTTAATCTATAGACATGTCATTCTGGTCGGAACTACTGAAGTTAAATTTCATGGATAAATAACAAAATGGCGGACTTTGGAAAAAAAAACTTTTTATTCCAAAGTCCGCCATTTAACTACTACAGTAGTAGTCTGGTAACTTAAGCCGATTTTCATGTCTTTTTTGGAGGGCGTTTTTTTGTAGGACAATAAAACTGAATCGTTTTGGATATTTAGGAAGTTTTTATTTACATATTAAAGATACAAAAAAAAATTTTTTTTTTTAAACTTAATAGTTTATTATTATTATTAGTATTGATCGAAGTTGGCACCTCGAAAAAAAAAGCGCGTGGGTGGCCCCGGTGATTTTGGCTCTTGATGTTATCTGAAATCAAAAATTCTTGATAATTCTTAATCTATAGACATGTCATTCTGGTCGGAACTACTGAAGTTAAATTTCATGGATAAATAACAAAATGGCGGACTTTGGAAAAAAAAACTTTTTATTCCAAAGTCCGCCATTTAACTACTACAGTAGTAGTCTGGTAACTTAAGCCGATTTTCATGTCTTTTTTGGAGGGCGTTTTTTTGTAGGACAATAAAACTGAATCGTTTTGGATATTTAGGATGTTTTTATTTACATATTAAAGATACAAAAAAAAATTTTTTTGAAAAAACTTAATAGTTTATTATTATTATTAGTATTGATCGAAGTTGGCACCTCGAAAAAAAAAGCGCGTGGGTGGCCCCGGTGATTTTGGCTCTTGATGTTATCTGAAATCACAAATTCTTGATAATTCTTAATCTATAGACATGTCATTCTGGTCGGAACTACTGAAGTTAAATTTCATGGATAAATAACAAAATGGCGGACTTTGGAAAAAAAAACTTATTTTACCAAAGTCCGCCATTTAACTACTATAGTAGTAGTCTGGTAACTTAAGCCGATTTTCATGTCTTTTTTGGAGGGCGTTTTTTTGTAGGACAATAAAACTGAATCGTTTTGGATATTTAGGATGTTTTTATTTACATATTAAAGATACAAAAAAAAAAATTTTTGAAAAAACTTAATAGTTTATTATTATTATTAGTATTGATCGAAGTTGGCACCTCGAAAAAAAAAAGCGCGTGGGTGGCCCCGGTGATTTTGGCTCTTGATGTTATCTGAAATAAAAAATTCTTGATAATTCTTAATCTATAGACATGTCATTCTGGTCGGAACTACTGAAGTTAAATTTCATGGATGAATAACAAAATGGCGGAGTTTGGAAAAAAAACTTTTGTTTCCAAAGACATGTCTATGGATTAAGAATTATCAAGAATTTTTTATTTCAGATAACATCAAGAGCCAAAATCACCGGGGCCACCCACGCACTTTTTTTTCGAGGTGCCAACTTCGATCAATAATAATAATAATAATAAACTATTAAATTTTTTCAAAACATTTTTTTTGTATCTTTAATATGTAAATAAAAAAATTCCTAAATATCCAAAACGATTCATTTTAATTTTCCTACAAAAAAACGCCCTTCAAAAAAGACATGAAAATCGGCTCAAGTTACCAGACTACTACCTCAAAGTCATGACGTCGATAGAATATGTGTAGTCTCTATGAATTGTTTAGAGGCACTTTACCATGTTGATACATAATGTAATAATTAACTTGGGTTCATTGCCTTATAACTCGTATCCGCAATAATATAACACTGGTACAACGGTTACTGCCGGAAGTCAACGTGGCAATAAAGAAAATATCGTGGAATATTCATGCTAATAATATTTTAGTATCGTTTATCGAGTATTAGGTGAGAATAATAATGTACAAGTTATCGAGAAAATTTCTGTATAAACTGCAGCTGTGGGATATAGTATATGACATGAGACTTAAAACCGAGAGATACAGGTCCCTAAACGTGCTGGTGAGACTCTGAAAATATTTTCCAATCCTGCTGTTTCTTTCTTTATAGCAAAAATCTCTCTCCCTCTCTCTATCTTTTATACATACATATTAAATATATTTTGCCTCGTTGGTGCAGGTGCAGGACACGCGCTCGCGCGCCCACTTCAGCCACTCGATTATATAAAATGGTCGGGTATGGAATATTGTACGTATATACATACATGTATATACGATGCCGGTGGTACATAGGACGGTGGTTGTTGCTGAGGGATAATCGTAAAGCGGTCCCGGGGGTAATGACTCTTAATATAGCCCTGCCAACGGAGTTAAATGATTCCCATCCATGAATCACCTCGACGCGCTCGCGCGTCCGCTTCCTCACCGTGACTTTTCACCGATATTATATATTGTATATACCGTATAACATAAAGAGGCTCTCGCACGTCTATTCTGACAACGTGTGCAATAGTTGGACAGGGGGAGGGGGGGGGGGGAGGGACAAGGGAAGAAAAATACATTCAATGAACAATTGGGATTAAGAAAAAAAAATGATTTACGTACACGACGAACAGGTGGTAAGAACAGAGGGAAGAGTTGTTGAGAAAAAAAAATTAATAAATTGCGATTTATAATCATCCAATTGCAATTTTAATACTCATGATTTAACGTCACGTGACAATGCACGCGGCACGATTTCAAGCTGTAACCTAATTTCACTTAACGGCTTTCCAAACATTAAGTATCGCTCGGCATTTTTATACGTTGAATTTAAAAGCCAACGTTGATGATAATCACCGGGTACGTAATTTTCGAAAATTCTCGTCAATCTGTTGGTTTTAGTATATTAACGCTGCCATTTTTTATTTCTAAGCTTCAATATTGAATTTCATGCTAGCGACCTCCAGTGGTTTTCCAGTTAACTAATTATCATTACAATTGAATTATTACTTTTTTTTGCTCAAACTAAAACAGCCAAAGTGCTGAATTAACGGTACGAAATCGCAAATGCATACAAAAACCAATGTTTCATATTGATATTGAACAGATTAGAAAAATTGAAACTTGAACATTTGTACTTTTCACTGTTAAAAAAATATATGTTCACCTTTTATACAGCAAATCTATTAGGTTGCGACCAACGCACGTGTCCGATAAAAATTGTAATTATCATTTATTAAAACACAAGTAGCTTTCGTAATTTTCGTCGCATATACCCACCGTATTCTCATTTATGCATCGTATATATACGAGGTCTGTTCAAAAAGTATCGCGAATTTTGAATTTCCGCGGGCTACGTATATTCGACTTTCGATTTTTTTGTGGCGTTAGGTTGGTACTCGTGTCCCTCACTTATGCTGAAAAAATCGGCCATTTTGAATGTTTAGTTAATTGTTGACAGCTGTTTTGGTTAGACGTGTTTTGGCTTGTCTTCGATTTTTGCCTATTCCAAAAAAGCAGCTTCCATTGCGATGATTGACACTTTGATTCCCACGTCATAACCATAAACCCATGATTCGTCACCAGTTATGACCCTCTGGAGCAAATTTGGGTCGTCGCGGACCGAGTCCAACAGCTCCTTAGCAATGTTAACGCGACACTGTTTTTCTTCGAAATTGAGCAATTGTGGCACGAATTTCGCGGCGACCCGTCTCATGCCCAAATCGTGATTCGACGATTCGCCAATATTATTTTCTTCGCTTCATCAATGTTTTTCGTCTGTTGTTGATGTGCTCGGGCGTCCGGAACACATTTCGTTGTTCGCATCTTCTCGGCCCTCTGAGAACATTTTGTACCACCGATAAACGTTGCTTTGGTCCAAGGTAGCTTCACCATATGCCACAGTCAACATTCGTAATGCGTCCGCAAACTTAATTTTATTTTTCACACAAAATTTCATACAGATTCTTTGATCCATTTTTTGGAACAGGCAAAAATCGAAGACAAGCCAAAACACGTCTAACCAAAACAGCTGTCAACAATTAACTAAACACTCAAAATGGCCGATTTTTTCGGCATAAGTGAGGGACACGAGTACCAACCTAACGCCACAAAAAAGTCGAAAATCGAATCAGACCTCGTATATATATATATATATATATATATATATATATATATATATATATATATATATATATATATATATATGTGTGATCACGTTTACCGATCGCGATGATTAACTCGAACGATCGTTTCCCAGGACAAATTATGAAAAAGCGTGTAGGTACATCTTCATCGATTAGCAATGCCGAACGACCGGTCGAAAGAATGAGGTGAAACAAGCTTTGGTTCAATACGCACAAGAGATCGCGCTCGTAACTATATAGGATGCGAGAGTTGGGAGGCTTTGGCTTACACCGCGGTAAAGAAATTACGCGCGACATCGAATCCCAGAGAGATAGAGGCGGCTCTCTTCTACCTTTTCAGCTTCGAGTCGAGCGATACCGAGTTCGGTTCGCGTTGTGGTCACCATGCGGGTTTAAGAAAACTTCGAACGGTACAGTCACGGCAATCGTGTGATGACTTGAACAATTGTTTTCACATTATTTACGATGGGAAATCCGTGTGACGAGGAAATTGAGTACCAAGGAATGATTGTAAAGTATTTAAATGTATACAGCTATAAAGATTGAGTAACAGAAAATTATGGTAATTTATTACAATATTCACAGAGACAGAGTTATACGCAATCAAGAGACCGAAAAAAGGCGATTTTTCAAGAATTTTTTCTGGAAAGACATTTTTATTTATTAACGTACAAATTTATATACGTATTGTGGTAACTTTTAACTTTATTTTCATATTTTTTATTTGTAAAAATAATAATTTTTAAAGCTGCTATAGCCGATGTCCGATAGCTCCTCTAAAAAAAGGTGTCTGGCGGTGAGCACGATATCTCCAGTTTGGATTATCCAAAATAAAAAAAACTAAAAAGATTCTATTAGTGGATAGATAAATCTAGGTATTGATCGAAGGAATAGTCGAAATTTTGATTTTCGACAAAATCGCGGCTCCAAAAAGATAAAATTTCAATTGTCAACCAAAATTTTTTCGTTGAATTGTTTTAAAAAAATAGAAATAATTATCGGAAATCTTATTCCTTCGATCGATACCTGAAGAATATATCTGAGAAGGTTGTGTTAAAATTGCAGACCGATCGGTCGAGCCGTTTTTGAGAAAAACGCGTTCAAAGTTTAGGCCGCCTACTTTGTAACGCTCCGAGCGTCCTTACAAATATGCATGTATCTCCAAGAATATTTGCCGGATCGATTTGAAATTTTCAGAGAATATACTCAAATATATGTACATTCCGAAAATGCAATAAAAAAAGTCGATTTTTTGAAATTTTCAACTGCGTATAACCCCATAATGGCGCGAAAGATGCAACAGGGAACTCACTCCGAAATAATTACGCAAATTACAACAATCTATGGGGCCGGGTCGAAGTAACGAACCGTAAAAGCTTCGACGGTGCAAAACTCCGAATTTTAATAGTACGAATAACATGGTTCATTCCGACGACAGTTCGAATAATCGACTGTAAATAACATCGAACGGGTATGAATCGAGACAAAAAATGATACGAATTTAATATCGTCGAGTAAATATTTTTCCGACAGATTACGCAGACGACAGAGCAATTTATCGAACGGTCGGTAGTATTACTTGAAAAATTCCGAATTGGAGATTTTTAGAGATCCGCAAAGTTCCGAAAATTATATTATAGAACAAGAAACTATCGGAAAGGTGCGAACGTAATAAAGTTGAAGAAACGAATTCTCGGGTATACGAATTTTTCGGACTCCGAAAATTACGGCGTCGACGATGCAGTATTCCGAAAATAAAATTTCCGAAGGGACAAAATTCCGAAAATTTGCAATTCGTGCGTTTAGATGGCAGCACCACTGGTGTTATGTCGTATGGACCTTTTTCACGAGCGAGCGTCAGAGCCCACTAGTAGCGCTAGTTTTACTCTCTTTCGAAATTTTGCCCCGTCGAATTGATACACTGTTGTCTGTTTACCCTTTTCGGGACATACAAATTCTAATATATTTGGCTTCGAAACTTTTTTTTTTTAGAACCTTTTCAGGTATAAAACTTGACCGTTCGGCAACTCGAGTTTCTAACACCACAATTTTTCTGAACTTTACGTTTTCTAATTATTAAAATAGGATTTTTTAAGTAGTAGGATTTTTTATTTTCAATACTTTTGCAGATCGGTCCCATAATTATTCTTGTCATTTAATCCTCGATGTATAACTATTCTTCGCAATGACTTTTAAAAAGGACGGATTTTAAAAATTTCGAAAAGTTTTAAGATCGTCCCACATAAATTCGGAGTTTTGAACCGTCGAAGCTTTTACGGTTCGAAACTTCGACCCCGCCCCCAATCTATATAGCATTTATGTTAAACAACGAAAATCAGCTAAATTTCATTCTTTCATTGAGATTTTGAATGATGAATGTTATTCGATCATTCAGCGACATTCAATGATTTTTTTATATGAGAAGAAGGGTAGGAATAGTCTTTAGACGAATTATCGTTTTTGGAGGAGTCCAACAATGGTAATTCGTCTGAAGACTCATTCGTCTAAAGAGTCATTTAAAATCTCATTGAGAAAATGAAATTTAGTTGATTTTCGTTGTTTAACACAAAGGCTATATAAATTGTTGCAATTTGCGTAATTATTTCGGGTAATTAGACGAATTATCGTTTTTGGAGGAGTCCAACAATGGTAATTCGTCTAAAGATTCATTTGTCTAAAGAGTCATTTAAAATCTCAATGAGAAAATGAAATTTAGTTGATTTTCGTTGTTTAACACAAAGGCTCTATAAATTGTTGCAATTTGCACAATTATTTCGGTTAATTAGACAAATTATCGCGTTGTTGGACTCCTCCAACGACGATAATCCGTGATAATTAAATTGAGAAAATGATACTTTCACACACGAACGTTTGAGAATCATACTTATCCATTGAAAGATTCCCTAATGATTCGATATAAATTCCATTTCTCCAGAATTTCTCTCCGCGTGTATATATAAATAAATAAATAATGAGATATTCGTCGGTCAGAGTTGAACATCATTAACAGCGTATTCTTTATTGAACGTTGTTGCAACCATCAATTGTTTTCAATTCACAGTACACGATTGACCTGACTGTACTGCTAAAGTCTTTGTGATCCCCGAGGGAGAGGCACCCTACGAGATGCAGGCTGATATCTATGTACAGTGAAAGCTTGAATAAGAGAAAAGAGAAACAGGGGGATGGATGAAAAAAGATGCGAAGAACGAGAAGAGCGCGGGAGCGAAATCTCACGCGTCCGTTCTCGTTCTCACCGAGACGTAGAAATCGCGCCCGGGGAATGCGATTTGATTCCTTTTCCATCAATCGGTCGGCATCCTCTGTGCATGTACGCCGATTATCGAGCAGTGTTAGCTTCTGCTTGACATTTTATTTTATTTAGCGAGAAATCGCGTCGCGACATAATTCCTTCTTGATAGTGGAGAAAAGAAAAAGAAAAGCATATCGCGCAGAAATCGAAAAAATAAGATCGATTACGTTCTATGTCTCTTCGCGTGTACCGTAACCGGTTAATTCATTTTTCAATATATATATATACATATATACATCTTTTCTGCGACGCTTAATGCTGGACAGCGAGTTAATGAGTACATAAACTTAATGAGAGTACATTAAATCTCAAAGGTTGTGTATGCAATCGGCAAGTTGTATTTTTATCATCGTATAGGAAGCGCCCAAAGACTACGATCTTATTCACCTGTGTTATAAACGTTCGCGATGCTTATAACACGGTCACGTATATAAAAGTACATCAATATCGTACAAACGATTGCGGCTAACATGCCGATCGATCGGTTGTACGGTAAGAGCGAGAAAAAAAATCGTAATGAACACACACGTAGAGGTAGCGATGCTAATGATTATAATTATGGTTTATCGAAGCTGTATTCATACTTTGCCGCAATTTTTGCTGTAGAAAACGATTGATAAATAGAAAACAGCGAATAAACAGAAAAAACATGCTAAATAACAACAATGAAAATCTATATTTTAGCTTGAAAACGTATAATATGAAATAAATTGGCTTCGGCGGTCTCCTCTGTTAAGCCGTATTAGCCGCGGTCAATACTGCTATAGGCGACAACGTTTATCTGAATTTCCGATGGTTAAGGCAGTAGTCTGGTAACTTAAGCCGATTTTCATGTCTTTTTTTGGAGGGCGTTTTTTTGTAGGAAAATAAAAATGAATCGTTTTGGATATTTAGGATGTTTTTATTTACGTATTAAAGATACAAAAACAAATTTTTTGGAAAAAATTTAATAGTTTATTATTATTATTATAATTGATCGAAGTTGGCACCCCGAAATAGAAAGCGCGTGGGTGGCCCCGGTGATTTTGGCTTGATTTCAGATAACATCAAGAGCCAAAATCACGCGCTTTTTTTTCGAGGTGCCAACTTCGATCAATAATAATAATAATAATAAACTATTAAATTTTTTCAAACATTTTTTTTTTTAATCTTTAATATGTAAATAAAAACATCCTAAATATCCAAAACGATTCATTTTTATTTTCCTACAAAAAAACGCCCTCCAAAAAAGACATGAAAATCGGCTTAAGTTACCAGACTACTACCTTGATATACAACTAATAACACAGTAAAAATTTAGCCGCCTGTATCGGTCAGGTTTGCCGAAGTTTCCCTGTGCCCTACACGCAAATTAAATACAGTAGTGCATTTGGGAAAAAGTGATCGCGAACAACAGTCCGAGTTGTCACGCAATGGAAATGGAAAGATAGGGAAAGAGACGTGAAAACCGAAAATATTATTCGATGAAAACATAAATATAAAAAGAGTAGAAATAAGAAAAAAATAACCATTTGAGAATAACGATGGATAAAACGAATTTAAAAAAAATGCATAATTCCAAAATATATATATGTTAATAACGGTAATAATAAAATTACAATAAAATATCAGAATTCTAAGCCATATGCCAGGAATAGAAAATTAGTTTTCTGCGCTCGGACACGGTGGAGCAAAAGGAAGAGAACCTGAGCCATAGTCGTAAGGAAGGCGAACTCACTGACAAGTCTGAATCGTCATGTCTTCGAGACTTCTTCGTCCTGTCTCGATGTATAATAAGCTCACGGTATACGCACCTGTATGCGTAATATAGCTCGAACTAAATCGAGGATATCTCGCGAGTACTTCAGTCTATACCATACCCGCGTACTCCGCCGTCTCTTGGTGCACAGACAGGCTCGCGCTTAATACATATACAGATATATACCCATAACGTCAAAGTGAAGTATAGTCGTTCGAAATCGTTGTTTGCCATATAGTAAAATATACTGGCCTCCCGTGATCGTCTCTCAGTCTGTACCAAAGCTGATCGTCCTGTCCGTTTCTCTCGTCTCGGCGAATCTCCTTCTCTCGCTTGCTGTCTCATAGGCTCGACAATAAATTCGTGAGATGGAAGACATCCGTCAGTCTTGTGTGTGTGAGAGAGAGAGAGAGCTGAATGCTATTCCGGAGCGATATCCATTCCTTCGTACCTGTGGCATATATGTGACGTGCGCGCGTGCTTATATCGTTAGTTAAAAGCAACGTCGATTAAAGAGAGCGCGTGCATATAACGCTGTATGTGAATGTTGGAAAAAATATCTGGCTAGACGACGACACGTTTGCAATGAACGAACTTCATCGAGTATATGGTGTTTAGTGTCTATTCATAGGGGAAGTAATACCAAACGTTTAATGGGTAACCTAGACATCTTGGACGAAACACGGTCATTTGAGTTCCGTTAAGAGCATATGTGTAAGATCTGTTTTACCGTTAACGTATTACCGACGAAATACATTGACATTTTTGGCCAAATGCCATTCCTAAAGTACCAAACCGAATTATCTGAAATTGACTCAAGTAATTCTGCCTCTGTCCATATCGTAAGAATCAGAAAAACGTTGAAAGTCATAATACAAAAGTACATTCTGAGCTAATTAACATTTTTGGCCAAATGCCATTCCTAAACTATCAAACCGAATTATTTGAAATTTTATCAAGTGATCTTGTAGACCTCTATCCATAGCGTAAGAATCAGAAAAACGTTGAAATTCATAATACATCATAGTCAATTCTTAGCTAATTGAAATTTTCGGCAAAATGCCATTTCTAAACTAACAAACCGAATTATTTGAAATTTTATCAATTAATCTTGCAGACCTCTATCCATATCGTAAGAATCAGAAAAACATTGAAATTCATAATACAAAAGACAATTCTCAGCTAATTGAAATTTTCGGCGAAATGCCATTTCTAAACTAACAAACTGAATTATTTGAAATTTGATCAATTAATCTTGCAGACCTTTATCCATATCGTAAGAATCAGAAAAACATTGACATTCATAATACAAAAGTCAATTTTCAGCTAATTGAAATTTTCAGCCAAATCCCATTTCTAAACTATCAAACCGAATTATTTGAAATTTAATCAAGTAATCTTGCAGCCCTCTATCCATATCGTAAGAATCAGAAGAATGTTGAAATTCAAAATTGAAAAGTACATTCTCAGCTAATTGAAATTTTCGGCCAAATGCCATTTCCAAACTAACAAACAAAAATTGATTTCTTTCACATTGTCTTTCACATGCTCTTAAGGAATTCGAATGCTTTATACCGGTTGAATATGTCAAATGTCGAAGTCAATTCCGGCAATAAATCATTTCCACTAATCGCAATACCTTATTTCGTTAACGAGAAATCTTAGATTGTAAATGGGTAAAAAAATATTAACGGAAATATAAAAGTATAAAAAATACTAAAAGTATTATAGAAGGAGAAGAAACAAGGCACTAATAATCTGCTATTCCAGCCAATAACGTAAGTCGTTATTCCATAAGATCGACATATTCGTTTACGTTAGAGGTTGTTCGGTATTAATCGCAATTTCCCCGTTCTCCCGAATGTATAATGGGGGTATTCCACATGAATTTCACAGGATTGTCACCTTTTCGCGATTGAGTTATCGGGCTATCGGCAATTAGGAATAGAAACTGTAGGATCGTGTCAAAATATACGAGAATGGTTCTGATCTCGAGGATTTAATTAGTATAGAAATTTTGATTGTGTGACCGAAGCTTCGTGCGCTCTTTATCACCATCACCGGATCCTCGCAGCTGTAGATCTGTCTGGGAGAGGGAGAGAGAAAAGAGAGATATAGTGCCTAATGCTCGTGTCGAGTGAAAACACATAAAACCACCCCACGGGCTGGTGCTTTCAAGTTAGAATGATTTAGCGTTGATTCGGTCATTTCCGGAGCTAGTGCGCAGCGTAGAACGGGCAAAGTACCCATAGAGTCGTCGCCTCCGGGTGACTTTAACATCCTGCGAACGCTGCGCACTAACTATTACTCTCACTTCTCTCTATCCCCCATATACAGATGTATATAATATATAAATGTGTCTTAAATATAAACATAAAGTATATACACACACATGAGTCGAGAACTACCGCAGCGTTTGCGACTTCTCGACCGAATACATTTCCGAATAAGTGCATTAACCGACAAGTCGAATAAATCTGAGGGGAAAAAAAAATAAAAATATCAAACGTGGAGTGGAAAGTCCCCGGGCGAAAATGTACCAAAGACAAGATTTTTTTCATCTATTCGATCGAGCTTGAACGTTCAGGAATTCATATTCGCGCGTACCTCACAGTCTTTCTACCTACTCCACTCCTTCTCTCATTCTCAGGTTCTATTCACTACACGCGCACTTTTGCTCACTTATTTCCTCAGTTCCAAATACCCAGAAGAGAGAAGTTAGAAAGGAAGGAAATAAGACACGCGAAGCATCTCTCTGATTTACCGTCGGAGTCGAACGTTCCTTAGCAGCTTCTCGTTCGTCATATTTATTTGTTCGCAAAAGGTATATTGTGACGCCCGAAGCGCCCGCACCTTGGCTCGAGAATCCTACGTGAAACGGAACATGGTAACAAATATACATATATAGAATTATTTGTGCATAGATTATATATGTTCGTTCGCTCGTGCGTCTCGGCCGGACTAGCTATAACTTCTTTTCCGTGGCACGCCCAACGTGTCAATGCTCACACGCAAGCACACTACGGTAATTTCCTCATGGTTAAATCTTCCCGTCGCATCGTCCTTCATCCTGGGTCTAGCGTGACATTTTAACGAAGAAAAAACGAAAAATTAATGATGATTGTGGCATGAAATTATTAGTAATTATTGTAAGGAGAAAGGTAATTGATACATCATTTTATTCGACTACATATGTCGCGACGATATCGAGGCATGTGACGCACGTCAGCTCGGTTAATTTCATCGAATGCACACCTAATCGATTCTCTTTACACAATTATCACGGATATTTTTCTTATGAGATCGGTCTTCTCTCGTACTTTCGCACTTTCCACGAAGATAACGTTTCTGCGAGATCTCACATCGACGGACGAGAAGATCCGATACTATACACGCAATCACATCGATGTCGGGATGAAAGATCGATTAACCGAGACGGCATTGCGAGAAGAGTGGGAGGAAGAAAGAGAGACGAATAAGACGTGAGGAGAGTGAAGTTCAGGGGTATATGAGGGGGATGTATATCAACGGTTGAGTGATGTCTCGCTTTGCCCCGGGGACATTTTTAAACCGCTCGTACGCTCGGTACATATGCGTGTATCGTTTAATTACCGCTACCGCTAATTATCGTTTTTTTTTCTTTCCTGTTCTTTCTCCATACTTCTCGGACTCTCCGGCGAGCTCGAAGAAGCATCGAGCCACATTCGTGACATTGAACATCGGGTCCGGGTACTTTTCTATAACATAGACAAGGTACATCTATCCTCTCTCGTGTATCTTCCTTTCTCTTCGCTCATCTCGATCTCTCGCTCTACAAGCGTATACTTACAAACGATCCTTGTGTAAGTTTTCCATTTACGAGATGTACGAGGAACGTTGCATGAATATATACATCGGTCATTCCGTGCACAACGCGATCAACGTCTGATCCTGATCCACTGGAATCTCGTTCATTAGTTTTCATGACGTTCTACTAATAAACCAACAACGGCAGCCCTTCCTAATTAGACAGAATTTTTCCATCAACCCCTATTTTGTGCTTTCGACAAGGCGAACAACGAAGCTTTTTTTGAAAATGTGCAAAAATTGAGAATGCGTTTTAGGATTGGTACGATAATATTTAACAAAATATTGTACCTAATTCGCGAGGGTCAGGGTGGAAGGACCGCGGTTCTACAGATTCCAACTGTACACCTACCCAACTGTCACGACCAAACTGACACGAGCGTACGAATATTTCACAATATTGTCACGACAAAACTGTTCCCGAACAAGACTCTCACCATTAAAACTGTCACCGCACAAACTGTCACCAGTCAACTCTCCCCGATCTCGATTGGACACGTGCAGAATCTTCACGAACAAAACTATCACCGTCTAAACTGTCACGGTCTTAACCTTCACCATCTAAACTGTCACCGTGTGAATTGTCACCGTCTACACAATCTCTGTTTAATCTGTCACCGTTCAAACTGTCACCGCTTAAATAGTCACCGCAGCAACTGTAACCGCGGCAATTGTCACCGGCAAAACTGTCACGGGCAAAACTGTACACAGCACCAACCGTCACCACTTAACGCGAGTTTACCCAACTCACACTCGTAGACGCTGTACCCGTAGGTAAGAGCGCTCGGGCTACTTCACCAAACGCGGCGCAATAGCGCGCGATATTTCGTGCGTGTCCGCTAATACTTACGTCATTCGCCGCTGTCGTCTCAACCACAGCCTTCGCACCGCGCGAACTTACTTGTGCTCAGCGATCGGTAAAAGCGGACACGCACGAAATATCGCGCGCTATTGCGCCGCGTTTGGTGAAGCAACCCGAGCGCTCTTATCTACGAGTTGAGCTTATACCCGCGTGAGTTAGTTACCGCGCCTTGGCGCGGTGACAGTTTTGTGCGGTGACGGTTGGGACCACGGTCTTGTATACAGGTCTGGTAACTCCCTCAAATTTCAGTGGCGGGGGGCGGCCCGTTAACGAAGCTGTTTTTAATTTCTGTAGCAGCCACTAAAGGCGTTGCGATCGGATAATGCCGATAGACATAACCTGAAAACCCCTCGATAGCTCTCGCGGTTGTCTGTCTCTGTCCCACTAACGGACACCGCGTTACACATATTTATTATATGTAACTATAAGTTATTAATCCTGTCATCTTTAATGAATACGCTGAATAAATATGGTCCTAATTTGAATCGGGTTTTAAAGATTCTAACTGTTAACCGAGCATGATAAATATAAACTATTCGCAAATATCTATGACATATGAATATATATTCGGCGAAGTAGTTTTCTGCCTCTTGATGGATCGATCTCCGTTAGATTTTCTTTTAAATCCTATAAAATAAACAAAAGTTTTCATTTACAAAAATAGAATTACATCGAACCGTTTCATATATTTAATTTGATACTTTTTCATTATATTATTGTGAAAATTGCAGGTACTCAAATAAAGATAAAAGTTGAAGAATTTATTTTCATTCATACTTACTTGATTTTGAAAACTGGAACACTTTTCGAAAACATAAAAAATAAAGTGTAAGAAAACGTGAAGAGCTGATTTTTATTTACCTTAATCTACTATTTTTTGGCACGCTACTAAATACTGTCCATTTCGGAATATTGACAAAACGTAAATAAAGATAAAAATTCAAGTATTTATTTTTATTCATACTTCCTTGATTTCGAAAACTCGAACATTTGCAAAAACTTAACATAAGATTTATTCAGTAGTTAATATCGACAATTTTTTCATAAAATCAAATTTCTTTTTGAGTTTAAAATTTTCCTGGTGCGCATATTGCCTCATTTTTAATATTACATAGTAAATTATAGCGTCTGATAAGATTTCAGATCCATGCTCTTTACGGGGATAAGCGAAGGTGTATGAGTTAAATACTTCATCTAGAATTATATCGAAGACATCAATACGAGAGGAATATTTTGTAAATGATGCTTCGATATGACGGATCGGATGAAAGAAATGAGGATTTGCGTGAATCAGGCCACCGCGTGATTTCATTTGCACCAGTTGCGACTCTGAAGATCCGCAGCTGGTTTTCAAACTCACAGCTTCTTGACACACTGGACAGGATTCATATTTTTGACGGAACTTCAGGGATATCTGAAATGTCAATAGAAGAAATTTATGTATATTTAAATTACTTTTATTTCATCTCTTTTATATACTAACGATGCAATAGATACGTTCTGTTAAGGAAACTTACCAAGGCGAGTACCGATTCCTTGAATTGACGATTTTGTGACTCTGAAGGACGGAACATTGCTTGGAGAATTTCTTTCAGAATTCGAAACTTGTTTCGCATATCCATGCTCTGGCACACAATTTTCCTTTTCCACTGAAATGTCATCGAATCTTGTTCGCACAGCAAACTCTTTGTGTCGCATTGTTTTGTATGGGCCCTTACATATTGAAAATACACGATATGAGTGACTATCTTCTTAAACTATGTTTAAAATCTTTTCATTAAACTTACCCGTGCAATTACTCGACCATTTGCGTCGAGCTTGACCCATTCGCGAACTATGTCTTCATTGTTAAAATGTCACATACACGATTCGTGTGTTGTAATTTTATAATGCCTGGAATAGATTGTTCCCACTTTTTCCACATATCAATGTTCTTAGGCACTCGGAATGTACAACATTTTTTTGTTTATTTTGCTACCGGTTTCACAATGTGGCACCACACACCGATTCGTCATTCTTAATATAATAATTACTAAAAGACTGTGATGTACACCAAATAAACATAATATTCAGGCATAGCAGTATCGAAGGGTTTTCAGGTTATGTTTATCGGCATTATCTGATCGCAACGCCTCTGGTGACTGCCACAGAAATTAAAAACGGCTTCGTTAAGAGGACCATTCTCGGCGGAGGAGTTTCCAGACCTGTATACAAGACCGTGGTTGGGACGGTGACGGTTGGTGCAGAATACAGTAGACGCCCTAACAGTGTAGACGGGGACTATTTTGCTGCGTTACAGTTGCGCAGAATACAGTCGAGACCGTGACAGTTTAGACGTTGATAGTTTTGTTCGTGAAGATTTCTGCACGTGTCGAATAGAGATTCAGGAGAGTTGAGTGGTGACAGTTTTGTGCGGTGACAGTTTTAACGGTGGGAGTTTTGTTCGGGAACAGTTTTGTCGTGACAATATTGCGAAATATTCGTATGCTCGTGTCAGTTTGGTCGTGACAGTTGGGTACACACACACACACACACACACACACACAGTTGGGGGGGTACACAGTTTGGGTGTACAGTTGGAATCTGTAGAACCGCGGTCCTGCCGTCAGGGTTAGATATTGGTCGAGTCAGCATGGAATGTGTCATACATAGATATGTTATAAATTTATCATTATTATTATCGTGTCTCTTTATCCCTTTTGCTGCTTCCGTTTCTGGTTTTCTGGCTCTTCTGGTTAGCGACAAAAAGTTCATCTTCTTCTCTCTCATTCTCTCTTGTAGTCCGGTCATACTCGTCACAAATCCATTAGAGTAATTAGTAACAAAAAAATGTGAAACTCGTTATCGAACCTCGGTGATTAACCCGCGCGGGAGCGAGGCTTTACGAGCGTGTACGACGCGAGAACGAGGGACCGCTCGATAGATAGCGAGAGAGAAAGGGACAAAATAATATTCCTGCGCTTCCTGGCCTCAAAAGTCCGAGCGTGTGCGTACAAACGCGGCTTAACCATCGGCATGTATAACTCGTCTCCTTGGTAGAAAAACCAGGACCGATCGTTTCGTTCATTTTACGAGAATATATTCCATTTATATCGATAAAATTCAACGCCGAAGCACACCGATACTCGGCGATTCTCTCGTAAATGCGAACGATCGTCATTAAACAGCCACGGGTGTCTCGTTTAAACGTATAAGCACAAGCGCGAAAGTAAAAAATAAATGAAAAAGAAAACGGTCGTACACACTTTCAATGATTGTTCGATCTTAATTTTAATGTGTCCTCGTATCGGGACGAGTTTTTGGAAAAAAAAATCCATACGACCGACACCTTTTTCCCATCGAGGCCCCCTCTCTGCTGCGATCGATTGAAACGTCGTTATCGAAAAGGGCGCAAAATGCTGCGCTATCAATGATATAAGAGGACACGCGAAGAGGCGCTATGGGAAGAGAGTATTAAACAGAAAAAACAAAACGATGTAGAGAGAAATAAAAGAAGATTCGAGAAAGAGGTAGAAAAAAAGAAGCTGCCACACTATGGAGTATAAAGTTCTGCTCACCGAGCAAACGCCATCTGGCTCGACGAGAGAGAGAGAGAGAGAGAGAGATAGAAAGAGATTCCTTCACTCGCGACGATTATCTTAATAGCGCGAGTGACTCTAATGAATAGCAAAGTTTTTGCGAGGCTTCGTCCGAGGGACGTTAGAGAGTGGAGAGAAGAAAGGAGGAGAAGAAAAAAAACGTCACTTAGGACTCGAGAGAGAACGCCTCGGAGCAAAAGAGTAAAAGGATTCCCTATGAATCCTTTCTCGCCTATTCTCATGTCTTGGGCTCTCGATTCCTCGCTACGAGTAAAGATATAGCTTAGATATACGATAGAGTGAGAGAGAGAAAGATAGAGTAGAGGGAAAAGAAAACAGGAAAATTTGCCGTAGCTTCTTCAGTATTTTCTTCAACACTTCTTGCTTCCTTCTTCATCCACTGTTTCGTATGAGAACATAGTATATACATGTATAGGTTTGAAACCGCACGAGTCCAAGAAGATTCAGCCCCCTCGACGCTTCTTATGATGTTTCGTTCCTCCTGTGGCGCATTCGACTAAACACCTTCGCAACTCTATCCTTTTCCTGTCCATCTTGACTCATCCTTTCCCTCCCTTTTGCGGTGTCTATACCCCAGCAAAACGTGTGCTACACACCGACTCTCGCGTCTCTACGTGAGGCTGGTTACCGTCAGGTCCAAAGATGAAGAGGGAGAGAGAGAGAGAGAGAGATAGAGGGATTGGAACAAGAAGAGGAATATACTATATATGTATAAAACGTTGAGATGGAGACGCACTGGCGTGAGAACGGGACAGTAAGATATAAAGAAAGACGCGAGATGACTCTCGACGAAGAAAGGAGGTAGCGAAAGCAACGAGAAGTGATTTTCTATGATTGAAAAATTGTTCTGAAAATAGCTCCCTCGGCGCTTTTTACTTTTTCATACAATATACGAACGTGTAAAGCAATCGAGGCTGATTGATAAAGAAGCGATATTATATGTCGAAGGTATCATTGAAATTCAACGACTTCCGGGTGGAGTTTCCTCTTATCATTGGACAGCAGGATCAGGTTGCCAGGTTAGGGGATTTCCCTCTAGATTTAAGGGAATTCTACGTGTCTTAGAGGAGAAACAGGGGTAAAATATGTTTAGGGGTTTTTTTTAGGGGGATTCTGAGTCGTCAGGGTATTTTAGGGGATCATAAAGCCATAAATTATGAAACTTCCACGCGTTCCGCTTTTTCGGAATTGTGTGGATGTCTCAAAATTTGTGTTGTGTTTGAGCGTTCTGAAGTCAGTCTAGATTGTAGATCACAACAAACAGTTTCATTCATCCGAAGTCTCTAGTCGATTATTGTGGATTTGCTCTTATATATTATATACTAAACGGGGAAATTCCGATATATTAACAATTGAAATAGTTTTATCGATACATAAAAGAATAAATATGCCCAAAACGAAAGTGGTAAAAAAACATACTTGCAAAAGTACGTTAAAAATTGGGAATGTGAACCTAATTTTAAAGGTAGGTTGTTATTGTAGATCTTCGCTGAAAGCTACATGGATTTTTCGTTGATTTCGAGAGTTCATTCCTAAATTTATGAGTCCATTTCTATATGTATATCCTCTACATTTTGTTGATTAATTCTACGTACATAATGACGTTTAAATAAAGCTCCTTCATACGATATATAGAGTGGTTAAAATCATCGCCTGACGGGGACTCAACCAAAGCATTTTGTGCTTATTGCAAGACGATTCTCATCGCTCATAAGAAAACTATACAAGATCATTCTTTATCGAAAAAACACACACAGGCTACCAAAAATCAGGACACCATTGCCGCTTTACCGAAAATCGGTGCATTCACTAAACTAACTCTGTCCCAACAACGAAAGGAAGCCGAATTGAAAATCGCGACATACGTGGCAGAGGATTGCCACGTAAACGTGTTTGAAGTTCGTTGGTATTTAGGTACAATTGCAAATACTCAAATATAAAAAATAGACAAAAGAAATATATCATTACTATAGTAATTACGATTAAACAGTCTTGTATTTATTAAAGTATGTATTCATTTTTTTGAAATTTAAACCAAACTGCACCGCGATCTAGGGTGCATTCAGGTACAATTGCAAATACTCAAATATAAAAAATAGACAAAAGAAATATATCATTACTATATTAATTACGATTAAACAGTCTTGTATTTATTAAAGTATGTATTAATTTTTTTGAAATTCAAACCAAACTGCACCGCCATCCAGGGTGCGTTCCGGGTACCGTTCGAGCTGAAAAGTTGACACTTCGCCGTTGGCACAATGAACAATGGCCTGGCGGCGGATGGGGGCAATCTAGGAGATTTCTAGGGGGAAACAAAATGAACCTGGGGGGGAATCCGCACAGCAACATCCGACCACCTGGCAATACTGGATCAGACTGAAAAATTTATCGAAATGTCAGAAGTTTCACTGTTCTTGAGTTAGCTCGTTCGATAGGAACGAGAAAACTGTTTCACCGTCACAAAATCTTCGTGTGAGAAAGTTAAGAAAGAATTCAGTGCCCGTGTACATGGCGGACAAGCGGCGGAATCAGCTCGCGGAAAAGGTCCAGTCCAGGGTCAGTAGCTCGTTGAAAGATATGACGTTGATTGCTCGTCGAAGTATACCGCGTGAGAGACCTCGATGAACCCGAAGCTCTCGGGCACACATGTGTTGCCCTTCTCCTCAAAAAAAAAAGCAAGATTCGCGTCGATGCCCTCAATCCTCCTCCTCCTCCTTCACTCCCCTTCCCCCGATCTCTGGCTTTCGGACACACAGTTCACTGATATAATTGTCCGAGTATCAGACTCATAAAAAAAAAACCTTTACCGTTTCGAGAACTTGACCTCTCGTAAATGAGAAAAAAACCTTCCCTATGTTCATAAAATATCAGGACTCTAAATTCTAATCTTCAGTTTTTTTTTAATTGTCAATTTCTGCACTCTTAAAAAACGACGTTGAATAATAAGATATGTTCGATTAGGAAGAAAAAAAGTTTTCGACGTGCCAATGTGCGCTTACCCGATGCGAGAGAAACGCGGAACTAGCGGGTTTTCCTTTCATCCATCAACCGATCCATTTCATATCGGAAAAACTCGATCGCAATTCTTCAGAATAAAAAGCTGTACATTCTCCCGGAAAAAAATGCTTCAAAGACGAGCAGACACTCTTTTTCGCCATATGGATTTGCTCAAAGTGAATTAGTTTTTCGTCGTTAACACATGTTTTGGGAGAGTGCACGTAGTGGTGTGAGACTGTCCTGTATAATATCCATATACGGTTAGAGAATAATGAAAGTTGATATGGGAGGAGGGCGCGTGTGATTCCACCATTGAGATGTTTCTTCTGGGTGGGTGAAGAGATCAGCCTCTTTGCTCGCGCGGTTCACGATTCTGGTGTGTTACTACTCGCCAATGCTCCTCGCGCTCTCTTATATATATATGCCTTTTCACAAGGAGAGTTGTTGTACGTGTCATTAATACGTTCCGCGAAACACTCTCGCGTGTCTTATCGAGTGAGTCTCCACGATTCTTACGCGTAAATGTCTGCCAGTATGTTGTATGTATGTGTGTAGAGAGAGAAAGAGAGAAAGAGACCTCGTGGAGGATAAGTAACGCGAAGGGATTCCAGGTGTCCAGGTCGCGCGAGCTGAACGAGCGTATACGGTCCTCCTGCGTGTGCTCCTCATCCGCGCTCTTCTACTCCCGTCCCCCGTCCTTCTTTCCCCCGGGTCTTCCTCGTCTTCTTCCTCTTAACCGAGCGGGAGTGACGGTAATGAGGAGAGTCCCTCATGACTTATGTATGTGCAGCGCGCGGCCCGGTGCACGGATTTACAATGTGTTCTTCGGTTTCACATACACCAGTTGCTTAACGCTCCTCTCGCGCAACCCGCCGAGCCTTCGGAGACCACCGTTCTCTTCGTCGTAACACCCTTAAACGTGCTTCGAGCCGAGCCCGAGATTCCTCTTGGCTCTTCTATCCGTTTTTTTTTTCTACTCCATATAACACATGTATACATCCTTTGTCTTCTTCAATATATATATATACTCGAAAGAGAATGTCTCTATTTTCCCATGGAATATTTTTATCCCGGTTTTAATTTGTTCAGGGGTTTTGCGGTTGAAGAAATTCCTATTTTTCAAATTTGGCGCGAGAATATCGATGGTTAAGCATGTTTGTTTTTCTGTGGAACGTTCAACAGTGTCGTGAGTGTCGTTTCTCGATCCCTTGGAGACCCACGAGGTGAGAGATGCTACTAAATCATATATATATACAGATATATATTATACGAAAATCCTTTCCTCTAGACCTTTCGATATATCACTTTGAGAATATCTTCATTTTCCCACAGAACATCGTCTCTCACGGATGTTCTTTTAATTCGTTAATTTTTTTTCTTTCTCTTCCTAACGGATAAAAATTCCATTACCAATTTAAACGATAGGGCAGTATCGACGTTGAATGGGAGCTGAGATAAGTTTCCGAGTACCAAAGAGCGCCTTCAAGCGCCTATGTAAAAAAAAACACACACACGATTCATTCGACAATCTTTTCTCACTTTCGTCTTCTTATCGGAACATTTCGTTGGAGAACCCATCAGGTGAGAGATCTGTTAGAAACTTTTTCGGAAATCACATCTCGCCTACCGAAATAGGCGAGAAGTGATCGAATATATTATATATGTGTATATTTATTTGAAAAAAAAAACCTTATTGATTAGACGGCGTCGCAAGGTTCGTTTCATCTCGTTCGATTCGGATAAAGGTGAGGAAAAAGATAGCCGTGTATACCAATTAACAAGAAATCGATGTGTCTCGTGACACGTAAAAATTAGACGGCGCACGTGACGGAAAAAAAGTGTTAATGAGAGTTTTGCCGCTCTAACGACCGATAACACCAGTGAATTCGGGGGCGGAGGGACGACGACCACTCGAACTTCTTTTATAGTACGTACGAAACAACCTTTTTCGTAATCTCTCTCTCTTTCGCCTACGTCAGTAGACCAAAAGTCTCTGTTGATGCCGCGGTATTTATCACGAATTGTATACGATTTATGTGATAAAAATACAGATTTAAGTACGTTCGGGGCGTTCGTTTTATTCCTTTTGATCGTGATAAAGACGAAAAAGACGGATAAACAAGCAAACGGGGATGTATCTCGTAACACGTAGAAATTAGACATCCAGAGCCGGAACAAGTTTGAAGGGGAATTTTGTCACTTACGTGACTGTTAACGGTCCTAACAGTTTTTTTTTTAAATAACGATTCAACAAGCCTCGGGGCATTTCACGTTAAAACAGGCACCCACATAATTATATAGTAATTTGAAAGATCTACTTTGAAAGATCTCTTTTAGGAATTGAGAAATTTCGTCCTTCAACTGTGCTTCTAGTAAATCGAATTTTCTTAAATTAATAAACACACGGTCCTTTCGAATATTCTTATTTCACAACTGAATATTATTGCTTTATCAATTTCCCAAGTTCAATTATGACTTATTGATCTTATATGGAATATCTTATTACTATAGTAGAGCTGGAGAGTTTCCGTGTTTGTTCGTCTGTTTGTTCGAACGCGCTAATCTCAGGAAATACTAATCCGATTTGAAAAAGTCTTTTTCCATTAGATAGTCCATTTATTTAGGAAGGCTTTACGCTGTATAACTTTATGTTATGACCGTAATCTTACTATCTTACTACTATCTTACTATACTATAATAAAGCTGGAGAGTTTGTTTGTTTGAACGCGCTAATCTCAAGAAATACTAATCCGATTTGAAAAATTCTTTTTGCATTAGATAGCCCGTTTATTTAGAAAGGCTTTACGCTATATAACTTTATGCTATAACCCTAAGGAGCAGTAGCGGCGGGCTGAATCGCGGGACGGAATTCCAACGCGAGTGAAACCCTGAGGCATGTCCTATATAAATTCCATTTTCCAAATCTCCATAATTTTTTTTTTATTTCACAAATTTTATATATAAATCCTTCAAGTTAAATTACGAGGTGTGTAAATTAAGTAACGAGACTGATTTTTTTCATTTTTTTTTATTCAAATAGAATTACAATATTATATTGTCACCCTCAAAATAACTTCCTTTTGAAGGCACACAGCGCTGGAGACGGTTCTTCCAATCCTCATAGCAGTGCTGGAACTCCGATACTGGAATAGCCTTCAGCTGATCGGTTACAGCCGTTTGAATGTTTTCGAGTGTCCCAAAATGAGTTCCCTTGAGGTGATTTTTCAATCTCGGGAAGAGAAAAAAGTCACAAGGACTCGAGTCAGGCAAATAAGGAGGCTGATGAAACACAGGAATGTTTTTACTGGCCAAAAACTCGTTTATTGAAATTGCTGTGTGACAAGGAGCATTATCGTGATACAACACCCAGTTGTTCTTGATGTTTGGTCTCACACGAATGACCCTTTTTCGAAATTTTTCAAGAACCTCCCGGTAAAAGTGTTGATTGACCGTTTGGCCTTGAGGTACAAACTCTTTGTGGACGATTCCGTGGGTATCGAAAAAACAAATCAGCATGCAATTGATCTTCGACTTGCTCATTCTTGCTTTTTTGTGCCACTCCATGCTCTGGCGCTTGGTTTCCGGGTCGTACTCAAACACCCAAGACTCGTTACCAGTAATGACATGTTCCATAAAATGGGGGTCATTTTCAATCGAATCCAAAAAGTCAAGGCACCTTTCCCTCCCGATGTCCTTTTGCTCTTGAGAAAGGTTTTTTGGAACTATTTTCGCGCAGATTTTTCTCATCCCCAATTCATTGGTCAAAATCTGATGAACGGTGGTGTGAATCAAATTCAACTCTTCCCTGATCATTCTGACTGTCAATCGACGATCTGAACGCACAAGATTCCGGATTCCGTCGACATTTTCATCGGTTCTCGAAGATGAAGGCCTTCCGCCTCGCGGTTCATCTTCAATCGACTCTCTTCCTTCTGAAAATGCCTTAAACCACCGAAAAATCTGGGCTTTTGACAAAACACTGTCTCCGTAGGCCTGCTGAAGTTTAGCAACAGTTTCCGTTGCACTGTGCCCAAGTCTGATTGATGTCACTCATTTTTAGAACACAATAGAAAAAACTGTTTAACAAAAAAAAATCGCTACGGACAACCAAATGACTCGGGCGAGTTCAAACCCGTACTGAAGGCGTATCGCATGTTTCCCTGCCGCCCCTCCAAGCCCATCGCCACAAGTGTTGCCAGATCGGACGCTACGTTGCCAGTCTCATTACTTAATTTACACACCTCGTATATTTGTTTGATCTGACATGAAACGTACGATACGTGTATCGAACGGTATAATATCAATAGTTCCTTACAGTCTCGTGTCATCTCTATGAAACGACGCGGCACGTTAATCGGGCAAGCGCACGCCATCATTGTAATATGCCATAAATAATTGATAGTTCTCGTCGTACTCGATAAAATAATCATTCGCCATTAGCGAGCCTCGAAATCGAACCGTCCGATCGTTTATACAGAATTTTTCTGTGACATCGGGACTCTACTGCTTCTTCGACGACACGGTCGGAGGCTTGAGAGGAAAAAAAAGAGTAATAAAACTGAAGGATTAAACGCGCGTGTTATTTTTCGGCAAAGAGCATCTTCGACAATAAAAAAGATCCGGAGAGAAGGGAAAAATTCGAGTTTTTCTCTCCGTCCCACGGAAACATATCGGCGACCGAGAGAATCATCTTTCCCATTTATACGCGACGAGACGTCTCAATTACTCCTCCCCCTCGATTAAACGATTCCAAGATCGCGAAATCTCACGCGATCGTTATGAAAAAAAAATGTCATTATCGAAGCGCAAAAGCCAAAATTTATTATCATTATAATTATCATTCAATCTTAAAGAATTCCCCCAGAGACTTTTGAGGTCTCTCGCGCGAGAGAGTGAAATTGCGGATGAAATTTCGTCGTTCCTCTCGCTCGCTGCGGTTTTCTCCCTATCTCTCTTTCTCGCGCGCGCATTGTCACACGCAGCACCTCCGCACGCATCTCGACCTATGTCTTTTTCGTGGGTATTATATACGGAGATTTAAAAAAAAAAAAACGTGAATAAAAAAGATAAAAAGATTGAAAAGAAAAACAGATGAGTAAAGACGAGAAGGCAGCGGAGGCAACATCAGCGGCATAGCAACCTGGGGGTAACCCGATATTGCCAAAAATTTACCGGGAGAGAATGTCTTTTTTTTGTTTTTTTTTATGGTCCTTCGGTAATGGCGTTTTAATTGCGAATCCACCGAGTGCGCGCGGCACCGACGCTGATTAAGCAGTAAATTCACGTATTCATAAAACACCGTGGTTTACGATGAACGTGATCTGGTGTGCTATGGGGGCTTTATATATACGTTCGTACGTTTCTCTCCCGCTATATACGTGAGATTTTTCTTCTGCTCCTGGCTAAGCTTCCTTTATACTTTCTTTCGTTTCTGCACAACGCGGCTCTGAGCTGAGAACGATTTTTTTGTCCCCCTTCTCTGAATAACCGTCAGAGCTCGGGGTAACAAAAATTTCAAAGACAATGAAGAAGAGCTACAGCGGGTCAAAAAAGTATTCATACACCTTGTTTTTTTGCGATAATTTTATAGACATAAGCGATACGCAAAAAAGGCTAATTTTATTTAATAGTACATCAGGTACAGAGATAAACTGCAAATGGAGAATTTTTTCCCAGGAATAATAGAAGAATTATGCAGAAAAAACGGAAATTTTCGGGCCAAAAAAGTATTTGTACACTTACGATTGAGCTGCTAAACCTCGATATTCACTCGCGGACGGTCTGACCTCCGCGTACAATGTAAACAAGTCTTCGTTTACATAATAGTTTTGACCTGTTCCATGCGGTAGTTGATCTTCAAGCTCTGAACAGACACGATGGCAAAGAAAAGCGAAATATCAATATCCATGCGAGATAAAGTGATTTTTCTTCGGAAACGCGGTGAAAGTTATCGAAAAATTAGTAAAGAACTAAATCTAAGTTTCGCAACAGTGCAATATATAATAAAAAAATACGAAAGAACAAACAGCACAGAAAATAAGCCACGAACCGGTCGACCGAGAATACTAACGGTACAAGAGCGTCGGAGTATTGTTACAGAGGCTACAAAAAAACCGTTCACAAGTGCTCGCAGTTTAGCGAATGATGTCGCGTCAACATCGGGGAAGAGCGTGTGTCCCCAGACTATTCGAAACGTTTAGCATTCTGCCCAAATATACGGCAGAACTGCCCGCAAAAAACCATTAATTAATAATATAAATCGAGAAAAACGTTTAGGTTTCGCAAAAACCTACGTAAAAAAATGTATAGAATTTTGGAAACTTGTCGTATTCTCGGATGAATCGAAGTTTAACATCTTCGGGTCCGATGGAAAAAAATTCGTCCGGCGGAAACCAAATACCGAGCTCCAGTAGAAAAATTTAATACCGACTGTAAAGCACGGCGGAGGAAGCGTCATGGTTTGGGTCTGTATGGGATATTATGGCGTTGGTAATCTGGCTTTTATAGATGGTACAACGAATGCCCAGAAATAAATCGACGTGTTGCGCAGCAATTTGAAAGCAAGTGTAGATAAAATGGGCCTGGATGGAAATTTCTACTTCCAACAAGATAACGACCCGAAACATACTGCCATGAAAACGAGGGAATGGTTACTCTATAATGTCCGCAAACAATGGATTACACAACCACAATCTCCGGACATCAATCCTATTGAAAATTTATGGCACTTGGTGGATGTAGAAATTAGAAAAAGAAAAACAACAAACAAATCCAATCTCCAAAGAGTGCTTTTAGAAGAATGGACGAAAATAGCAAAAGAAACAGCGCAAAGGCTAGTAGAAATGATGTTGAAGTTTGCATCGTTGCAATGCAACGAAAATAAACTTGTTTATACCATTCATCCCCCTTAAGGTTGAATTTTCTAAGAGAAAAATCATTAAAACGTTCTTTTGGGGCCTCCTTTAAGGATCTGGGCCTAAATGGTCAAGAGAAGCGAGAGCAATACCGAAAATTAAGATTTAAAAAACCCATTTTCGTTGCATTCCAACGATGCAAACTTCACCATCATTAGTAGAATCCATGCCTAAGAGACTCGAGGCGATAATTGAAGCAAAAGGGATGCACACCAAATATTAGTTATAATTAACAACTATGATGATGTAGGTTTTCACTATAATCGTAAGTGTATAAATACTTTTTTGCCCAAAAATTTTCGTTTTTTTGGCATAATTCTTCTATTATTCCTGGGAAAAAATTCTCCATTTGCAGTTTTCCTCTGCACCTGATGTACTATTGAATAAAATTGGCTTTCTTTGCGTATCGCTTATGTCTATAAAGTTATCGCAAAAAAACAAGATGTATGAATACTGTTTTGACCCACTCTATATCAACAAAAAAATATTTCCGCAATTTTAGGTTGGAATTCGATTTATTCGATTGAACGAAATTTTATTCAAATTACTACGAAATTTTATTTTACAAAATTCATCTCTAAAGACCGAATAATTGTACAATTTCCAAATGAGATTCTTGACAGTAAATTATAGTGGAAATAGTAGCGAGGCAAACATTGCGGGGGAGGATCGTTTTCATCTACCTTTTTTTTGTTCTGGTTTATTTATCCTGATTTGATGACGCGTAGAAGGAAGCCCGTATTGTTTTTAAGGAGAGGCGTGCACACAGAGGCCCCCCCGGCCATATATATACACCGGCATGTCGGAGATTGATCGATCGATCGGTGAATCGCTTGATTGATCAACTTTACAAGAGGTCTCTCTCGTCTCTCGGTGCGAGAGATGGCGGGCGGCGGGGGAGAGGGGCTAAAAGTCGCGCGAGAGCGAATATAAATCAAGGAAATACAGGGTAATCTATCTACGGTTATCTATAAATAATATTAAAGATCTACTGACAGTACAGTCGTGTCCAAAATGTTTCACCTTTTTTTGTGCATCGTGTCAACATTTTTTTTTTCCTAATTAATCGTATGAATTCACTTAAAGATCACCTAGTTTTTGGCAATTTTCTCAAATATAAAATTTAATTCCCATTGTTTAAAAAAAATTGATAAAAAATAATGGATTTTGAGGGCCGCTTCCGTTTTAGTTTGTTGAAAAAAGAATAGCATCAATTTTTAAGCAATGATTATTATTATCCGTTAATTCATAAAGGACCTTGCGAAGAATAGAATGAACTGCAGAAAATAAAAAATCGGACCATTATTAAAAATTTTCTAATAACGGACAAAACCGTACGGAAATTAATTTTCTGAGACATTGCAGCAACATAAGTGTTCTGTGTGTAAATTTTTAATTACTCTTATTTTTTCTAATCATCTACACATTCATTAGACCAGGCAAACTAATTAATTTGCCTCGATTATGAAAACCATGTTTTTTTTTTCCTATCGAGTAAATTTTTTCGCATGACTACACCGCCAGTAAATCCTTAACTGTTCAAGCTCGAGTAAATAGTTATCACTCACAGTACGATTAGTACAAAAGTTTAAAATAAATATTAAAAGAAAAAATTTAAATATTGCTTGGGAAGAATAAACTTTTATATTTTATTCGAGTATAACTCTTTGATCCTTTCATTTCCGACATGGGGAAATGTACATTGTACATGGATACCATCTCAAATATATATGTATATGAGAATTACCACAAGGCGTTATGTAGTTTCATTCGTTTCTCGAATCTTATCGCAAACACATATCCGAGAGAGAGAGAGAGAAAAAAGAAAACGAGAGAGAGAGAGAGAGAGAGAGAGTTTTATTATTATCGTATATAATTCGAAGGGACGTCTCGCTGACCCAAAATTTCGAGCAGACAGTGTGAGAAGGAGGTGGATTGAATGAGAAGGAGGAAGAGAGATGAACGGGACAAGGAAAGAGAAAGAATGAGAAATGAATTAAAAAGAAGAATGAAAAAAAAAAAAAAAAAGAGAGAGAGAAAGATGAAGAGCCAGAGGAAAAGGCACTTGTGGGCAACGCTCTCGGAGTGCTGCGGTGCGGGAGAGCAACGAGCTCGCGAGTTCGTGCTCGATATAAATCGAGATACGTCGATCGTTCGTTATCCGGTCGCTCTCCGCCAAAGCGAGAGGGAAGGAGAGACCAAGAGAGCGCACACACGTACGGTGCGGCGGCGGTCTGCCCCTCCGTCGGGCTTGGACGCCACGTCGTTAATTAGAGACGCGCGCGCAACCGCGAGGGCCTATATAGCCAGCTTGGAAAGTAAGAAAGAGATAATAAAGCCGAGAGATTCTGTGTGTGAGAAAGTGAGAGAGAGAGAGTGAGAGGGGGAGAGAAGGAGCTCTGGAAACCTCCCGAGATGAATATAACCAGAAGAATTCATTTGGTCCTGGGTAATGAAACTCGGGCGACACGCAATCTCCGCCCGGGCGAGAACGCAAAGAACGTTGCTCTTCCATGTACTATATACGCGCGTGTATATAGCGGAGAGGAAGAAAAGCAAAAGAGATCTCTCATCTTCCTGGCAGGTGGTATAACAAACCCTTTTTCGCGGCATTAAAATATCCGCTGCTGGCAAACGCTTCTTCTCATGATTTTCCTTCTCTAAAAAACTCCTCGGCGACCCTTGACCTCGCCCAAAGAAAGAGTTACGAAAGGGATAAAAGGATGATGCATATATATTTTTTTTCTTTTTTTCAGTTCAGGATATCCGCTGCACGCCAACGCAATCGTCCTTGGAATATTTTATTATGTATTTCAATATTATATCTACCTGGATTGCGACACACAGTAGGTCTGATATAACAAGGAACTTTATTTATATTATATATATATATTATTCAAGAGACCGAGTACCATTGTCGCTGAGGATCACGATCTGCCGGCAGCTCATTCGGTACATTGAACCATTTGAACAAAAAAATAATAATAATATCGCATAGGAAAACTAGAACGATAAGCACGGAAGCGAAACTCGTTCGAGAGCTCGTTGTGTATGCGCACGTTGCGTGGGCGCGGTTGTATAGATACGAGATACTTTTCTTTTTCTTTTTCTGTTTTTTTTTGTTATGAATGAGAGAAGAAAGGCGAAGGGGAGAGTCGCGAAGATGGATAATTTGTATATTTTCTATGGGAAAATAATTTTGTAGAAGTAAAAAAAAGCTTCGGGCAAGACTTCATTACTAGAGAAAAAGGGGGCAGAAATTTTTTTTTTTTTGTTAATATTTTAACAGTATCTTAATTTTGTTTACATTTGCGACCATCACGAAATATAAAATATTCAACATTTTTCTACGCGTTTTAATTCATCAAAGTTTTAAATCATTTGCAGTGCAATGCAGTTTAGCTATCACGCTAATAGATCAAACAAATAGAGCCAAGTGTAAAAGGATTTTTTTTTAATATTAGGTTGACTTATAATTTTTTGAATATCTCGCTTTTGGCGATATAGATCTAGGAAGGAAAGGAAATCCAATAGTTCTGCCAAGTATCGAAAAATATTTTACATCGCTGTATTGTTCAATGCAGTTGAAGATTTAAGAATGTATAAAACTGTTTATAGTTCCATAATTGTATTTTGTTAATATTTTAACAATATATCAATTTTAATTACATTTGCAACTATCACCAAATGTAATACAATTAACATTTTTCTGCGTGTCTTGATTCATCAAAGTTTTAAATCATTTATTTTCAGTGCAATGCAGTTTAGCTATCACGCTAATCGATCAAACAAATAGAGCCAAGTGTGAAAGGGTTTTTTTTAAATATTAGGTTGACTTATAATTTTTTGAATATCACGCTTTTGCCGGTATAGATCTAGGAAGGAAAGGAAATAGTTCTGCCAAGTATCGAAAAATATTTTACATCACTGAATTTATTGTTAAATGCAATGTTGAAGATTTACGAGTGTATAAAACTGTTTATCGTTCCATAATTGTAATTCGTTTACAATTATATGTATTTCCGTACTTTCTAATTCTTCAACAAGACCAGAACAACAGTGATTCTTCCAATAGCATAGATAAACAAAATAAATCTTATAAATTTCTCATAAAATGTTTAATATCATTATCCCCTTATACTTCCGTACTTGTTTAATGTTACTTTTTCTTCAAACGATCTCTAAAGCCAGTTGAACATAAATAAGTGTCGTTTTAAAGTAATTTGAAAATTGTTATATGGAAGTAACTTCCCGTTGACCTTCATAACCCCGATCTCGTTTTACTTAGGTATACATGTATATACACGTAATACGGCACGCTATGCGGGGAAGGCTCTTTTTCCCTCGCGATGCTCGCACAAAGATCAGCGAAGGCAGCCTTCACAAGGTGCGCGATTATATATATATATGTATATATATATGTGCACTACAAGAAACGTAACTCGAGACGATCCAGCGAATGAGCAGATACAGTAATATATGTAATAGAGGGGATCTCGCGAGAGAACGGTAGTGTTTCGAGATAATGAGCTCGGTCTGCCCCGGTGGTTGAGTGGGTGGAGTCGATGGATGATGTACAGCAGCCGGCTTCCACTTGCCACTGGCGTGTACGATCTATCTTTCTGCTTTGCTCACCGGTGTCTTGTATATTACGAGATCGATGTGTGCAACACGCTTGTTGGATGCAATGCAACCGACCGCGGGATCACCGCCGGGGCTTCTACGGCTACTATGGAATATAAATGCTCCTTCGATAGTTCTTTATTCGATTGAGCCTTCTTGTAGGAAACTAGAGGTAGCTGCGATCCATATATATATAATAGCATATGTATATAATATATACATATGCTTGGGGGAGATCTATGATCTGTCTATCTATTCCAGAACTATGGGTATATAGACATATATATGGGATGTTCGATGGCAAGAAAAGAGTGATTCCTGGATTCTATATCTGAGAATATTTGGTTTTTTTGGTTTTTTTTTCGGTTTTTATGATCTGTTATATATTAGTGATTTGTTTGTTTAGGAATATTCTTATTACAAATTTTTAGTGCTTACACGAAGATGCATATATTATAATATATACATATGCTCGGGGGAGATCTATGATCTGTCTATCTATTCCAGAACTATGGATATATATACATATATATGGGATGTTCGATGGCAAGGAAAGGGTGATTCCTAGATTCTATATCTGAGAATATTTGGTTTTTTTGTTTTTGTTTTTCGGTTTTTATGATCTGTTATATATTAGTGATTTGTTTGTTTAGGAATAATCTTTTTAGAAATTTTTAGTGCTTACACGAAGATGCATATATGTGGCAAACTAAGTTTCGCAGAGTTCTTAAATTATCAAATAATTATTCAAGTGTCAAATATATTATTAAATTATTAAATAAGAAAGAAAAAACAAAGGCGCTGTAGTTAAAGCGTAGATATTTATATATCTACCCTTTAACTACAGCACCTTTGTTTTTTTTTCTTATTTGATAATTTAAGAACTTTGTGAAACTTAGTTTGTAATATATATGCATCTTAGGGTAAACATTACAATTTTAACATTTAACTACAATAAAAAAAACAAATGTACTGTAGTTAAAGTGTAGATATTTATATATCTACGTTTTAACTACAGCACCTTTGATTTTTTTTTCTTATTTGATAACTTAACCCAAGAAACGCAAAAAAAAATTCAATATTCCATACAATTTGAACTCCACCATCGATTGTCGTAAAACTTGAGTTACCAGAGTTCAGCATTGTTGTTTTCAAAATATTCAAAATTTCGTAAAATATTCACCCAATGAAAAAAAAGTTATCACCATATTGGCTCGAAATGGCCCATACACCTATCTATATTATAATGCCCACACGATGTCGAGGAGGTAGATAGCGAACGGGCCACTCGCATATCCCCTTGATGTTACTCGTAATGAATCGATGAATGATGATAAAACTTCAGCACTCTTTCTTTCTTGTACGATAAGAACTCTCTCATCGTCTTTTTATCTACAACGTAGGATCGTATCGATACAAGTATCTCGCTACTTCTTCATCGTTTTATTCTCTCGTTTCGCCCTCTCGCTTTCTCTCTCTCTGTCTCTCTTTCTTCTTCTCTGTGATGATCAGATCGGGGTGGATGTACAAGTGAGTCGAAAGGAACACGTTGAATCATCGTGAGTGCATACACACAAGGGCTATTGCTGTTGCGCAGGTAGCTACTTGTTGAAACTTTAGTTAATCACCGTAAGGACATCGTTCACACACGGGTTGTAGCTTAATTCGCATTCGGCGTCGCACACAGCATATCAGCTACCGAAGCTCGTGTCGTTACTTAATTTTGTTTTTTTTTTTGAAACGTTGTTTTTTTTTCTCTTAATTTTCTCTTTCACTTATTTGCCTCTTGCTGTTTTCGCGCTCTTTTATTCTTATTTTCGCATTGTATCTGTCATTCTGTGGCTTTGACAACGTTATTTTATCAAATTATCGAACAAAGGATATTTAAGATAGACATTAATCGAGGAGAGAGAATTCGCACAGTGAACGGACTAAATATTGCCCATAGAAGAATGAATTATGAGATTTATTCGTTCTGACATTCGGGGGATGTAGGAATCTGGATAATAAGAGAGGTGCTTTATGGGCGATGTAGCGATATTTCTCTTGCGAGCGAAACTTTGCTAGAAGCCATCTGGCGGAGCGCCGGCGAAACTCCGCGTTCCCACGGAAGGCGCGGCATTTCGGCCGATTCGTCATCGGAATAAAAAAGTCGTATTTCACATCTTTTGATACTTTAAACGAGGCCCTTCTGACTGGTAGCTGTTGATATATCTATAATGCATATGTATGATGCATATATGCCCGAGAGAGGTCTGCTCAGTCGCCTGTACGGTGTATATCGCGTTCTTTGTATCACCGAGCTGAAAACTCAATTACAGCTTAATGAATTGACGGCGTAGTAGCTCTTTCTCTGCCTGAGATTCTCTTTCTCTTTCTTTCTCTTTGTGGCCCCCGAGAGATGCACCGCTCGCGGTGTCGAGCAAGACCTGCGGGACTCCCCCTGGGTTCGCCTCGAGAACCCTCTGTATCTTTTCCCTTCCTCTCTTTATTCCTCTTCTTCCTTCTCTGACGTTACCTGTTGCGCCCGATGCTGCCGAGTCTTAAGACTGAACGAAATATGTATATATATATGTACCACCACCGCAAGAATACTCTCGGGGGCCCCTTCATCGTAACGAGCCGGACACGCCATCGAGTTGTGTATATCCCTTAGTTTTCTCTTTCACTTCATCCTCGAGAGCCTTATCCCATATTAATTCACAGATCGCTTCTAACGTCGATGTATAACAACCTACCGGACGGAAGTTATCGCCGCCGAATCGACGATACAATCGAATACACCACGAGAATCTTAGCTATCAGTGCGTGTTATCGAAGATTTTTATTTCAGTTAGAAAAAAGTTTAATACATTCGCAGATGACTTCCTGCGGGGCAGCGTATAGTACAGAGGAAGCTTGTAATGTTCGTAGACCTTTAGAGCTTATTAGTTTTTTTTTTTTTGGTTCCTGTGACCGAATAATATAATATTCATTCCGAGCCTGAAATACATACAGAGAAAATAATAGGTGTAATCTCCGCATTAGTTATCATAATTGAAGGACGAAAAGAAAAAAAATTCCCAAACATTTGGCTATAAATAATATTAAAAATGTTTGACCGATCGTTATAAGATGAAAATATTATTGGACTTTTAGAAGTTTAAATGTACGATATTTGAGCTAGCAAGAATTGTGTTAATCATATTTTGAACGGGCCCATATGAATTGTTAATTAACCCTTAACGCTTCTCACTTCTTCCTGTTATTCCGGCTCTCGTTTTTCTTTATCGTAAATTTCATCGCAGAATTGTGTTCACGGCGACGCGTTTACGCCGAGTCACGCACTCGCCCCTCGTGTAGTTATTGTTATTATTATTATAACACACACGTATATATATAACAAGAGGAGGGGAAATCTTCGCGGCAGGGCTCGCAAAACTATAAGCACCTTGGCCACAACCAACAGGCGAAACGGCGTATCGCGTTTAATGGCCGAGATAAATCTGCGAGGCACCGGGGGCGACCTTTGAACCCTTCCTCCACGCGGGGCAAGCCGGGAGTCTTATTCTTGTAGTCCTACGTCCGAGGGAATATAACGCCCGATGCTTGGGAGGTGCGTAATATTACATACGCGTTAGTGTGTGCTCGTTTGTGTATATACATATCCGAGCTAGCTGCTGACCAGCATAATGTCCACGGTTATTATCACATACTCCGGTCGCCGTTCTTCGTTCTCCAAGTGCCGCAACGAGGAATGCTCTTCTGTCAAATTTTTACAAACGTGTTAATTAAAAATAAAATATAAAAGGTCGAAGGAAAAAATAGGCAGACTGCGTATGAATTATTTCCTCGTTTTAATGGCTAATACAAAACCACGTGTGTATCAGAGGTGAATATACTTCACGTGCGTCTCATTAAACGATTATTATTCTCTTATAACAAACAATAATTTGTTGTAATTAATATACATTTTACTGTGTACTACGTGTGCAGTCGTGTATTCTCGGTATTTTCTTCCTTGTGTGATATGTGATGTACACCGAAGAAAATGGATTTATTTGATTTAACGCAAATGGCGGGACCATTTGCGTTACTCTCACGCAGTTTCTCACCCTCTTGATAACTTTCTCTCTCTCTCTCTCTCTCTCTCTATAGATAAACGCAAGTGGCAAAGTTTCCGCTACGTTTGTCTGTCCTTGGCGCCAGTGTATACAATCTCAACCTTCTAATCTTTATTTATTATATTTATTAAATTTAAATAAACTGTTCATTTTTGTCTGTGCAAGAATCACGTTTTGGAGGATTTCCAATAGAAAATTTAGTTTTTCCGGCAAATGGGTAGCAGATTCGTGGTCAGCGGGAAAAAATAAACTTAGAAATAGCCGTAGAAGAATCTTAAAAAAATAAAAATTTTTTTGCATTTTGGCGAAAAATGAGTTGATGCACTTAAATCACTGTCATTTTGTTTCCCGATAGAGTTTGAACTCCAGTCTGCGTTCATTGTTTTTGTGACCGTTCACCCTTCAAAATGCCGCCTGAATCATTGCGCTACGATTTTTTTTCGATTTTTCATCGATTTTTGAAGTTGAACCATCGATTTTTGCGAATTTTTCCATACATACCCCTTCTCATTTTTTTCGCCGATTTTCAACCTGTTCTCACGGCTACAATAATTGAGATATCGGGATGATCCAAAATGCATTCTCTAAGTCTACTCGAGACGTTTTGAAAACACTCGTCAAAACCCAAAATCGATGGAACGGGAGCCAAGTTATGACTATTTGAAATTTCGAGATTTTTAGGTTTCCGAAAAGGCGGGCGAAAACTTACAAAAAATTTTTGTTCTTTTTTTTCAATGTTTCGGTACCCTATTCGATCGGAAATTTTCCGCTGATTACGAATAACACCGAGTTTTAGTCGAAATCTCAATATTTCAATGAAAAAAAGGCGAAAAACGGAAAAAATCACTTTTTGGACAATTTTCAATGAAATTTCGAGTTTCTCAAGGCAACGGGTACTGAATTAGTAATCAGCGAGTCAAAATACATCGATATAGCGTCCTAAAAGAAAATTTAAAAATTCAAAAATTTTTTGCATTTCGGCGAAAAAGAAGTGGCTTCACTAAAATCGTCGTAACGTTGCTTCCCGATGGAGTTGGAACCCCACTCTGTGCTCGTTCTTTTCGTGATCGAAAACCCTTTAAAATGGCGCTTGAATCATTGTGCTATCATTATTTTTCGATTTTTCAGAGATTTTCAAAGTCGGACCATCGATTTTTGCGAATTTCTCCATACATACCCCTTCTCATTTTTTTCGCCGATTTTCAACCTGCTCTCACGGCTACAATAATTGAGATATCGAGATGATCCAAAATTCATTCTTTAAGTCTACTCGAGACGTTTTGAAAACACTCGTCAAAACCCAAAATCGATGGAACGGGAGCCAAGTTATGACCATTTGAAATTTTGACATTTTTAGGTTTCCGAAAAGGTGGGCAAAAAATGAAAATTTTATTTATTTTTTTTTTTTAAATGTTTCGATACCCTATTCGATCGGAAATTTTCCGCTGATTACGAAAATCACTGAGTTTATGTCGAAAATTCAAAAAATCAATGGGAAAAACGAAAAAATAAGATTTTGGACGATTATTAATGAAAATTTTAGTTTTAATGATGAAAAATTGTTGATTGCTGGCTGATAAGTACTAGTCTATCCGAATGTTATTTTTTTTCGTCATCAATAACATTTTTCCAGCATTTCCACTTTTTTTTTTTTTTTTTTTTCGATGCAACTCTTTTCCCTCGAGACTTCTACGAACGCACAAGTGCGACGTTTCTTATTCTCAGATCCTCTCGTCGTTCTCACCCGGGAACTTCGACGCCCGAACGAACGAGATCCCTTTCAAGGGCCTTTGATGTTTTTCAGATCGTATATATATATATATGTTATTTCTTTTTATTCGCGTTTCTCATCTTTACGAACGGGTTAAATTGAGACATAATAACAGAACAAACTTTAATTACGAGAGCAAACGATATAATCGCTGCTCGAATGTGCTCAGGCTCATAGCCCGTGGAATTTTCAGTATATATATCTATCTCCCCCGGGGTAATTTTTATCGAACGATTGCCAAAAGATCTTTCCCAGGTGCGTGTACTCCCTGGCACAGAGTCCAATGCGAATGAAAAAAAAAAAAAAAAACAAAACAAAACGAGAGATGTTCCAGATGTTGAGCGAGGCATAAGGACTCGTGCAAAACCTCTTTTTCGTTTGGGTTCTTTGCTTCCTAGTGTGTCTACCGCACGATGACCATACCCCGAGGGGATTCGAGATCTCACGGAACAAGTGAGTCTTGTCGAAAGGGGAATTTTTTTTCAATTCTCGCCCAATTTGGAAGCTACAAGTAGTCGAGATTTTTTTTATCCCTTCCAACACTACTTCATTACTTGCGCAAACGTTTTTTTTTCTCTTTTCCCAAAAACGTATATGATTTATGTGAGAAAATATTGAATTATCCTCAAACAATTCAACAACCGCAAATATTTTTCAACAAATTGAAATTATTTTTATTGCAATTAGTGAGAATAATAGATTTTAATGCGATTGAATTGATTTTTCGTTGTTGTAAATTCAGTGAAACTTTATTGAAATCAAATAAATCGATTTTTCGCGCGACACCTATGCTGAATCACTATCTTTGGCTTCTCGAGGGCGCGCGCGAGTTCGACGTGGGCGCTCTCGCGAGATAGAGCACAACATGGTCTTTGGCACAATCGGTATACACGAGGATTGCTCGACTTTTTTGCCCCGATATTTATTGATTTTTTTTCCCCGCGCGCGGGCGCGCTAAAAGTCGCGTCGAACAGACGTGTGGGAGGCGTGGGAGTCAAAAGAGAAGTACCCTTCTCTGCGCGTTCGAGCTGTCTCACGAACATTGATTTTTTTTTATGCACAAGGAACGCACGCAATTTGCCCGTCAGTGTATAAAGAAAAATTCTCAAAAATCGGACAACAACATCTTCATTTGAAATTAATTTTACAATCAATGCTCGAATTTGTGATGGAGCAAAAAATGTAAAAAAACTAATTGATATTCCGCGTCGTATATATTGAAACCCATTCGAATTCCGGCTGTGGGAGTTGGAGACTGAGAGGGAAAAGACATTTTCGTTCGACTCGTGTGTTTAGGCGCGGCGTGACGTTCAGGTCGGAGACATCAACGACAGTACGGTATGATGCACGCGCACGCACGAATGTACGCGTGAAATATTATGCACGCCTGTCCACCTACACCTTAGGCGAGGTGATGCTCCACTTTGAACGCCTCGAGAGCTCTAAAACGCGCTGAGAGTATATACGAGGGGGGACCCAAAAAAAACGGGAATTTCGTCATAATTTCTTTATTTTTTAATATTTTTACACGAAATTTTTATCACCTTCAAAGTATTCTCCTTTGACCACAACGCACCTCTGCAAACGATCCTTCCAATGTTCAAAACATTTTTTAAATTCACTTTTCGGGATGTTCTTTAGACCTTCCAGCAATTTTTGTTTTACCTCCTCCACAGTGGAAAAACGCTTGATTGCTGCTTTGTTTCGGGGTCGTATCCATAGCACCACGATTCATCACCGGTAATCACCTTGGAAAAAAGTTCAGGGTCCTCTTCGAGCTGGTTTTGAAGTTCAAAACATGCCTGAAGTCGGCGCTCCCTTTGCTCGTCTGTGAGAAGGCGAGGAACAAATTTGACTGCAACTCTGCTCGTGTGCAAATCTTTGGATAAAATCCTCTGAATTGAACTCCATGATATCCCAGACATCTCGCAGAGTTGATCAATGGTTCGGCGACGGTCTTCACGAATGAGAGCATTGATTTTGTCGACGTTTTTGTCACTTCTTGACGTTAAGGGGCGTCCTGAATGGGGTTGGTCTTCGATTGACATTTCTCCATTTTTAAAACGTGAAAACCAATCGTAGACTCTGGTTTTACTTAGGGCAGCATCTCCATAAGCAGTCTTAAGCATTACAGTAGTTTCCGCGGCCGATTTCCCCAACAGGAAACAAAATTTCACAGCCGCGCGTTGCTCTCGACAATCGCCCATCACGTTTTCACCGAAATGGAAAAAGTTGTTTCACTACAAAAATTCCCACGGGCGAACCAATGCACTCACGGCGACGGAACTTCGCACACTAACTCAGGAGACGTGTCCCCAACGGACACCTGGTCGGGCAATGGGTTCCCCCACTCTCCCTCCCCGCCGCAGCGCAATTCCCGTTTTTTTTGGGTCCCCCCTCGTATATACTCGTGGTTGCAGCAAGGGTTATTATATGAATATGCAGTACGCATCCATAACGCAACGACCAGGAAGACAATGCGCACGAGAGACGAGAGTGCAAACGTTTCTTTTTTTCTTTCGCACCACACACGCAACTTTTGACTTAGGACATTGACGAGTCACTCTAGACATTTATTTATTTACCGTTCGATGATTAACGCTCGTAACAATTTGTACAATGATAAATTACATTGACAATAGGAATTGTTTCTTGGGACGGTACAGAGATTTATTTTCACTCGATCAGCTGTTGATTATCATTAAATTATGTTGTTGAAGTTACGAACGTTCTGGCAAAAGAAAAATTGAATGCGGTTAAATAGAGAAAACTTATTCCTTAAGAGGCGAAATAGGGTTAGAGGGTTCAAAAAATCGATTGTATTTTATTTCATAAATTGTTAGTAAAACTATTATAATTGTTATTATATTATAATTGTTAGTAAAAATATGTTCCCAAAATTTTACATGAAAATTCCGACTCGTTCTATTGTTATAAGCCATTAAAGTGAGTAGCTCTTCTTCAGGCCCCGAGCGCGCCTATTTTTTCAAACGCGGTTTTTCTGAAAACGACTTTTTTTGAACTTGCGTACACGCTAGTTTGAAAAGTTTTCAACCAATCGTTTTGAAAATTGGCAGTTACTTTCTTCATAGTATTGCGCTCTATATGAACCTAAAATCGGAATATTATCATTATTTAAAATAATTTTTTTTTGCAAATAAAGTTGTAAAAAATGGCAAAAAATCATGCTTTTTTATTTTGACCCCCTGTAAAAAATTCAATTTTCTATTTTTTTGATAGCATTTAGGTTCATATAGAAGAGAGACATATGATGAAAGTAAATTCCATCCTTGTTTGATTTCGGATGAAAATTGCGGCTTCCAGAATGTACGCAAGATGCTGAGTCCGATTGTGACCTGCAATATGGGGGTCGCTAATATCCCCGGTGTTTTTCGTGAAAATTCTTCAAAAATTTTATCGTATATACTTAAATATATGTATAAAATATTCTCAAAGTTTCAATAAATTATATTCATTTTTTATACTGTAAAAAAATTCATGAAAATCATTGAGAAAAGCTGTCTTAACCCTATTTCCCCCCTTAAAGGAACGCGAGGAATTTCGTACAAAAATCTCATGATTTGGTCTGTTAATAGGCTCAAGAGGCGATAAAATTAAGTTCTAGATGAATTTTGTTGAAAAAAAAATTGTTTCTCGGATTTTAAGCTCGTGTACTATTTTTTTGATTTTTCGAGGATACTTATAGGACTTTGTGTTATGTTAAAAAAATATAAATTGAAAAATATTTCGAAAAGGAACCTTGATGCACGCCTGAATAGAATATGGCGGTTCTGAAGGGAATTGATCAAGGTTCCTTTCCTAAATATTTTGGTTTATATATTTTTTTACATACTAGAGAGTCGTATCAGTCGCCTCGAATAATCAAATGACAGGACACGAGCTTGGAATGCGAGAAATAATTTTTTTTCAACAAATCCGCGCCGGAACTTCATTTTGTTGCCTCTTAAGCCAATTAACAGGCCGTTCGTCGTTTTTGTACAAAGTTTTCCCGTGTCATATTGACATATTGAATTTCACTTCCTCATGGACGAAGCTATGTTTTCGTGAAAAAAAAGAACACTTTTTTGCTCGATATTAACGAGAACCTCTCTTTATTAATCTTACTACTATAATAAAGCTGTTTGTTTGAACGCGCTAATCTCACGAAATACCATTCCGATTTGAAAAATTCTTTTTATATTAGATAGCCCGTTTATTCGGGAAGGCTTTAGGCTATATAACTTAATGATATAACCTTAAGGAGCGGCGGTGGCGTCGGTTTATTTTTTAGTGATTGGTCCTTTTATTTTTCCACATAATTTCCGAATGGTATTTATAATTAATGAGATGCACTTGGTTATGTACTCATAATGCTTATGAAACAGATATATAATCCATATTTAAGGCAGCTGAAATCGCGCGGGACAGTTAGTATTTTATTTTTAAAATCTGCGAAATCGAAGTCAGAAAAAAAACGTGCAACTTAGAAATTTGCCTATCAAGATGTGAAAATTGATAAACGAACTTGCTTACGGATGGAGATTTGCGAGTGAGATAAAATCATATGCGAGCAATGTGCAAGCTTCTAATTTGCACTCTATTTATTTATCTTGTTAATCATATTAACAAGAAAATTGTAATAATAGTCAAAAATATGTAGAACTAACAATTTCCACCGATCGAGACGATATAGGTTCTAGCATGTAGTTTTTCGCAAAGGAATTTCCTAATATCCACCGCATACCTTTCGTATATTAACACGTATAATTTCGTATAATTAACACAAAGTGCACACCTGGCCGACATAAGTGAAATTCTAGGCTTTTCAGCGTGTAGTAAGAAAAAAAAAGAGAAAAATCTTCGAGAATGCATATCCTCGTGTTTATCAGCATGTACAAGTTTCTTGTAGACACAAATGTATGTATGCGTACGAATACCACGTACAAGTTGTACATGGTTATGTGTACGATGGGCATATGGTAAAACACATTGAATACAAACAGTATTCGATTTATCCGCGTACGTGCGACCGGCTATCCACCTAAACGTTATGTAAAGCGTGCGTGCTTCACACGTCTCGTACTTATAATATCCCTTTCTCTGTCGCCACACCGTTCCGCGATGTCTCTTGCATGCGCTACAGTCTGGCCCCCACGAAGGGTGGGGCACCACACGTGGGTGACTCCGGATTCCACCCACGTCGCATTTCTGTATGATCGCCCTCGGCTCGGCGTCCTTCCCCTTTCGTCGGTAACTTCCTCGTCGATCCTTTCGAGTCTCTTTTCTGTTAAGAGACTTTAACGTATATATTTCGTTATTTTCTTTATCAATCACAAAATTGTTCACCCTTTCGTACGTTTGTAGAAATAAATTTCCGCGTAACAATTATTTCCATCATTCGAATCATTCCAAAAGGGTTGTTTCGACACGAATAAAATTTAATTTCGGCAAATCAATAGCGGGAGGAAATACAGATTTACAAAAAAAAAAATCTTCTGCATTGAATATCGAATTTATTTGAGGTAGTGGTCTGTTAACTTAAGCCGATTTTCATGTCTTTTTTGGAGGGCGTTTTATTGTAGGAAAATAAAAATGAATCGTTTCGGATATTTAGGATAATTTTATTTACATATTGAAGATACAAAAAAAAAATTTTTTGAAAAAATTTAATACTTTATTATTATTATTATTATTATTGATCGAAGTTGGCACCTCGAAGTTGGCAGCCCGGGTCCTAACTTTTTTTCTACCGAACTGATTGCTTTCAAATTTTAACAGGCTACTCTGTACACTTATAGTTCTCGTCGGAACTACCGAGAAATTTTTTCAGCCCTAACTTTTTATTTTACAACCCCTTCTTTGCTAAAATAAAAGGACAATTTTTTTCCAAAGTCCGCCATTTCGTTATTTATCCATGAAATTTAACTTCAGTAGTTCCGACCAGAACTATAAGTGTGTAGAGTAGCGTGTTAAAATTTGAAAGCAATCGGTTCGGTAGAAAAAAAGTTAGGACCCGGGCTGCCAACTTCGAGGTGCCAACTTCGATCAACAATAATAATAATAATAAACCATTAAATTTTTTCAAAAAAATGTTTTTTTGTATCTTTAATATGTAAATAAAAACATCCTAAATATCCAAAACGATTCATTTTTATTTTCGTACAAAAAAACGCCCTCCAAAAAAGACATGAAAATCGGCTCAAGTTACCAGACTTCTACCTTAAGAGACTTTAACGTATATATTTCGTTATTTTTTTTATCAATCACAAAATTGTCCTCCCTTTCGTACGTTTGTAGAAATGAATTTCCGCGTAACAATTATTTCCATCATTTGAATTATTCCAAAGGGGTTGTTCCGACACGAAAAAAATTTAATTACGGTAAATCAATAGCGGGAGGAAATACAGATTTACAAAAAAAAATCTTCTGCATTGAATATCGAATTTATTTAAGGGAGATTACACTGAAATATCTATCCTTTTTTTGCTTCAATTAAAGCTCGTCCTTAATTAAAATAAAATACATTTTATTAGAATGTATTTATGTTCTGAATCCATTGACTGAATCCGTTTGATCAATTTTATGTTTATCCAATAATGGCAATTAAATTTTACCATGATCACGTCGAAAGTTAACTAAATATGAATTTTATTCGATTTACTTTGATTGCTGAAAATACAATTTCTCGAATACAATCTATTATTTATTTCATTCACATTAAATCCAATTTTCCTTCTTTATTGTTACTGACAACGGAGAAATAGCGAATATTCACACTTTGCTTCTAGAAATACAAAGTGTGAAAAAAATGTGGCATTGGTTCGCGTCTGATTTAGTATCAGTTCGTACAGACCAAAGGAACAACGAGAATGCCGTGTGCGCTCTTTTGTTCATCTTGCGTTGGCGTTTCCCTTGTTCCCATAAATTGTACGCACATACGTGGCAACGCAAAGAGTCGAACCTGAGGGCGAGAAAGATAGTCAAAGACTTCGATGCTCTTGCACTCTTTCGATTAAAAGTATCGCGACTGTACGTTCTTTTCTTCTTTTTTTCCCTTCGCACTCGACACTCGTTTTATTTTCTCTCTCAATTCTATGCGGCACTATCGTATTTCGACGTGACGGTGGACTCGAGCCAGACAGAAATTGACACAAATTTATATTTATTTCGTTGGCAAAAGGGGTGTATATTTGAGATGGTCATTCGGCGTCTCGATTAATTCTTACGATGTTTGCCGGACGCGAAAACAGCTGCTTCGACTAAACGATTATTGCGTTACCGGGGAACCAGAGAGAAGGATCATATTCACGCGAGTTCCATCGCGTTGTTACATCGCTGTTTACCGGTTGTCATTATAACATCCTTCTTATAATATGCGTGTCTTTCGGCCGTATGTGTAATTTTTTTTTTTTTCTCATTCGCACACTTTCGCACCCTCGTGAACATTCACTCGATTTGAACACAGATCGTCGGGTGCGTGTACATATGCGGGCACCGTATAGACGCTTTTATCGTTTGTCTCGACGTTTCGCAGTTTTTCAGGATCGTCGAATCGCCCTTAAGCTTATCTAAATTGCATCGGAATCGATGTCGCGCCGAGCCCACGTTTCCTGCACCGATCCCATAAACCAACACCTGTTGATACCAGGCGTCCCGCCTCGCTCTCTCTCTCTTTCTCTCTTTCTCGACCGATGCACTTTTACGTCTGTATGGATATGCACTTCTCGTGTATCTCTGTATAATCCACAACGAGGTGAAAATGCTCGTGCCGCAATTTCATCGATGTTTCGTCGTCCTCGCAACCGTCCTTTTCTAACTTACAATACGCTCGTTTCAGATCGTGAAAAAAAATCATTAAAAAAACGGTGATGTATGCATATACATGCATAGATTTTATAGATGCTTCGAGGAAGTACGACTATTCGGTAACTTCCTCGTCGATCCTTTCGGGTCTCTGTTCTGTTAAGAGACTTTAACGTATATATTTCGTTATTTTCTTTATCAATCACGAAATTGTCCACCCTTTCGTACGTTTGTAGAAATAAATTTCCGCGTAACAATTATTTCCATCATTTGAATTATTCCAAAGGGGTTGTTTCGAAACGAAAAAAATTTAATTTCGGTAAATCAATAGCGGTAGGAAATACAGATTTACAACAACAAAAAATCTTCTCCATTGAATATCGAATTTATTTAAGGGAGGTTACACTGAAATATCTATCCTTTTTTTTGTTTCAATTAAAGCTCGTCCTTAATTAAAATAAAATACATTTTATTAGAATTTATTTATGTTCTGAATCCATTGACTGAATCCATTTGATCAATTTTATGTTTATTCAATAATGACTATTAAATTTTACCATGATCATGTCGAAAGTTAATTAAATATGAATTTTATTAGATATACTTTGATTGCTGAAAATACAATTTCTCGAATACAATCTATTATTTATTTCATTCACATTAAATCCAATTTTCCTTCTTTATTGTTACTGACAACGGAGAAATAGCAAATATTCACACTTTGCTTCTAGAAATTGTAGTTTAATTAATAACGCGGTTTACAGGAAAAAAAAAGGATTATTAAGGCACGTTTTGTTTAAAAAATAATAATTGGCTATTATGCATTTGAGTTGTTTGTTCTCTTTGGTTATTTTCCGAACGAAAATTACATAAATTTCGACATTTTCGCATTAATATCCATTTATGTCTCAATTAAGGGTCGCATAGTCCGTGGGGAAAAACGAAAACGGATAAATGGATTGCGCGCGACGAGCGGCATCGATGATTATCGGGACGAGAACGAGAAGAATAAAGATAGAATTCACGAAGACTCGAGATTATACCGCGATGGGGGAGAAAAAAAATAATTTATTACGTTCGTACGAAGCGGGAACCGACTGTTCGAAAGAAAGGGCTGAATATTCCCGAGGTCAGAGATGCGGGAGGGTAAAAAAAACATCTTGATCGTATATACAACAACGAGACTAGCCGCGTGTGTACCGGATAAAAGATTGTATTCTTACCGCGAGCTCATCGCGCCCGACCCCTCATATCGTTCCTAACAAGCAAAACAAACGCTAAATATATCGTTGATTTATGAGCCTATCGCGCGGGGTTGATGATCGGCCTCTTGTCTATACGGGAGAGGTACTCGAACTGCCTGATACAGACATTATTGACGTACGCGATGAGTATACATTAGTGGTATATGAACGGTATGAAAGATCGAACACGATTGAACGAAGAACCGGCAAGTGTCTTTTGATCTGGCGTTGCGATTTTTTCGTAGTCATAACGTACGGCTGTTCTCCAGATATCGAGGGATATTGACGATGCATCGAAGTGAATGGAGAAAAATGTCGCGAGTACAAGTTCTCCGGTGTATTAGCAGAAAAAATTTGTTCACCCTCCCGATCATCGATCATTCGCGTAAATCATATTATCTCATAGCTATTGAAGAGAACTTTGTGACATAGAGGAATACAGAGAAAGAGCAAATTCATTCCGTATGGGTACATTTCAGTTAAGGGGCTCACACATCCCTGCGCGCGCTGAAAACCGAGTAAATTTCAAAAATTATTGTATAGGTTATATGGTGAAAAAAAAATTAAATTGTTGATTTCACATCTTTTATTAACTCTTCAACTATAAGAAAAAAAATTGAAAAATTTTTTTTTTCCAATATTAACATTATTTTTCACGGGTATAAATGGACTACTGATGAAAACCATGCCACCTACTTGTCAACATTATAACTTCACCAAAAATTATCTAATTTGCAAAACAAGAATATAAAAAAGAATTTCGTAAAATAATGTAGTTGTAATGGTCTGACGGAGGGAATCTTTTTTCTTTTTTTTTTTTTTTAAATAAAGAAATTACAGTATTTCAAACTTTAGTATGCAACTTAAAAAAAAGTTAGTGTTTAATAATTTATAAAACATTATCCAACCGAAAAATTAAAAAAACCTCTCGTCAGTATAGAAAGAAGATAATTATCAAGATTTAAAAAAAATTTGTTAAAAAGTATTAAAAATTGACCGAGTTATCGTGCTGACACTGTCTAAAAACATAGTTTCGAGAAAAACGCGTTTAAAGTTTCTGGTAGGAGTAACGTGAACCCGATGTCCGGTCACATTTATTGCTATTACTTTGTAACGGAGTGGAATTTTCTTAAAAGTTTTTTTTTTAATTCTTAAAAGTATAAAGAATAAAAATCTGTGAAAAAAAATCGATTTTTGGAAAATTTCATGGGTATGGGAGCCCTTGAAGCGAACTTTCTAATTAAACTGATTTTTTTTTAACGACGTCTATCTCATTTAATTGAATTCATTTATTTTTCGATCAAATCAATGTTATTTCGATCACCTAAATTCTTCCTTTTATTCAAATAAATGTGATTTAAATTGAAAAAAATCCAGACCTTTAAATGTTTAATTTAACATTACAATCTTTTCTACGAAGGGATTTTTAATACACGTATTATACAGCCTCGAGTTTCTCGTTGCCTTGGAAGGCCGCCTGGTGACCCCACCTTGCGACAGACCAGCACACATTATTATCGAGGCTCGTGTGTAAAATAATGTGCGAATCCCTCTCGACCATAGAGACCACGTTCGGTCCACTCTTTCTCTCTTTCTCTCTCTCTCTCTCTCTGTTGATCTTACAGGGAGAAAACTCGCGTGTGAGCAATTAGAGAGTTAGCGCTAATAAGGTGATGAAATATTCACGACAAAGGAGACGGCTGGGATGAGCTCGAACGTTACAGCGAGACGAAGGAAGGCTTGTATATATATTTCGCGCAGAGTCTAAAAATCTCGCTGCCTTCCAAGACCCGACGTCATCTCGCGTAGGACGTGGACCATTGTCCATGTGGATCTAACGCATTCGAAGAATTCTCCTCTTCGAGCCATTACACATATATCTATAAATTACGCCAGAGTAAGCTCGTGGCAACGACATAATAATGTCTGATGAATTTTGCGCGTGAAAAATCAACCAACAAGCCCACGCAACGTATTGTCATTGTAAGAAAATTGAATAATCGTCGTATAAAAATCATAGTCTTTCTTCTTACAACGATCTTGCATCTTGACGATTTAACTCCTCATAAGAATTGAACGAAGAAAATACGTAAAATTAAAGCTAAAAGCAAAATACTTGAATATTATCGTGAATTAACGTAAAATTCAATAAAAATAAAATACCATTAACAACATAAATAGCAGTAATCGATAATAATAAAATTTCGTAACAAACACCCCTTTCGTCGAGCTCAAAATTTATCAAGATATCGGACATTTGACCGAAAGTTGTCCAACTCGAATGAATCCGTTTTGTCTCGTTGTACCCTTTAAAAGAAGTTCGTTGGATGAATTGAAAAGTAGCTTCGCCACGTGTAGACACGAAAAGGATGAGAAATCCACACCCCGTCGCCGGGTAGCTCACAGCTGAGAAAGGGTTTTCGCTCGCACGGACAACCCTCAAGAATCACCGCTGGCCTGGCGCGGATTTTACGTCTAACATATTGCCGGTAGCGTGTCTTTTAACCGCGCTCCTCCGTCACTCTCGCGAGACCGCGTCTCTTTGCTCTCAGCTGTCCCGAATTCCCACACTTCCTTCGGTAAATGCCGCACGGGGTGAGGGAGGGGGCAGCAAAATTCTGAAGGGAGAGAGCCACCCCTGTTCCGGATAAGAAATGGGGTGGCTGTGGGGTTTTGCTTGTGCCCCCATTTCGCATCTCACCCCAACGACGCTCGCGCGTCTCTTCTCGTTTCGTCTCCGTTCTCTCGTGCGTACATACGAAGCGTCAACTCGATTTATCGTCGATGGGGTACGGGGTTCTTCCACATCTCGATTGTTTGTGTCTGATATTGTATGCGTGTACATATATAATAATAATAATACGAAACTTTCAGTATGTTGCCGAGTGTGACGTAATCTGACGCATTGGAGAAACACGCCACAGGCAGATATAACGGGCCTCCCTCCTTTAATTTTTGCCTAGTGACGTCAGTCCCTGAACAGTGCCAGGTGGGCCCTTCTCTTTACCTTTTCTCTCCCTTGCCCCGTTCGAGGAGCAACAGCGCCAAACTTAGCGGGGCAACGTCTTCTCTCTCTTGCTCTCTTCGTTCATTTCTCTCTTCGTTCATATCCTTTATTTTCTTTCGCAAACTCACGTGGAATGGTCAGCGGATTCTCTTTTGGTAACGCACTACTACACGCGCCCGGGGTTGCCCTATGTATTTATAAACAAACCCTACGGGGAGTCCAACCCCTCTTAACGAGCCATTATATACCGTAGTTCTTGAGACTCTTCCTTCTTCGTATAACTATACGAGTACGTACATTTTTATTTATTTTTCACTTTATTTACAACTACAATCTGTTAATAATATTAACAATAAATAGTTTTGCGTGATTTACAGTAAAAGCGGCAAATGGGAATCCATTGATTTTCCATTGATTTTGGGCTACGTTATTTTGTTTAAGAAATATTTTAGTTTTTAGATATTGGTTCCCTAGTTAAATCTTTGGAGTAGGTGTCCGGGGGTTTGAATCTCTGTAGTCTCGTTATTCGGGAGTTGTTAGCAACTAGACTTGCGGCCAGCTGATTCGGGTGATTTTCCAGCCGGTCCTGATAGTTTCTGCTTCACTTTTTTATTTCTTCATGGATTCTGTTAATTTTGAGGTCTTTGTGGATTAAGGCGTTCTTGATGTACCACGGCACGTTCGTTATTAATCTCAGCGTTTTCGACTGGAATCTTTGGATTATTTCGAGGTTTGAATCGCTGGCTGTTCCCCAGAGTTGAATCCCATATGTCCATATTGGCTTTAGTATGGTCTTGTAGATGGCGAGTTTATTATGTAGCGAAAGTTGGGTGTTTCGTCCGATGAGCCAGTATATTTTCCTCAGCTTGAGGTCCAGCTCCTTCCTTTTGGTCTTTATGTGCTTGGCCCAAGTGAGACGTCTGTCGAGATGCATACCGAGGTATTTAATTTCGTTCACGACTGGGAGAGCTTTGTTTTCGAGTTTGACGCTAGGACAGCTGTCTCTTCTTAGCGTGAACGTGATACGGATGGATTTTGAGTCGCTTGCCTTGATTTTCCATTTTTCCATCCATCCGTGGACTCTGTTTAATCCTCGTTGGAGCTTCTTGGATGCTGTCACTGGGCTACTGTGTGTAACCATAAGGACGGTGTCGTCGGCGAATGTCGCTGCTGTGATGTTTCTGTCAATAGGCAGCTCGGCAGTGTAGATTGTGTATAGTATTGGTCCTAATACACTTCCTTGCGGGACGCCTAATTTTATTGGATAGAAGCCTAAAAAATCCTGTGTATATCGCACTTGGAAATTTCTGTCAGGTATGATTTCATTAGTAGATAGAATTGAGGTGAGTGTTGTTTAATTTTGAAGAGAAGACCATACGAGTACGTATGGTCTTCTCTACACTGGTGACATTAAAGTAATACCGGTGGCAGTTTTATAAATTGAAACATTGAAAATGATAAATTTCTGAACTTAAAGTGATCGTTACAATTTAAAAAACTCGAGCAATTTTTAAAGAACATCGTTGATCCAAGAGTTGAAAAAAAGAATGGATATTTTGCAAGTTACTAAAGTGTCTTGTCATGAGAATATTTTAAGCCAAGAATAATGTCAAAATGTTAAAAAGACGATCGACAAACCTCATCATTAAAGATGTCCTTTGAAAATTGATGATCTCACTTGTCGCTGTGGACCAGCGGAATGTCAAAAGGAAGGAGTTTACATCCTCCCTTGAGCTACTAGATGATAGTGCCTCAAATGCTCTTCAACGTTTCTAACAATGATAATCCACCGAATGCGTCTATTTTCGTCGTCTTAAATATTGTCCCGAAAGCTTCCACTTTAATGTACATTGTACGTTTATTTGTCCCGTTGATTATTATTGTACAAACGAAAGGAAAATTTCAAACAAAACTTACATTATTCAACTGTCGTTGAATATAGTGGTGAAAGCGTAAGAGAAAATGCAAATTTCGTGGGCGTCAAGAGACCCGAGAGTCACTCGAGCAGCTTTTATACATACTAACATAAAATATGTATACATATATACTTATATACATATGTATTCGTTCAACGTGTAATATTTTATACTCGCTTGAATTTGCTGCAACTGGGTATATAGAGAGGCTCGTTAAAAGCGTTGCGCGTACCTCGATATAACATGCGAAGAGAATACGCCATCAGAGATAGACTGGCTAATAGTTGCTTCATAACCGGTGGACAACTTTCGTTATGTAGAGGATCCCTCCTTATAGGTATCCTCCTGGTTATAGAAGAGCCTTCGCGCTTTTGCCTCGATACACACGCGTTCCCAAGTCGGTTCATCCGCGATGTCTCTTCTTTGCGAGAGAAAGAGGAGAACGGTGATGATCCTCCACGTGTGACACCCACGCGATACCACGCGATGATTCACTCGATGACACGGAGAAAACTCGTCTAAGATATGAGGCGTACGTCGCAAAGTGACCGCGCGAATGCGATAAATTAACTTTTTCAACTTTGCCTTTTCTTCTACCTCGTTTTCTCTGGCGATAAATAATTTCTTTACCGTTTCTTCAAATATTCGCGAAAGGCTGCTGTGACGATTTTTTCCTTTCTTGTTTTAAGGTAGTATTCTGGTAACTAAAGCCGCTTTTTATGTTTTTTTTGGAGGGCGTTTTTTTGTAGGAAAATAAAACAAATCGTTTTGGATATTTAGGATGTTTTTATTTACATGATAAAGGTACAAAAAAAAAAATTTTTGAAAAAATTTAATAGTTTATTATTATTATTATTGATCGAAGTTGGCGGACTTTGGAAAAAAGTTTTTTTTTCCAAAGTCCGCCATTTTGTTATTTATCCATGAAATTTAACTTCAGCAGTTCCGACCAGAATGACATGTCTATAGATTAAGAATTATCAAGAATTTTTTATTTCAGATAACATCAAAAGCCAAAATCACCGAGGCCACCCACGCGCTTTTTTTTCGAGGTGCCAACTTCGATCAATAATAATAGTAATAATGAACTATTATATTTTTTCAAACAATTTTTTTTTTGTATCTTTAATATGTAAATAAAAACATCCTAAATATCCAAAACGATTCATTTTTATTTTCCTACGAAAAAACGCCCTCCAAAAAAGACATGAAAATCGGCTTAAGTTGCCAGACCACTACCTTAATGAAGCATCGATCCTTTTACACACTTCAAAGCGGATTTTCGTTCACCGTTCCTCCTTAGATATCGAAAATCTTGTTATCCTTAACGTTCGACTGAAGTTGAGAAAATAGGTGTACGAGCTTCAATCTCGAGGGGAAGAAAAAAAAAACGAAAATTCTTTCTTAAAATCCGGCCGATACTTCGGCGAGAAATCCCTCTTGCTTTGCGATAATATTCCCCGAAGCGGTGAGACCGCTGCCGAACGTACGTGAAAGGGGCTCTTCTTCCTCGACCTCCTTCGCGCCTTTTGCCCGCAGGACACAGGAAGTTCCCGTCCTCGAACACCGAATTTACGATCGCGTAATCAGACCTACTATCGGACGCGCGCACTCTTTTGCACCGCAAGTACCGCCACACACACACACATACACACAAACACGCACATATGTATACATATATAACATTTCGAACTTTGCCTTCTCATCGAGACCTCCCAGAAACGATCGAAAGGAGAATCGGCAACGGTCCATTCTTTCTCGATATCCGCGAACGCCCGTACCGAATAAAAGACTCCTATCGGTATCACTATTCTTTTTCTCGTCCCGTACAACGGATTTAAAGTCGATGCTGTGGGTTGTTGTCTGGTAACTTAAGCCGATTTTCATGTCTTTTTTGGAGGGCGTTTTTTTTTAGGAAAATAAAAATGAATCGTTTTGGATATTTAGGATGTTTCTATTTACATATTAAAGATACAAAAAAAATTTGTTGGAAAAAATTTAATAGTTTATTATTGTTATTATTATTGATCGAAGTTGGTACCTCGAAAAAAAAGCGCGTGGGTGGCCCCGGTAATTTTGGCTCTTGATGTTATCTGAAATCAAAAATTCTTGATAATTCTTAATCTATAGACATGTCATTCTGGTCGGAACTACTGAAGTTAAATTTCATGGATAAATAACAAAATGGCGGACTTAGGAAAAAAGTTTTTTTTTCCAAAGTCCGCCAACTTCGATCAATAATAATAATAATAATAAACTATTAAATTTTTTCAAACAAATTTTTTTTTGTATCTTTAATATGTAAATAAAAACATCCCAAATATACAAAACGATTCATTTTCATTTTCCTACGAAAAAACGCCCTCCAAAAAAGACATGAAAATCGGCTTAAGTTACCAGACTAGTGCCTTAAAGAGCGAACGAGAAAACCTGAAACCATAGGGAAGCTGAGGAAATTCGCAAAGTGGTCGAGATATTGCGATATTTAAAAAAAAAATCTTCAAGGGTTAAAAACAAATCGCCGCTGGAATGATTATGGTGAAATTTGTTGGCGTCAGGCTTTTATCAATTCCCTATTTAACAGTCTTGATAGAGTTGAAAAGAAGCGACAAATAAATGAACTTTTTGCTTTACGTGAACTAGTCAACTTCGAGTACTCTCAATTGTAAATTTTTCCTCGATGCTATCTTCCAATCACTCGATCATTGCCAAATAACTCATTCGTATTTTTATAAGGATTTTTCATGATTTTTTTTTCATGATCCTTCCGTAGAAATATTGTTTTTTTTTTCTTCTTTCAATCACATGTGATTGAAAATCATGTGTAGAACATATTGAGAACAGACGAGTACAAAACGGACATTGGAAATCGGCATCATGACTGCATTTATCTACATCTTGCTGTACATTGAAAGTATCATTGAGACTTTAACGAGTTATCAACGACATCTGGACAGCGTTTAACAGTCTCATTGAGTCTTTCGCAGTCTCTCGTCGCTCTCGTACCTATAACTCGAAGCGTAACGAGATACCCGTTACCACCTCGTAACATTGCGTACAAGTAATAGGCTTTGCGTCTATACAATATATACATATATGCAAAAATCTTTTAATATATATATATAGTCACTAGAACAATGGTGTCACAGCGGGACGCTCCTGGGAGCGTCGCTCTTCTCTCGTTCCTTCGCGTCCCTTTTTTCTTTTTCTTTTCATCTCTCGTCTCGTATATATAACCCCGCCGCGCATATAAACATCGTGGGCATCGAATTTTTTTAAAATGCAAACAATCTCCAGTCGTGGGAGTCGAAGCGCGGTATCCCCATTGTGTCTCGTCGGGGCTCACGCGCCCGCGGTCTTCGCGACGCCACCCACATCAGTGACGTTTTATTCGCCGCTCCCGCGCCGCGCACGAACCCATCGTCCGTCGCAATCTCTAGCGAATTATCAATTCGCACGGTGAATCTCAGCACTTTTAACTTCACTTTATGAATCCATCTCTCTCTCTCTCTCTCTTTCTTTTTCTCTGGCTTTGTCTCTTTCAATCTTTCCCCCGTCTCACGAAGTGAGTATTTCATCTCGTTGCGACATAATACACGAACGAAAAGCCACCACGTATCCCGAAGCACATATATTACTTTTATTCTCTCCGCCGAGATGCCGCGACTATCCTTCGGGGAATACTACCGAGATTTACGTTTACGTGGGATACGTAGGCAGACGTCCCGTGGACCGCGAGGGGAGCGAGAAACTTTATAGATGATAGCGGGGCAAGTAGGAACAGTGGGATACAACGAATAAAATGTTTAGTTGGATTGGAAAAGTTTTGAAAAATGATTTAACGGCATTTTAAAGAATTCGACAGAAGAAATTCATTGTCGAATAAACTTTATGATTTTATTCACAGCTTTACATATTTGGAATGATTATTTGAAAATTGTTTTTTTTTTTGTTCAATTTTCGTTTTTCGTTCAGTTTCTGGGAACAAGTATGAGTAAAATGAGAAAAACTATTCGAAATACATTTTCTAACGAATTAATGATGTAATATTGTGAAATAATATTTTATTAATATTATTTTCATTAAACATAATTATTAAATATGGTAAATATGGAGCAAAGGGGACCCACTTCCGATGACCTTTGGAACAGGCCCATTTGACGCACTTTAGCACGAGAAACAACTTTTTCCTCTGACAAAATTGGGGGTCGTTATTTATTTAAAAGTTATTAACAAATAAAGCTAATAATTCATATAGCTATTTTCCTTATACCAGTCCATCCTAATCATCTTACCCTTCACATGTGTTGTTAAGAATACCCGCATGAGTAACATACAACAAATTTTATCCGTCGCTCATTGTTTGTTAAAAAATCATCACTAAAAATTATTGTTAAAAATGTACTGTTCGCCACTAGTAAAAGTATTTCATGTTCGATTTATGAAACTTCTTTTGTCAATAATTTTTTAACAAACAATGAGCAACGGATAAAACTTTTGGTATGTTACTTAGGCGGTTATTCTTAAGGCCTTTGTCTGGTCTAGAGCGAGATTTTTGACGTCATTTCTAATGTGCAATAACGTTTAAACCGTTTAAGTTGTCTTGATGAAAATTTACACGTGCATTTATTGATCCTTAGAAAAGACTTGTACATTGAAAAAAAAAATTATTTTAAATATTTTCATGTAGTTTTTTGCCTTGTTGCAACATGGTGCGCCGAAATCGGCGCCCACTCTGGACGATGTTGTATGCATCTGAAAAAAAAAAATATATATATATATTCTCAATCTGTATGAGTATTCTGAGCACTGGTAGCAGAATTGGTACTTAAAAAAATTTTTTGACAAAATGGCGGCCTGTTGAACTTTCATAAATGATATTTCATACATTTTCGGGTATTCGACGAGTTATAAAATGTCGGCAAAATTATTGTTCGACAGAATTCTGCTACCAGTCCTCGGAAACAAGCTACCTAAGGTATGTGCAAAATTTGAGCTTGATCGGTCCATTAGTTATCGAGATATCGTGGGCGCCGATTTGAAAAACATAGTTCTGAGATAAAGGCGTTCAAAGTTGCTTACCAACCGCGCTACCTGAGCGCGCGGCTTGCTTAGAATTTTTATTTCTCGGCTAATTTTTGAAATATCAATAAACGGTTTTCAGGAGCGTATGAAGAAAGGTCTAAGGAATATGAAAATAAAAAAAATAAAAAATCGATTTATTCAAATTTCTAGACCCACGTCTTAACAACGTATGTGAAGGACAAGATACTTGGGACTGACATATAAGGAAAATAGCTTTATGATGTATGAACTTTATTTGTTAATAACTTTTAAATAAATAACGGCCCCAAATTTTGTCAGAGGAAAAAGTTGTTCAAGAAGACTCCCTTGATATCATATATGAAGGACAAGGTCATCGGAAGTGGGTCCCCTTTACTCCATATTTACCTTAAATATCTGTTTAAATAATTTTTCTTTCCATTTCGTGGTGATCCTTCGAATGTGTATCGTACCATGTACGATAAATCGAACTTTTCCGACTCTCTCACAATCCATTCGCTGCAGGATTATTAGATATCTGTCGTTATTTAAATGTATTATTTAAATTTCACGAACGAACATCTTAATTCTAAGTATTTATTACTACGAATAACATATTTCTCGCAACCACGATTCCATCTTGCCCCGTATGTTGACGATACCCGAGATATATCAACCGCGAGGATTCAGAAGCAGGAGCAGGTCACGAAAGACGTTAGAGATACTTTATGTACACTCTCTCTCTCTCCTCGTTTCTCTCGTTTCTCGTGGACGAACTTTTGTGAGAGATCCACTGTCGCCAGAGAGAGTGCAAGAACCGGATGGTTAACACCTACTCCGGCTCAGGATAAATGTCTCTCGCTGTCGCCTGTCCGGTAGGAACGCGTTGGCTGTCCTGTGAATTCAATTTGCCATAGGACAGTTGCCACGAGAGGTGAAGTAGCCGATCCCGATTAACAGAGCGATGAAGTACGAAGTTAAGCTCCTCCCGAGACGCATCTCACGAAGTCTCGTTAAATATTTATAAAAAAAAATATCGTGAGACACGCGCGCGTTCAATCGTACGAAATTTTTTGACAGTATAAAATGATAATAATGATTTTTGTAGCTCTGTTATAATTCATCTCGTCTTCCAGTCGTCTAAGTTTCCCATTTAACGTGTCGATGAACACTGATTACTGGTTGGAGTGATTGAAAATAAAGTTTTCTCGATCGCGGAAGATTTATTTCTTTCACAGAGATTTTCTTTTTTAAATGTTTTTTTTGTGTAAAAACAAAGTTTATTTAATGTTGACAGATTTTGAATTGAAAATAAATCAATAAACGTTTAGTTATTTTTTAATAAATTGCCATCTATGCAAATGAGTTTTAGTTGACCTAAAAAAATTCAATAATAATAACTGAATCATTAACCTCATAACCAATGAATAATTTGTAAAAATTAACTGAACTCTTCTTAATGCGAAACGTAGTATCGATTTTTTTTCTCATTGATCACAGTGCATCAAGGATCGGCATCATTCTATTAAAAAAATCATTTTTTCCAGAAAGTTATTACGAATGACTGTCGTAATGACAATTTTCAAAAATTGATAATACGTTTGTTAAGATAGTAGTCTGGTAACTTAAGCCGATTTTCATGTCTTTTTTGTAGGAAAATAAAAATGAATCGTTTTGAATATTTAGGATGTTTTTATTTACATATTAAGGCGGTAGTCTGGTCTAGAAATTAGAAAAATTCGATTTTTTTTTCTTTTCATTTTCTTATTCCTTAGACCTTTCTTCATACGCTCCTGAAAACCGTTTATTGATATTTCAAAAATTAGCCGAGAAATAAAAATTCTAAGCAAGCCGCGCGCTCCGGTAGCGCAGTCGGGAAGCAGCTAACGCAGTGGATACTGAGTCGCTCATTTAACGGTGTCAAAAGTTTGAACGCGTTTATCTCAGAACTATGTTTTTTCAACTCGGCGCCCACGATATCTCGATAATTAATGGACCGATCGAGCTCAAATTTTGCACGTACCTTAGGTAGCCTGTTTCTGAGGACTGGTAGCAGAATTGAGTCGAACAATACTTTTGCCGACATTTTATAACTCGTCGAATACCCGAAAATGTATGAAATATCATTGACGAAAGTTCAACAGGCCGCCATTTTGTCAAATTTTTTTTTTAAGTATCAATTCTGCTACCAGTGCTCAGAATACTCATACAGATTGAGAATATATATATATTTTTTTTTTCAGATGCATACAACATCGTCCAGAGTGGGCGCCGATTGAGGCGGCTTTCGGCGCACTATGTTGCAACAAGGCAAAAAATTACATGAAAATATTTAAAATAATTTTTTTTTTTTTATGTACAAGTATTCTCTAAGGATCAATAAATGCACGTGTAAATTTTCATCAAGACAACTTCAATGGTTTGAAAATTATTGCACATTAGAAATGACGTCATAAATCTCGCTCTAGACCAGACTACCGCGTTAAAGATACGAAAAAAAAATTTTTTGAACAAATTTAATAGTTTATTATTATTATTATTATTATTGATCGAAGTTGGCACCTCGAAGTTGGCAGCCCGGGTCCTAACTTTTTTTCTACCGAACCGATTGCTTTCAAATTTTAACAGGCTACTCTCCACACTTATAGTTCTCGTCGGAACCACCGAGAAATTTTTTCACCCCTAACTTTTTATTTTACAACCCCTTCTTTGCTAAAGTCCTTTTATTTTAGCAAAGAAGGGGTTGTAAAGTAAAAAGTTAGGGGTGAGAAAATTTCTCGGTGGTTCCGACGAGAACTATGAGTGTGTAGAGTAGCCTGTTAAAATTTGAAAGTAATCGGTTCGGTAGAAACAAAGTTAGGACCCGGGCTGCCAACTTCAAGGTGCCAACTTCGATCAATAATAATAATAATAATAATAAGCTATTAAATTTTTTCAAAAAAATGTTTTTTTGTATCTTTAATATGTAAATAAAAACATCCTAAATATCCAAAACGATTCATTTTTATTTTCCTACAAAAAAACGCCCTCCAAAAAAGACATGAAAATCGGCTTAAGTTACCAGACTACCACCTTAATAGGAAAAAAAAAATCATTACTTCCTAAGCAATGATTTAAAATCATTTTCTTACAATCATTTCCCAACAATTGTGTCAGAAAATTATTTCGAATGATTCTTCATTCGGATGGTGTTCGATCTTGGCACCGCATCCCCAAAAATCAAAGGATCCTCTCGTCCGGAAACTCTGATTTTCATTATTCTCGACGTCACCTGGCTTGCGCATTAGCCAAAATTCCCACGTGAGAATCTCCACTTGCACCGGCTACGAAACTTCCGAGGAGTGTGTTGTTCCTTCCGTTTTTCTGCTCCCTCTCCACCCTACGAGCAATCTCGGCGAGGGGTGGAGAGATTTTTCCGAGTCAGGCGTGTACGCAAGCAATTCCACCACGTTGTTGTCATCGACCCCTCTCTTTTTCTCTCGTCCCGCGAGAAAGAACAAAGTGGGCCGACTACATAGAGGATCGGGAATGTGGAGAGGGAATCGTTGTCTTTCCGTTGCGCAAACCCAGATGGTCACCAATCTATATCTCACCTGGTCCTGGGCCAGTAAATGCCACTTTGGCTTTCGTTACACGTGTAGAAATAGCGATATATCGATTCTGTTGACAAACAAAAGAACGTAAAATTCGGATATAACTGAACATGTGAAATCGTGTGAATAGATGCTTTTTTCTTCGCTGCCAGTTGATACATTATATTTTACGATTCTTTAGACTTCACACACCTGCTGATGGTCTTCCCACGAAAATTCGACTGTTTACAACACCTCGCAAATTTGTGCCCAATAAAAGATTCATTACCGTTGATTTAGTTCAGATTTTTGTCTTTCTCCGTCATCGGATTAAAAGAAAAAAAGACAAACAATAAAATAGAATTTCGTCTTTTCGTTGAGAGGCTGATGAGCTTGTATATAAAGTGGTCAGTTAGCGATAAATCTTGTCGAATAAAAACGACAATAATCTCGCAAGCGCAACGTACGACGTGGATATTTGTTTTTCTGGTCAAAGGATTTAATCGAAGAGCCTGACATATAATAATCTTCATCTCCTGTTATAATAACAGGAGATAAAGAAATATGTATTAATGTAACATAAACGTACGTTATATGCCCGCGCCAGCTCCACCATATAGGCAGAAAAAGAGAGAGAGAGCGTCGTATGACGGATTTGTTTTCTTCTCCTTACTCCTCGTGTTTCTCCCTCTCGCCGGTAGGGCTTCGAGGCCATTTTTGGCGGGAAACTCCACACAGTCCTGGCAGAAAGATTATATATACACGTGCTCTCGTTTGACGCATGTGGGACACAAGCTGCGCATGTCAGCAGCGGGAACTCCCAAGCGCTTTGGTCGATTCACCCTCGTCGAGAGGAGAGTGTAGAGCGCAAGGTGGCCTTTCGCCCTTCTCTTCTCCTACGAAACGCAATTCATCTCCATATATGTATTTTGTGTGTTTGTGTTACGTATACATCCGACGAGCGATACACGGGGGAGTTTACCAGGATTTTTTGATGGGATCATAGGCTCTCCGATGACGATAGAGGGAGAGAAGTTTTAACGAGAGTGAGAGGGTGCAATGAGATTTCTTGGGCGTATATTTTACAGAAGCGCGCGCGCAGCTTGCGCGAATTCCCACACGCAATGAACAAGGGCGCATGCTCTTGCGATTTCCACCCCTCGTTTAAGAGAAACGCCACCGACCCTCTTTCGCATCACCATCTCTTTCATTTATTTCCCTTTGCCCTCTTTCTCTTTCTCTCTCTCTCTCTCTCTCTCGCTTTTGTCGCTGGTGGAGAAGATGATAAAATGCTTCCCTACGGCTTTAATGACTCCTTCCCCGAGGTCCGAGGATTTAACTACCCGTTCGTTGTTGTAAAAATCTGCTCGTTCTTCTCCCTCTCTTTCTCTTTTTTCATTTACAGTTGTATTACACAGCCGAATAGTGCGAAGAGGTGTTGATGGCGAGAGGGAAACTAAATAATGTACAAGGGGGGACCCAAAAAAAACGGGAATTTCGTCATAATTTCTTTATTTTTTAATATTTTTACACCAAATTTTGATCACCTTCAAAGTATTCTCCTTTGACCACAACGCACCTCTGCAAACGATCCTTCCAATGTTCAAAACATTTTTTAAATTCACTTATCGGAATGTTCTTTAGGCCTTCCAGCGATTTTTGTTTTACCTCCTCCGCAGTGGCAAAACGCTTGATTGCCGCTTTGTTTCGGGGTCGTATCGATAGCACCACGATTCATCACCAGTAATCACCCTGGAAAAAAGTTTCGGGTCCTTTTCGAGCTGATTTTGAAGTTCAAAATATGCCTGAAGTGGACGCTCCCTTTGCTCGTCTGTGAGAAGGCGAGGGACAAATTTGGCTGCAACTCTGCTCATGTGCAAATCTTTGGATAAAATCCTCTGAATTGAACTCCATGATATCCCAGACATCTCACAGAGTTGATCAGTGGTTCGGCGACGGTCTTCATGAATGAGAGCATTGATTTTGTCAACGTTTTCGTCACTTCTCGACGTTGAGGGGTGTCCCGAATGGGGTTGGTCTTCAATTGACATTCCTCCATTTTTAAAACGTGAAAACCACTCGTAGACTCTGGTTTTACTTAGGGCAGCATCTCCATAAGCAGTCTTAAGGCAGTCGTCCGGTCTAGAGCGAGATTTTTGACGTCATTTCTAATTTGCAATAACGTTTAAACCGTTGAAGTTGTCTTGATGAAAATTTACACGTGCATTTATTGATCCTTAGAGAATACTTGTACATTTAAAAAAAAATTATTTTAAATATTTTCATGTAGTTTTTTGCCTTGTTGCAACATTGTGCGCCGAAATCGGTGCCCACTCTGGACGATGTTGTATGTATCTGAAAAAAAAAAATATATATATTCTCAATCTGTATGAGTATTCTGAGCACTGGTAGCAAAATTGGTACTTAAAAAAATTTTTTGACAAAATGGCGGCCTGTTGAACTTAAAATGTCGGCAAAATTATTGTTCGACCAAATTCTGCTACCAGTGCTCAGAATACTTAAACAGATTGAGAATATATATATATATTTTTTTTCAGATGCATACAACATCGTCCAGAGTGGGCGCCGATTTCGGCGCACCATGTTGCAACAAGGCAAAAAACTACATGAAAATATTTAAAATAATTTTTTTTTTTATATACAAGTATTCTCTAAGGATCAATAAATGCACGTGTAAATTTTCATCAAGACAACTTCAACGGTTTAAACGTCATTGCACATTAGAAATGATGTCAAAAATCTCGCTCTAGACCAGACGACTGCCTTAAACATTACAGTAATTTCCGCGGCCGATTTCCCCAACAGGAAACGAAATTTCACAGCAGCAATAACTCAGGAGACGTGTCCCCAACGGACACCTGGTCGAGCAATGGGTTCCCCCACTCACCCTCCCCTCCGCAGCGCAATTCCCGTTTTTTTTGGGTCCCCCCTCGTATGTTCGATCCACCTGGTAGTGAAAGACACGTTATCACGGGCGGACGAAAAATTCATAGAGAAAAATTAACAAAATTTACTTCACCAGAGCGTATAACGAAAAGTGGTTATAAAAAAAAATCAGAAAAAATTGATAAACGATTAAAATGTTTTGTTACGATCGTGGGAACCGGAAGAAAGTACGAACTAATATTGCTATACAACGGTGCGGGTCACAGTTACGTTTCTTTTTTACCCCCGTAGTGACAACCCTCTCTCGGCTGTCCCTCGTAAAATGCCAACCTCTTTAAACGCCCGCTGTGCCACCCCGAAGGAATCCCGTCGACGCGAGGTGTTTCATCTATATTTGCATACACGTTAGAGTAACCAACGAATATATGCCTAAAGCAACTCTCCATCTCGTTCTCTACGCACGTGCTATACTCTCTTCACGTTCCGCGGGAACGTAGTCTTTCCAAGTTCACGCATGCACGTAACCAGGAACGTTTTTCTTCCCTCTAATACACGTAATGTTTTTTTTTTTTTTTTTCGTAAGATGAAGAGAGAAATATGAGAGAGAAAGAGGGGTGGAGAGAATGTTTGGTGGAAGGTGTAGGTAAGCTATTATATTATAGAGTGCGTGAGTGTACGTATGACGTCAGCTACTGTGAGGCATTAGCCGAAGCAGCTGCTCGCGATTTCTCACGCGTCCAAAAGCCACCCCGAGACAATCGAGTTTGATTCCCTCGTGTGTACGACGAAGAGTCCAAAGAAATGTGGCTCTCGGCTTGTTCCAAAAGACGCAGAGAGAGGGAGAGATGGCGAACTCACGCGGAGGCTGAATTGAGGTGGGGATCACCTACGGCCACTCTCATACCTCTCTATGCTTTTACGTGTCTTGTTATATTTTTTTTTTCTATCTTTCTTTCTTTACCAACCCGCATTTGCATCTACGTGTTTCAGTACTCCGTTCCTCAAAAATCCTAGACTATAATTAGCATCCCTCGGCATTTCAGTTGTCCCATGTACTTTTTTCTTTCTTTTACAATGAGCATAGACTGAAAAAAAAAAAAGAATTTAGCTAGTTCTCGCGGTACTTATAATCGTGCGACAGTCTATTTCCAAATGTGCTGCGAAAAGCTCAAAATTGATCTTAACACTTCGTCTGTAAACGTGGGTCTTTCGCGTCCGGCCATTATTTCATCCTTCTTAATACACTCAAAAATTCTGAAAAAATTCATGCTACTGTTCGAAATATTCATTTTGAAGTACCAATTGTAAAATTCTCGAAAATTTAAATTTTTTCATTAATTTTTTTGTTAAATAAATGAATAAATTGGGAAAAAAAATTTATTTACAAAAAAAAAATTGTAACTCAGAGAAAAATTAAGATAGCGTAATTTTCCAAATTGCAAATTAAAGGTGAACAGTGTAGCTTTGGGAAAAAAATTATTTCGTTTCGTTTTTTTAAAGCTAAATGTTTAAGTTTTGGACGTGAAAACAGGCAATAAATTATGTACGATGCACTGCAGGTACAAAACAAAAGTGATTTTGCTGGGGCATGAACGATCCAGGTTTACAGACGAAGTGTTAATAAGAGTTACATCAGCCCCAAATTAATAATTCTTTCTGGACATTCTCGAAAATCTTGTTTTCCCTCAAGGATACTCCGGACCTTTGGATCTCAATGTACATTTTTTTGATACATTACCACAGATTCCAGAAATGTTATCATCAAAAACGTTATTCATGACAAATTGTTACAAGAAAGAATACAAGTATCGGACTTTGTTTTTCGTTCAACAACAATTAGCCGTAAAATGAAAATTTTCGGCCATTTAAGTTAAAGAATTAAAATTATGTAGGTCATTTGACCCAGTAGTCTTTGGGAAAATTAATGGAAGATTTTTACTACAAAGTGTTCTATCTTCGGACCATAGAAATATAAATAATTCTTTGCTCATCTGTATACATAGAGAAAGTTGGTTTCGTCTATCCGAGAGAGTTAACATTAGAATAACTAACATAGATATGTGACACACCGAAAGAAAAAAAAAAAGAAAACTCACCGTAGCTCATACTACAGCTGTGAGTTATTTTTTCTATTTTTTTTCGGCGATGCGACATGCATAATGCACCTTCCGCGTCTGGTCAGAGAATCGCGCATAGGCCCGCCAGGATCTCGTGACGATCCTGGCGAAAGAAATAAAGCATAAAATTTGCGATCGTCTCGCGGTTTCGATTATCTCGTTTTGACGATCTCCAGACGAGGTGAAACATACGCTAGTCTCGAGGCTGAGACAACGTTGACCAGATTTGACCCTCTCACTTCTCGTGTCAACACCACGACGGGCCACCGAATGTCATTTTGTTTTTTCATCGCAGACGCGACCCATAAAGTTTGCCCGCCTATATACATCTGTATGCATAGTCAAAATCGTCTCTATGTAGGTCCTTTTCTCACGACGAATCCTTCGGACAAAATTCACCAACTCTTAGATTGTAGCGTCGACAAACATAAGTGAGAAAACACGAGAACGATTTGTCTATGTACTTTTAGCTCGTGTTCCGGGATGCTAGACGCGTATCCCATCGCCGGTAGTAACAAATATGCATTTGAGAGTACACGAATGAATAATGCAGTGACGGCCGAGGAGGCCACGAGACACACCGGGGCTTTTTATGCAACGAGAGATCTCTTACCGGGACCGCTCCTGCTGACCTAGAACCCCTCTCACTATCTCTCTTTCTCTCTTCCGTAGTACGTACAAACTCTATGACCATTTTATACACGCTAGCACACAATCCGCACGTTTACAAGTCCGCACGTCTAATGCGCGGAGAATTTTACTAGGATATATATTCAGTCCACGAGGAACTGCATTTGATTTAACGCGGCCAATGCGGCGCGTGGAATTGTCCTGGATCTTGATCAAGTCCGAAGGAACTACCGCGCTAGCCAAATTCCAGAAGTAACGGTACGCAAATAATACAACCGTCGGGGAGGGAATACCCTCCGTCTAAAAATGAAACGCGAAAGGAATGAAAAAAAAAAAAAGAATAAACGATGACCCAGAAAAATAAAAAATAAAATATCCTATCACGTACGAAGAATCGACCAAAGAGGTTAGACGCAGTTGGACATTTCAAAAAATCGATTTCTTTAAATTGCATTTTAGGAATGTACATATATTTGAGTATATTCTCTGAAAATTTCAAATCGATCCGGACAATATTCTTGGAGATACGTGCATATTTGTAAGGACGTTCGGAGCGTTACAAATTAGACGGCCTAAACTTTGAACGCGTTTTTCTCAAAACGGTGTTTTCAAAGTCGGTGAGCACGATTTCTCAAAAACGGCTCAACCGATTGGACTGTAATTTTAACACAACCTTCTCAGATATATTCTTCGGGTATCGATCGACGGAATAAGATGTCCGATAATTATTTATATTTTTTTTAAACAATTCAACGAAAATATTTTAGTCAAATATTGGAATTTTTTCTTTTTGGAGCCGTCATTTTATAAAAAATCAAAATTTCGACTATTCCTTCGATCAATATCTAGATTTATCTATCCACTAATAGAATCTTTTTGGTTTTTTTATTTTGGATAATTCAAACCGGAGATATCGTGCTCACCACTAGACTCCTTTTTTTAGAGGAGCTCCCGGAGATCGACTATAGTAGCTTGAAAAATCATCATTTTTACAAGTAAAAAATATGAAAATAAAGTTAAAAGTTACCACAATACGTATATAAATTTTTACGTTAATAAATTGAAATGTCTTTCCAGAAAAAATTCTTGAAAAATCGCCTTTTTTCGGTCTCGATTGCGTATTCAAAATACGTAATTTTGAATTTTCGCAGGCTACGTATACTCGATTTTCGATTTTTTTGTGGCGATAGGTTGGTACTCGTGTCCCTCACTTATGCTGATAAAATCGGCCATTTTGAATGTTTAGTTAATTGTTGACAGCCGTTTTGGTTAGACGTGTTTTGGCTTGTCGACGATTTTTGCATATTCCAAAAATTGGATCAAAGAATCTGTATGAAATTTTGTGTGAAAAACAAAATTAAGTGCGCGGACGCATTCCGAATGTTGACTGTGGCATATGGTGAAGCTACCATGGACTGAAGCAACGTTTATCGGTGGTACAAAATGTTCTCAGAGGGCCGAGAAAATGCGAATAGCGAAATGCGTTTCGGACGCCCGAGCACATCAACAACAGACGAAAATCTTGATGAAGTGAAGAAAATAATATTGGCCAATCGTCGAATCACCGTTAGAGAAGTTGCTGAGGAACTAAACATATCGATTGGCTCGTGCTATTCGATTTTTACCAATGATTTGGGCATGAGACGAGTCGCCGCGAAATTCGTGCCAAAATTGCTCAATTTCGAAGAAAAACAGTGTCGCGTTAACATTGGTAAGGAGCTGTTGGACTCGGTCCGCGACGACCCAAATTTGCTCCAGAGGGTCATAACTTGGTGACGAATCATGGGTTTATGGCTATGCCGTGGAAACCAAAGCTCAATCGTCGCGATGGAAGCTGCCTTTTTGGAATAGGCAAAAATCGAAGACAAGCCAAAACACGTCTAACCAAAACAGTTGTCAACAATTAACTAAACATTTAAAATTGCCGATTTTTTTAGCATAAGTGAGGGACACGATTACCAACTTAACGCCACAGAAAAATCGAAAATCGAATATACGTAGCCCTCGGAAATTCAAAATTCGCGATACTTTTTTAACAGATCTCGTAACTCCTAAACACGTTTGTGCGGTATTAGCCCCCTCGCGGGATTTGCCAAAGAAGAGTCGCGACGAAAGGATTATTTACGAATGAATTTATCTTAGATGAAATATCTCGGGGCTCTCCTCGACGTGAAACAGGCAAATAATTAGAAATCGCGCGACTGATAAGTTACGCGGAAAGTTCGCGTATATTTTGACATCGGCTAGGATACTTCGAACCTCTCTGTTTTGGTACAGAACGACGTTGCGTCGTATCGTCGTTGCGTCGAGCAATTCCGCGAATAAATTAATTCGAGATGCCGCCGGGTTGACAGATTTAATTGCAAAATCGAGAGAAAAAATAGATTTAAAAAACAATTGACTACATTTAGTTCGAAAATAAAATGTATTTGTCGTTAATCAATACTTGTAACTGTAGTTACGTAATTCTAAACTTGATCTAATTCACTTCAGTCAATTATTATACAAATCGTTTGCTTCAATTTTTATCGCAATGACATTGTTTCAATACTTTTTGGCCATTGGCAATTATCGTTTTGTTGTTCGGTAAAGAAAATTTGATATGAGAAAGAAGTAGAAAATGGATAAAATTACGAGAAGTGAAAAAGTTTAATGAGCGACACTAGGATTTTTTTGTAACCAGGAATAATTACAACGCTTGTCTGTACGTAGACAAGACGAAGGTAGTAAGAGATCTCGGTCTCATGCATCTCTCAGTGAGTTTGCCGGCGTGTTCGAGCAAAGGAACACAACCGAGGGACCGAGGGAGGACTTTGAAACCTGTCGCTGAGGATGAGACGTCAACTCTGAATCTCGTCTTCTTTTTTTTTTCAATTATTTTTCACGGTACGGTTAATTAACGATCGGCGTCTCAGCCGGGATTGCATAAGAGAGCAATAAGGGAGTAGGGGAATTAACGGCATAGATCCGAAGAGGCTGTGAGAGAGAGAGAGAGAAGCGATAGAGGAGGATAAGGTAGATATCGAAGGCAACGCCCTGATAGCAATTAAATTAAACCGAGATCTCGTCGTTCCGATAAGCAGACAATTAATCAGTGCAGCCGCGACAATCGGACATTTCATTAACTACTTGGCCGAACGACCGGGATGATTCGCGAACCGTGAATGTCACTCAAACATCACGTCAACAACATTATACATTATCAGCAACACAAAATATTCGATATTACAAAAAAAAATATTTTTTTAAATATATATTAGCTATTAACAAATTTGAGTTATTTCATATTCATTTTATATGTATAAAATAATAAATTGGACAGTGTAAATACCTATATACAGTGGGTCAAAAAAGTATTCATACACCTTGTTTTCTTTGCGATAACTTTATAGACATAAGCGATACGCAAAGAAAGCCAATTTTATTTAATAGTACATCAGGTACAGAGATAAACTGCAAATGGAGAATTTTTTCCCAGGAATAATAGAAGAATTATGCAAAAAAAACGAAAATTTTCGGGCGAAAAAAGTATTCGTACACTTACGATTGAGCTGCTAAACCTCGATATGCACTCACGGACGGTCTGACCTCTGCGTACAATGTAAACGAGTCTTCGTTTACATAATAGTTTTGACCTATTCCATGCGGTAGTAGATCTTCAAGCTCTGCACCAGACACGATGGCAAAGAAAAGCGAAATATCAATATCCATGCGAGATAGAGTGATTTTTCGTCGGAAACGCGGTGAAAGTTATCGAAAAATTAGTAAAGAACTAAATTTAAGTTTCGCAACAGTGCAATATATAATAAAAAAATACGAAAGAACAAACAGCACAGAAAATAAGCCACGAACCGGTCGACCGAGAATACTAACGGTACGAGAGCGTCGGAGTATTGTTACAGAGGCTACAAAAAAACCGTTCACAAGTGCTCGCAGTTTAGCGAATGATGTAGCGTCAACATCGGGGAAGAGCGTGTGCCCCCGGACTATTCGAAACGTTTTGCATTCTGCCCAAATATACGGCAGAACTGCCCGCAAAAAACCATTAACTAATAATTTAAATCGAGAAAAACGTTTAGGTTACGCAAAAACCTACGTAAAAAATCTATAGAATTTTGGAAACATGTCGTATTCTCGGATGATTCGAAGTTTAACATCTTCGGGTCCGATGGAAAGAAATTCGTCTGGCGGAAACCAAATACCGAGCTCCGGCAGAAAAATTCAATACCGACTGTAAAGCACGGCGGAGGAAGCGTCATGGTTTGGGGCTGTATGGGATATTATGACGTTGGTAATCTGGCTTTTATAGATGGTACAATGAATGCCCGGAAGTATATCGACGTGTTGCGCAGCAATTTCAAAGCGAGTGTAGATAAAATGGGCCTAGGTGGAAATTTCTACTTCCAACAAGATAACGACCCGAAACATACTGCCATGACAACGAGGGAATGGTTACTCTATAATGTCCGCAAAAAATTGATTACACCACCACAATCTCCGGACATCAATCCTATTGAAAATTTATGGCACTTGGTGGATGTAGAAATTAGAAAAAGAAAAATAAACAAATCCGATCTCCAAAGAGTGCTTTTAGAAGAATGGACGAAAATGGCAAAAGAAACAACGCAAAAGCTATAGTAGAATCCATGCCTAAGAGACTCGAGGCGATAATTGAAGCAAAAGGGATGCACACCAAATATTTGTTATAATTAACAACTATGATGATGTAGGTTTTCACTATAATCGTAAGTGTATGAATAGTTTTGCCCGAAAATTTTCGTTTTTTTTGCATAATTCTTCTATTATTCCTGGGAAAAAATTCTCCATTTGCAGTTTATCTCTGCACCTGATGTACTATTAAATAAAATTAGCTTTCTTTGCGTATCGCTTATGTCTATAAAGTTATCGCAAAAAAACAAGGTGTATGAATACTTTTTTGACCCACTGTATCTTTAAAATCGATTTCAAAGTGATGAAAATTTTTTTTTTCCTACAATCCTCCTCTGTCTCATTTAAAAAAATAGTAGAAATATTATCCGACGTTAAAATAAGGATTGCCACCAATCAGCAGTGTGAACGCAATTTCGGTGGTCTCACTATTGGCCGCTGTCAATAATGTGAGGCAATTTTGCTGAGTTTCTAATGTCAATACAACTGAAAGCTGTGTAAAATATAGTCTCCTGTATTGGTCAGATATTCCGTAATTTTCCTCTGACCTCGTGCAAATGGGATACAGCAGTTCTGTAAGAAATATTGACCGCGGGCAATGTACTCTGACGGATGGTCTCGTGGAATGAAAATGTTAATCAAGGGGAAAGGGACGGATTAGGAATTTTTTTTTCCTGAAATCAATTACTGTGTCTCGTAAAAAAAAATGGTAAAAATATTATCTGACGTTAAAATAAGGATTGTCGCCAATCAGCAGTGTAAGCGCGATTTTGGTGGTCTCCAATGGCAGTGTTGACCGCTGTCAATAATGTGAGGCAATTTTGCTGAGTTTCTAATGTCAATACATCTGAAAACTTGGTAAAATATAGTCGTCTGTATCGGTCAGATATTCCGTAATTTTCCTCTGACCTCGTGCAAATGGGATACAGCAGTTCTGTAAGAAACAGTGACCGCGGGCAATGTACTCTGACGGATGGTCTCGTGGAATGAAAATGTTAACCAAGGGGAAAGGGACGTATAAATCTGAAAAGGATACATTTTATAGAAGCACTAATCATAATAATAAATGAAATAATTAATGCCATTGAAATTTATGCATAATTAATTCGTGCAGATTGAAAATCCGATACAAATTATGAATTGCTTTCTTTTTAATTGATTCCCGACTATCTTATCTATCGTCTTTCATTTTTCCGTAGCATTATACGTATTACATTAAAATTCATTCATTTATTTTGTACTTCGTCAGGATATAATCCACATGATGATATAAAAATGAAATCAGGACGAGCAAATACTTTGCAATATCATTTACGAGCACTTGGAAAGTACAACGTCCCCCGACCCCAAGAGCAACATCAGAGCATATACATATATATGATGTGTATATATATGTACAGAGCATATACATATATATGATGTATATATATATGTATTTGCATATAATGTGTACGAAGACAGCAGCCACCTGTCGGATAGTCTCCTCGCCTGGTTGGATCTCGACAAATTAATTAACGAGGCCAATAATAATTTAAACCCACTCACTTCTCCGGCTCTCGTTTTCCACATCGTAAATTTTAATCTGTATTAAATTCAACGAAGTTGTGTCGCAGGAATTGAACGATAGGGTTTTGTTTTTTTAATAGATTTAATGCACTGGCGAAATGAAGTGTTCGTTCGAAGTCGCTTCTTCGCGTTGCCGCTTTTGGTCACGAGTCAGGGTGAGATAGAAAACCGCAAAGTTTAATTTCTACCTGGCAAAGACTCTTGATATATATTTTATATATATATATATATATATATATTTATACATGTAGTTGTACTTCGTTAAAGAGTCGCGGAGAGAGGAGAAACGGAGGAAGAAGATGAAGAAGAAGAAGTGAGTTGTTGTGAAGCGTGGGCGAGATTGCGAGGGTCATTCTCTCACTCCCTGGCTGGCACGGATAATTATTGGTCACGCCGCAGCATTGCTGGTCAAGGGGCAAAAGCCCCGAGAAAGAGAGAAAGAGAAAACGATCGAGTAGAGTCCCCTTGGGACTGACCACTGAAGATTCCATGTTATTTTCGCTGATTACATTCATTATCGGATTTAGAGAAGCCGCGGTCTTTCTTTCTCTCGTTTCGAGGTAAAAATACTCCTTCGTGTACCGGAATTACACTTGATTCCCCTCCCCGATCTCTCACATTATTAGGTATACGTATATTTTTAGTAAGAACAAATCACGAATTTGCAAACTATCGATTCACTGTGCGGTTTTCTCGCTTATATATATATATATATATATATATATATATATATATATATATATACGCGTTCGATTTCGTGGGACGAATTGCCATTGAGTCTTATCATCGTCGCAGAGCTATACGCCCACGCTCGATAAGCCTCGAGACAACCTCGTGACCTCTCGCGACGCATCAAATTCTCTCGAGCTCAATCGGATGTGATTTTTTAAAAAGTATTATTTTTTTCTTCACATTAGACGATCGTTAAACATCGGATGAATTTAATTTGCAATTTATACTGTTTCGTAAACGAAAATCGAGTTATTGAAATATTTTCGTAAAATCGTTCATTCTCTTCTTTAATTGGTGGAGACATTTTTGTTTCTTTTTCAAACAGAACGTATCGCGCTGAAAACAAATAAAATACTGAACAAGGATAATATTGTGTTTGACGAAAAATGATCAAAGAATTAAAATTTTTATTAACTTTGAATAGTAATAGACTAATAGAAAACTTAATGATCATATTAATAAATTATTTTAAAAAATTGAGCTTAATAAAAATTTCGGGAAAAATTGTGAGAAAGGATAATATGGAAATGTCGAAATCGCAGATTTATTTTCATCGCGGTGAAGATACTCATCGGCGTAAAATGTTCAACAAGGATAATATTGAGTTTGACGAAAAATGATCAAAGAATTTAAATGTCCATTTAATTTGCATATGCGATAGATTAGTAGAAAACTTAATGATCATATTAATAAATTATTCTAAAAAATTAAACATCGCACGATTGAGCTTAATGAAAATTCGGGAAAAATTATGAGAAAGGATAATATGGAAATGTTTAATTCGCAGATTTATTTTCGTTGCAGTGAAGATAATTGTCGGCGTAAAATATTAAACAAGAATAATATTGATTTTAACGAAAAATGATCAAAGAATTAAAATGTCTATTTACTTTGAATAGTGATAGATTAATAGAAAACTTAATGATCATATTAATAGATTATTCCAAAAAATTAAACATCGAATGATTGAGCTTAATCAAAATTAGGGAAAAGTTATGAGAAAGGGTAATATGGAAATGTCGAAATCGCAGATTTATTTTCGTCGCGCGAAGACAGTAGTCGGCGTGAAATTATTTTTCGTTCGGGATCTTCGCGCATCGCGTCCTATCACGAAGTTCGTTCGTACACTGTGAGCGTGTCGACGCTCTGTCCAATTGCGGCCAATTGTCAAACGTTCCCATTTACGTTCGATAATCGATAGGAATCCACACGGTGGGTGGGTTTGATGACGCTCGAATACGATAAATATTACGTTGTTACCCATCGCGATAGAGAGAAAACGTGCACGCCGCAAAGAAACGCAGCATCGCCGAGTTTGTTACGAGAACGAATCGCGCAAATTATCGTTTATCGAAAATATACGTATCGCCAATCCGCGAGCACCGGTATCTTTCCCGTTTTTTTTTGTTTTTTTTGTTTTTTTTTTCATTCTCTCTTTGCGCAGAGCAAACTTTCTCATAGTCTTGTTTTTTTTTCTTTCTTGTCCACGATCCCGAGAGCAACGAGAACGAGAGAGATACGGGCGAGAGAACACGAGAGAACGCGAGAGAACGCGAGAGTTAACGAGAGTTAGCGAGAGTTACGCGATCGATCGATGACGTACGCCCACACCCGAGAGTCAAGCAAACAAAGATAATCCCTCGATTTCTTATCGATACGAAATGTGTTTATGTACTCTCTCGTATACGCAAATCTTGCAACGCAGCTACATTCGTTTCTTTTCACAATTTGTACTTTATTTGTTTGCGAATGTGTGCATTTTTCGATTCGAAGAAATTAAAAAAGAAGATAAAACGCTTGCGGCAATGATGACATAACGGAGCGCTTAGCAGAGGTTTTTTTTTTTCTCTCTTCATTCATCAATTTAATATCAGCTGATTATGCTGTTGAATTATATTTGATATCTCAATCGCATTTAGTTCAATTTCGAACTATTATATAGCAACGCGGTTTCGTCGTATTACCTTTATTTTATTTTGTTCTTCGTCTTTTTTCTTTCTTCGTCATTTCTTTCTGCAAAGTTCATTCATCAGTTCGATATCACTTGAGATGTATATTCATTCTCGTTTAGAGAAGCTATCCAGGACCCCCATTGCTTCGCTCGTATTATACATCGATTATCGATTGACTAACCCACGCTCCGATACACTGGAGGTTGTAACGTCACTATCGATACGTTAATTAAAATATCGCGGCGATGGAGGCCGCCGGGCGTGCTGGTGGACCCACGCTACATCGCCGACCACTCTTATATTCTTTCTTTTTAGTTTTATTTTTATTTTATTTTAATTTTTTTTCATTTTTTTTTCCACGCGTCATTAGCATACTCGATTCTTAATACCATTTATCCATCGTTGATTCTCCGATTCTCCTTTATGGCCCTTTAGTCTCCCCGACGAATTTTGTTTAATATATGTTCAACGATCGAATCGATTTCGTTCTCCCTAGATTCTCGTTTCGTTCTTTATACCGTAACGGTATATATATTGGGGTTATTTCACGAGGAATAAAATCTGTTTTTAGAATTTTTTTTCTTCTCTCGATTAATCGCTATAGTTATGCGGGATTAGTGAACCGTACAACAGCGGTAGCACGTCAAAACATCACGTTGCAATAATTTTACTCATAATAACATCGCAGGCGAAAACTACACAGCACATATTTACACATCCGTTTTAGTGGGTTTTGTTGGGTTTGTTGGGTTTTGTTGGGGTTTTTGGGTTGCGTTGCTGCGTTTAAAACCCAATAAAACCCAACAAAACCCATTAAACCGCATGTGTAAATATGTGCTGTGTAGTTTTCGCCTACGATGTTATTATCTGTAAAGTAATTGCAATGTGATTTTTAGACATGGAACCACCACAGCAAGTTTTCGTCAATGCAAAATTATGATAGGAATTTATTATCTAATTGGTACGTTGATCAGTAATCATTTCAGAAAAATTGCGTTTTTGTGCTCTTTCTATATTTTTTTTCTTAATCTACATTCCCTGTCCTAAAAGAAGTAAAAACAAAATCAATTTTTTTTTGTCAGTCTAACCGTAAATAAATGTATGCTCTGAAATCATTGTAGTTTTACTTCCGCGTCGATTTGGCATTCCACTTTATTCTCATTCCCGTTATAACGGTTCGAGCTTTAAAATACCGCTGCATTCGTTGAGCTACGAAATATTTTTGTTTTTACATAGATTTTTAAATTTCCATCGTCAATTTTCAAAAATGTTTGCCCTCTTTCCACAATTTTCAAAGTGATTTTTATGATATAAAAAAAAACTGATCGCCAAATCCGGTATCAATGTTTGAAAAATTCTTCAAAATCGATGGTTTCGGTAGAATTTTCAAAAAGGGCAACAATTTTTTTAATCTTCTTCTTTGGCTGCTTTTCAAATTAGAATCCAATGGGAAATTTCCCGCTGGTTGCTATTGATGGAAATTTTTACCTCAAAAAAACTTGCAAATTTTCATTCAAAAGCTGCTTTGAATTGATCCTTTCTGAATTTGACGTTTACCAATTACCCGTTTATCAATCGTTTACAAATTGGTTTCTGCGTTAGAAATACCCCATATATATATATATATATATATATATATATATATATATATATATATATATATTAATCGTCATAACGCAACAACACGACTACAACGTTGAATCGATAGTCGAGAGTTCTGACTCCCGTGGGAGACGTGTTCGACGACGTTGATATCGTCGACCGCGTGCGACTGACACCCGAGACAGTTTATTCCGTATGATATTGCGTTCGTGTAAATGCTCAGCGCGTGTTACGCAACGTGACATTACCATTGCATTTTGAATGACATATATATATATACAATATATATATATACATATATATATTGAGATCATTTGTAGCGTCCAGTACACAAAAATGTGTGAATAATAAAAATGAATTTACTTGATTTGAACGAATATCGATTGACTGAACATTTCTTTGAATTGCATACAATTTTTTTACTTTCACAAATCTATAATTGTTATAATTTAAAAACGTCGATTCCATCCCGGTAAATTTAGTCTGAGAAGTTTAAATAATAAATACACTCAGCCAAAGTATTTGATCACGATGGAAAATTACTCCACTTAAAGGTAGTTGTCTGGTAAGTCCGGTTTTCATGTCTCTTTTGGAGGGCGTTTTTTTGTAGGAAAAAAAAATAAATCGTTTTGGATATTTAGGATGTTTTTATTTACATATTAAAGATACAAAAAAAATTTGTTTGAAAAAATTTAATAGTTTATTATTATTATTATTATTGATCGAAATTGGCACCTCGAAGTTGGCAGCCCGGGTCCTAACTTTTGTTCTACCGAACCGATTGCTTTCAAATTTTAACAGGCTACTTTACACACTTATAGTTCTGGTCGGAACTACTGAAGTTAACTTTCATGGAGAAATAACAAAATGGCGGACTATGGGAAAAAAAACCTTTTATTTTAGCAAAGAAGGGGTTGTAAAATAAAAAGTTAGGGGTGAAAAAATTTCTCGGTAGTTCCGACGAGAACTATAAGTGTGTAGAGTAGCCTGTTAAAATTTGAAAGCAATCGGTTCGGTAGAAAAAAAGTTAGGACCCGGGCTGCCAACTTCGAGGTGCCAACTTCGATCAATAATAATAATAATAATAATAAACGATTAAATTTTTTCAAAATTTTTTTTTTGTATCTTTAATATGTAAATAAAAACATCCTAAATATCCAAAACGATTCGTTTTTATTTTCCTACAAAAAAACGCCCTCCAAAAAAGACATGAAAATCAGCTTAAGTTACCAGACTACTACCTTCAACATATCTATTTGTCTAAAGAAGAATTTTGTTTTCTTTTTCGTTGTAAAATGACTCATTGTCTCGTTTTTACCTTTGTCCGATTGCTTATAACATAACATTTTATTTATTTCACGACGATCATTCCTTTCTTATCGTTCGAAGTAAAATCTATGCGGTCAATTGTATCCAATGTACGAAGAGCTTGGGCTGTCAAAAGTTTTGCTAGCGATGAAAATTTTATATACAATTTTATTTGTATTGTGTAGATTGTGAACAATAATGAATCCTCGTAACCGGTGTTTCATCCAGGACCGGAGGGGACCCGCTCTCGTACGCAAAAAAAGAAATTTCGATGCATCAACATCCACATGTATACGAAAAGTTCCGTGTGGCGTGGGACAGAAACACAACGTTCGCCATTGACTCACGACGCAGGTTACCTCGAGGGTTAATTCTGACGAGGACGGGGGGTTGCTCTGTACTTTGCCGCGATTGACGGAGGGTGAGGACTTTGCCGCAAGAAAGAAGGGAGATGTGTGTGTATGTGAGCATATAAAAATACTCTCTGATAGCGTGGGAACGTGAAAAAAGAGGGTGAATTCTTTCGCCCCATCAAAATTCCCTGCTTCCGAGACCCCACCATCGGTATTTTTCAGCTTCTCCATCATTGCCCCGCCTCGGGAACTCAATAACAAAATTACAACGAAACATTCCGATAACACTTTAGTGATCTACAAAATCTTCACAAAATATTCACGAATAATCTCGTCGAATTCTCTCGAAACTAAAAAAAGGAATTCCAAACGGTATTCAGTTTGCAAAAAAAGGTTCAACTTTCTCGGTCTTGAGTTTCCAACTTTTTCGCGTCTATTACCAAGAAATCACGGCGATGTACATCGCCGCGCGACAGAGAGACAAGGAGACGAAGAGAGGAAAAAAAAAAAAAAAAAAGAAACCCCCGCGATCCAGTAGAGAAAACCAACGAAGGAGGTTTTCTCTGCGGAGTCGAGTTCGCTCGGCCGCGTAAGATTGAGCGAGAGGGGAGCTGCAGAGAGAAACGAGAGGGGAGTTTATCCCCACCATAAAAGTATTTCCCTCTCTCCGGTATCCTGTCGCGTGTCGCACCTCCCACTACTCTTCATCGTCTGGCTCGTATATACCGTACCTACTATCCCATCCAGGGAATATACTCACAGTGGACGTGTAAGAAAAATGTTGAACCCGCACGGACACAAACGCAAAGCCATTGCGGGCAAACTACTCTCGCTACAGATGCAGCTACAGCTACTTGTATGTTACCACTTTTTAACAATCAAACAGACGTAAATCACACGATTTAGTACATAAAGCTAGGAGTTTTTAAGTCTTTTCGCTTCCAACCAAACGTTATGTACTTTTACGTACACAGAGACTCTTTATATACACTGCAATGTGCATATATGTAGTCATACACCCTCGAACAAAACTCACAGCTTCGCGGCATTAACCAACACACGGAAACACATATTTTCACATGTGCGTGAGAATTGCGTGGTGTACAAAGTGACGGAGATGAAATAATACGTCTCTCGTTGCTAAACTTTCTTTCTCACCCTCCCTGAACGCTCTCTTAGCTTATGTTTACACACATACACGAGCAGTATCGAGCTATTTTACATTACAGTAAAAATCATAGATCCAGTGAGCTAGCTATATGGGAAAGTATATAACATATACATATAGATGTATGTTAGTATGTACCACAATACATATGAATACGTACATAACCATGTATTTGTACACAGAGAGAGAGAGAGAGAGAGAGAGAGAGAGAGAGAGAGAGAGAGAGAGAGAGAGAGAGAGAGAGAGAGAGAGAGAGAGAAATGGAAGTGAGGACGATGCTTTGAGCGCGAAGCACGTACGTTAACCAGTAGAGAGGGGCGATTCTCTCTCCCCCTCCCCTGCCCACCCTTCTCCCGCCCGGCTTTAGTCGCCGACTGTCCGCCGACTACGCGCGGTTTATATCGCCGCCGACTCCTCCACCGTCACGTCGCGATTCTCGTACAATTCGTCACCTGTTGCGCTTACACAAGCTTTCCCTCTCTCTCTCCCTCTCTCTCGCCATCTCTGTTTGTCTGATAGATGGAAAAAAAAGCGCGGGTGATGCGACAGAGCCGCGAGATTGAGCACCACAAGGGTTGGCAAACGCATAAACGCGACTGTAATTTACGAGAAGTGATTAACAGGACTCGTTCGACGTTACGTTTCTTATTAACGATTTATCGATAGTGCAGTTTTTTCGTTGTGCCACCTAAATTCTTCCTTTGTTTTCTCCGACCAATTTTTTCTATTCAATGTGATACAAAGTGCAACGTCGTCGATGTGAAAACGTGGTGATGTGGTTTTATCTCTTTCTTTTTGTTACGAAATTACAAAACGTTAGTGACGTTTAATAAGCGTCTCGAGATCTTTTGCGAGGGTGGCTAACATCGATCACGATTGAACGGACGTCGAAGAACGAATTCACAATCCCATTAGTAACGGAGGTAAGTCTTTGATTTATTTTTCATTATTTTATGATGGACATACGCGCAATTCGATTTTTTAATCTATTAAGAAACAATTATATTTCAGTCTTTGGCGTTTAATTACAATTTTTTAAATTTCGTCGTTATTGGTATGCGATGAATTTATTTTAAAAATTCAGGAATCCCCGGGTCGATATTTTGGAATGTTATTGAAAAGTCGAAGTTTGCATTTGCAACGAAAATTCAATCGTGCGTATTATTGACTGTTTGAGAAATACTTTGGTCTCGAAGATTTTATCAACTGATAATATTGAACAAATTTTAACCCATCGAAATTGGGTGATTTAAACGAGACACCTGAGCGAGGGTGGAAAACGTCACGCGCAATTCCCCGAATAATTAACATTTACTAGGGCACAGAGGAAAAATGTATCGGAATCATACAAATTGTATATTTTCATTCAATATCAAATTCACACAAATAAGATCACGTGAAACCCGTTCATGCGAATTCGTATTGTATTTTATTCAAAGTTTATTTCCGTCGAATAAAATTTGTTTTTCCAATTTTCCTCGGGTTAATATCGTTCCGTTAAGGCCGTAGTTTGGTCTAGAGCGAGACTTTTGACGTCATTTCTAATGTGCAATAACGTTTAAACCGTTGAAGTTGTCTCGATGAAAATTTACACGTGCATTTATTGATCCTTAGAGAATACTTGTATATTAAAAAAAAAAATTATTTTAAATATTTTCATGTAGTTTTTTGCCCTGTTGCAACATGGTGCGCCGAAATCGGCGCCCACTCTGGACGATGTTGTATGCATCTGAAAAAAAAATATATATATATATTCTCAATCTGTATGAGTATTCTGAGCACTGGTAGCAGAATTGGTACTTAAAAAATTTTTTTGACGAAATGACGGCCTGTTAAACTTTCATTAATGATATTTCATACATTTTCGGGTATTCGACGAGTTATAAAATGTCGGCAAAATTATTGTTCGACTCAATAAAAAATTTTTTTAAGTACCAATTCTGCTACCAGTTCTCAGAATACTCATACAGATTGAGAATATATATATATTTTTTTTTTCAGATGCATACAACATCGTCCAGAGTGGGCGCCAATTTCGGCGCACCATGTTGCAACAAGGCAAAAAACTACATGAAAATATTTAAAATAATTTTTTTTTTTTAATGTACAAGTATTCTCTAAGGATCAATAAATGCACGTGTAAATTTTCATCAAGACAACTTCAACGGTTTAAACGTTATTGCACATTAGAAATGACGTCAAAAATCTCGCTCTAGACCAGACTACGGCCGTAAAAAAAAAAAAAAATCGTGTCGAGAATGACCGATATAAAAATCACAGTTATTACGTATACATTGATCTATTTTTTTTTCCTCCCCACCACTGTAGCAGCTGCATTTCCTTCGTCGCACGAAAAAGAAAGAAGAAAAATAAGCCGGCGCGTGCTACTAAACGTCTCTAATCGTGAGATAGATGCGCGATCTGTCCAAAGCCGAAAAGCAAACGCGGAAGGCCAAGGAAAAATATATAGAAGGGAAACATACACATATATAAATTTCTTACCCGCCTCTCTTTACCTTTTTTTTCTTCTTTGCCTACTCGATGGGTTTATACTCAGGTATAGGTTTACTCAGGACCTCGATGAAAACATATAGCGTAGTGGTGGTAGTAGTCACATTTATACACATAAATATGTAATATTCGTATGTAGACAGGCAGACAGACAGTTTTTCACGCTCGTGTATATTCGAGAGGACGACGGAAGCTCGAGCGAAGAGCATCTTTTCGGGATAGTACATAGACGACGCCGGGTGCTAATACTAGCCTCCGGAAAGATTACGAGAGTAGGACGCGAAGAGATCCTTAGACTTTTTTACGTAGCACGTGCCCCATTCAGCGAAGCGTGAGGCGAGCGCGCACCCTCGCACACACTCGTCCGGTAACCCAAGCTGCGGCCTCGTCAGACTCCACGGTTGTATATTATACAACGGGAGAGAACGGAGAGAAGAAACTCCCCGGCATCACGATGAGGAACATACATCTTGGGCATTGAGATCCGGCCTGGCCGCCGTGACGAAGCGCCAGGCCCACAAGCTTTGTGCACACCAAAGAGAAGAAGAAGAAAAAAAAAAACTTCTATCCCTTATTTCTTTTTTCCTCTCCTTACCTCTCGTCATACTTCGTCCCTTCGTCGCGGCAGGAATGCTTTCTTTATTATATCACGCATCAAGACGTTAGAACGTCTAGACTTTTCGTTGGGGGGAGGCTAATATGACCGATGAGGGTGGTAAATCCATTGAAAGATCGCTTTCTTTTCTTTAAACGAGTACCGCGAAGTCGAGAGGGCCAATCATTGACGCGTGCCCCATATTTACCCGAGAATGAATGAAAATAATATTTACAAAAAAAAAACGAATAGCGAAGATAGTCAAGAATTTTTCTGGGTTTGATCAGATTTTTTTTTTTCGGTATACAAAAAAATGTATAAACTAAAAAATTTATGTCGTCGAAGTTACGAACGTTCTGGCAAAAAAAAATGAAATGTGCTTAACTAGAGAAAAGTTACGCCTCAATTGTACGGGAGTATATATTCATAGAAAAATGACATGATTTAGCCTGTTAGTAGGCTTAAGAGGCGATGAAATGAAGCTTCGGCTCGGTTTTGTTGAAAAAAATATTATTTCTTGCATTCCAAGCTCGTGTCCTGTTATTTGATTATTCGAGGAAACTGATAGCGCTCTCTGGTATGTAAAAAAATATAAATGAAAATATTTAGGAAAGGAGCCTTGATCAACGCCAGTCAGAATGACCATATTCCGTTCGGGCGTTCATCAAGGTTCCTTTTCGAAATATTTTGGTTTATATATTTTTTTTACATACTAGAGAGTCCTATCAATATCCTCGAATAATGAAATAACAGAACACGAGCTTGGAATCCGAGAAACAATTTTTTTTCACCAAAATTGAACCAGAGAATCATAAGATTTTTGTACGAATATATGCTCTCGTTAATTTAAGGATTAAGTTTTCTCTAATTAACGACATTCAATTTCCTTTGCCAAAACGTTCGTAACTTCAACCACATAAAAATTTGGCAACAATGCGTGTCTAAATTGCAGAAATTTTGTCCGACACTTTGATTAACTTTAATAATTCGAGATTTATTGATTTTACGTGCTTGTTTATCAATGGAAAAAAATTATATTCGATCAAACGGTCCGTATGAGCATCTCAAAAGAAAAGTTCATAAAATAAATGTACGAGCATAAAACAAAAAGTTTGATAAACCCAAGGCAAAACGTGAGAATAATGGAAAATAGGTTCTGCGGTTTTCCCGACAGCTCTCGAAAAATATCCGGGCTAATAACGAGCAATTTGTCAGTATCCATTGAAAACGAGGAAGTAACGCAACGGGGTTGCCCCGAAGAACGGACATAAATCAGGACTTTCCGAAGTCAGAACGAGACGGACACGCCTTCGCAAACGCTGAGGTTAAAGACGGGGGCAATTGTATACGGGAGATCCCTAAATGTCCTCTAAAGTATTGGGTGATTTTTGTAAGGGTCGCGCGCGTGTTCTGGTCAAGCTCAAAGACCCCGAAAAGGGCTGTTCCAAGACGTTAACGCGCTTGTAAAACGCGGGGGTGTGTTTCCATCGGTCCCCTATTTTTTTTTCTTCATTCCTGCCTATTCTCTTCACCGGATCCCTTTCCCAAGGATGGTTCACTAAAAGGATCGGCTCGTTACACGCTTCTTCGCTTGTAACGGCGAATGACCACCCGCTGCTCTTGTTTGCCCTGTTTTTCCACCGTTTAACGGAGGATGTAATATGTGATCCGTACAAAGTACGTTGTATAATGGCTTACGCGCCAAGAGGCTCACCGAACACCGGTCACTATTGTCCGACTGACCGCGGTCAAGCTTGAAGGAACTTTTCTTGATTTTTTTCCTGTTATATGGAAAGCCGTGGAGACAGCCTTCTCAACGTCAATACAGAGAGTCTTGTTCGTTCTCACCCCTAAAGAGATCATTCATAGCTAAAGATCCATGAACCGTGGGCGTGAGGCAACGAGCGATGACCACTGGTCACGTCAGCTGGCTTCTTGAATAGGAATCTTCCGGGCAGGAGATGTGCAGAATTCAATTTTGTTTCAATGACATTTTGTTAGAAAATTAAAGTTAAAAACTTCCTGCTAATGGACAGTCAATTTATTCTAAATAATTTCATCGGTATGTTTAATTTCTAGTAATCGTGTATTTCGTGACACTGGAGTCATTCCGATTCCATCCCCTTGAGGGTTTTTAAAATTTCACAAGAACGACATTCAACGACACATCAAGCTAAAATTGACGTGGGATCGTCTCGTACATCCTTCATATGAAGAAAAAAAATTCGTACAACACAAAGAACGAAACGAAAAATTACCCACGCCATAAAAGAGGTTTATACGAGGATTAAAAATAAAACGATTGCTCTCGCAGAACAAATACGACATACAGAGAGCTTAGCGAGAAGTGAGGAAGAAGAAACGGACGATGTAGCCGGAGGCCATCGTTGGTTAATCGTCGGGGTCAGCATGCGGCGAAGAAGACGATTCTTTTCTCTCTTTCTCTCCGTTCTCTCTCTCTCTCTCTCTCTCTCTTTCATTTCTCTAAGTTCCTCATCCCCCCGCGTCTCTAAAGCGCGTACAATTCCAAGCACGTATAATTACGCGGTACGTCCTGATTCTCGCGTCGCAACCTCCGCACTCTTCACTATCTAACTTCTTTGCGCATAATACGCAACTTTTGCTGAGGATGGCTAAGGAACACCCGGAAATCACGAGGAGATTCAAACGACTTTTAACTAGTGTATGAAATGTTTTATAACATTTTTTTTTGTTAAAACCCCATGCGACCCCTTCAACGATATAAAAATATCCGACGAATAGTATTCAATGTGAAACAGTACGATTTTTGACAGGACATTCTCCGACCATTCTTACTTAGAAAAGAAAAATAACTTACGTCCCGTGTAAAAAAAAATTGAGTCTACATTAAGTCTTCCACGTGGTCTACGAATAGTCTCCCTATTGGAACAAATGCAGCCTTGAATGTAGATTTCTGACTCAGTGATTAAATCCATTATAAGTCTACGAAAGTCTTTATCTCTCGATAGTGTATGATACGTTCCACATTGAATTTACTGTAAGTCTACAAGATGTCCATGTCCGACTCTTCGAGCAGGATTACCAACAGTTGGCCCGAGATAATGAGTATAGATTTGAATATGGACGTGATAGACCTCACGAAAGACTTCTAGCAGCGTTCTCCTACAAACTACCAATTTTATATTAAAATCTATAATCGTTAGAATATGCAGACTTTTGACATACTTAACGCGGTGGTCTGGTCTACAGCGAGATTTTTGACGTCATTTCTAATGTACAATAATTTTTAAACCGTTGAAGTTGTCTTGATGAAAATTTACACGTGCATTTATTGATCCTTAGAGAATACTTCTACATTAACAAAAAAATTATTTTAAATATTTTCATGTAGTTTTTTGCCTTGTTGCAACATGGTGCGCCGAAAGCCGTCTCAATCGGCGCCCACTCTGGACGATGTTGTATGCATCTGAAAAAAAAAATGTATATATATTCTCAATCTGTATGAGTATTCTGAGCACTGGTAGCAGAATTGGTACTTAAAAAAAATTTTTGACAAAATGGCGGCCTGTTTAACTTTTACTAATGATATTTCATACATTTTCGGGTATTCGACGAGTTATAAAATGTCGGCAAAATTATTGTTCGACTCAATTCTGCTACCAGTCCTCAGAAACAGGCTAGCTAAGGTACGTGCAAAATTTGAGCTCGATCGGTCCATTAGTTATCGAGATATCGCGGGCGCCGATTTGAAAAACATGGTTCTGAGATAGACGCGTTCAAAGTTTTGACACCGTCGCGCGCGCGGCTTGCTTAGAATTTTTATTTCTCGGCTAATTTTTGAAATATCAATAAACGGATTTTCAGGAGCGTATGAAGAAAGATCTAAGGAATTAGAAAATGAAAAAAAAAAAATCGATTTTTTCAAATTTCTAGACCAGACTGCCGCCTTAAATCTATACTCATTACCACGGGCCAACTCTTAGTAATCCTGCTCAAAGAATCGGACATAGACATCCTGTAGACTTCAAGTAAACTCAATGTGGAACGTATCGTACACTATCAAGAGATATAGACTTTGGTAGACTTATAATGGACTTAATCAATGAGTTAAAAATCTACATTCAAGGCTGCATTTGTTCCAATAGGGAGACTTTTCGTAGACCACGTGAAAGACTTAATGTAGACTCAACTTTTTTTACACGGGGTACTATGCCCTGACGCACCATTTCGGATCCTTTCAAAATCACGCTTCAATTAAAAAATCCTCCCCCATAAACTGGAATATCCTTTATGAACAATGTCAGAATAAGACCCGCACCCATTAAACCCTTAATTGATATCGAAGAAGTAATGAAGGTCTTGACAGAGCACTTGATAAATTCATTTGAGCACAATTTGCATAGCAATCCCATTCGTACATTAACCCGCGAGTATATACCCTGAGGACTCTGATACAATTCTTAGCAAGCCGCAAACTCCCTTTAACAGATCCGAACACGTGCACACGTGCATTTTTCTTAGCCGATCTACCTTGGTATTACATTTGAAAAAAAAAAGAAAGAAAAAAACATTGCATTGGCACACAAACTTTGAGCCGTACATCGGTACGTTATGCATCTGTGCTCGGAGGGGGAGGCTACGGTGCAGGGGAAGCTGCGATCAGCGGTGGAAAAACGAGCAACGTCATAACGGTCTTATATCGACTCGTGGCAAACTGAACGGCGTTATCCCAATTCATTTTACGCTTTAAATTCTATGAGTTATGCCCTTTTGTCCGCTAGCAGTCGACATATGGATGGTCCAATGCCATAAGGGCGTCGAATCTTTCCTTACACAGATTTATCGGCCCTTTCGGCATTAAGGGCTCGATGTCGTCGTTGAGACCACATTTGTATGTGTTTGAGTTCCCTCTCTCGTTCTCGTGTCACGGTTTAGAACGGGGAGGTTCAAGAGAGAAAGGGAAAAAAAGAACGCACAACCGACCGTTATTGTACCACCGTCGCTCGTACGACGATCTTTATGTAAGATCTTATACCGGGGATTTCTCTACTCCAGGTATATAAACGTGAGTTTGTGTATGCCCGCTCCATGGCGCACGCCCATGCCACACTGAGGGTGGCTGCTGCGGTTTAATGCATTTTTATTTTATTTATTTTTACCTCTCTCTTTCTCTCTCTCTCTCTCATAGTTTGTTTCATTGCCGTTCCGTTTTCCTTTTCCTTCCGACGGAAAGAAAGTCTCTCGGATTGCCAAGAGACAGAGAAAGAGAGAGAGGGTGTGAAAGAACGCGACTCGGTAAATCTCCTTAGGTCCTGAAGAGCTCGATTTCCAAGGGTGAGACTCTATTGTTGCGAAGCGACGAGAGAGAAATGGTGACTGTGAGAGGTGATAAATTATTGGAATCGACGTAACTATTTCAATTGATCCCCAAAGAAAATTAGGAAGTCATCATTCCGTTAGATCTTTAACATTCGAGATAATAATATTTCCTTATGAAAAGTTCTTTTTCTTTATTAGAATCTTTAGGACATTTTCATATTGCCAATCTAGTAAATTTATGTTCATTCGGACAAAGCAACGAGTAATAAGAATAACACGTTACTTTTCTATCGCAATTTTATATGAATTAATAAAATCTTAAGATTTTATATCTCACACATCAACAACGACAGATATAGTATACAAAGATCTCTTAATCTTTGTCATTTTTATTATTCATCTCGTGTCGTTGTCTTTTTTTTTCGCTAAAAAGTTTCACGCAAATGTCTCTAACCACATTCGCGGTATAACGGTGAATTGTAAACGGCGTATGTGTATATAAATAGTGGGCAGCATATGAGTAAAGGAGAGGGAGAGCGAGGAGATGAGGATGTGCGAGAGATGAGAAGGAGAAAAAAGTTTGAGAGTAGCTTATTGCGTTTTACATACATATACAGTGGGTCAAAAAAGTATTCATACACCTTGTTTTTTTGCGATAACTTTATAGACTTAAGCGATAGGCAAAGACAGCCAATTTTATTTAATAGTACATCAGGTACAGAGATAAACTGCAAATGGAGAATTTTTTCCCAGGAATGATAGAAGAATTATGCAAAAAAAACGAAAATTTTCGAGTCAAAAAAGTATTCGTACACTTACGATTGAGCTGCTAAAACTCGATATTCACTCACGGACGGTCTGACCTCTGCGTACAATGTAAACAAGTCTTCGTTTACACAATGGTTTTGACCTATTCCATGCGGTAGTAGATCTTCAAGCTCTGAACAGACACGATGGCAAAGAAAAGCGAAATATCAATATCCATGCGAGATAGAGTGATTTTTCTTCGGAAACGCGGTGAACGTTATCGAAAAATTAGTAAAGAACTGAATCTAAGTTTCCCAACAGTGCAATATATAATAAAAAAATACGAAAGAACAAACAGTAGAGAAAATAAGCCACGAACCGGTCGACCGAGAATACTAACGGTACGAGAACGTCGGAGTATCGTTACAGAGGCTACAAAAAAAAACCGTCACAAGTGCTCGCAGTTTAGCGAATGATGTCGCGTCAACATCGGGGAAGAGCGTGTGTCCCCGGACTATTCGAAACGTTTTGCATTCTGCCCAAATATACGGCAGAACTGCCCGCAAAAAACCATTAATTAATAATATAAATCGAGAAAAACGTTTAGGTTTCGCAAAAACCTACGTAAAAAAATCTATAGAATTTTGGAAACGTGTCGTATTCTCGGATGAATCGAGGTTCAACATCTTCGGATCCGATGGAAAAAAATTCGTCTGGCGGAAACCAAATACCGAGCTCCAGCAGAAAAGTTTAATATCGACTGTAAAGCACGGCTGAGGAAACGTCATGGTTTGGGGCTGTATGGGATATTATGGCGTTGGTAATCTGGCTTTTATAGATGGTACAACGAATGCCCGGAAGTATATCGACGTGTTGCGCAGCAATTTCAAAGCGAGTGTAGATAAAATGGACCTGGATGGAAATTTCTACTTCCAACAAGACAACGACCCGAAACATACTGCCATGAAAACGAGGGAATGGTTACTCTATAATGTCCACAAACAATTGATTACACCACCACAATCTCCGGACATCAATGCTATTGAAAATTTATGGCACTTGGTGGATGTAGAAATTAGAAAAAGAAAAATAACAAACAAATCCGATCTCCAAAGAGCGCTTTTAGAAGAATGGACGGAAATAGCAAAAGAAACAACGCAAAAGCTAGTAGAATCCATGCCTAAGAAACTCGAGGCCGATAATTGAAGCAAAAGGGATGCACACCAAATGTTAGTTATAATTAACAACTATGATGATGTGGGTTTTCACTATAATCGTAAGGGTATGAATACTTTTTTTGCCCGAAAATTTTCGTTTTTTTGGCATAATTCTTCTATTATTCCTGGGAAAAAATTCTCCATTTGCCGTTTATCTCTGCACCTGATGTACTATTAAATAAAATTGACTTTCTTTGCGTATCGCTTATGTCTATAAAGTTATCGCAAAAAAAACAAGGTGGATCAATACTTTTTTGACCCACTGTATGTGTGTATCTATAGTAAACTAAAGGAACGTAGGTAAGTGCGTCGACGTTTTCGTCGCTATTCGAGTTCAGTAATGCGCGTGAAGCAAAAGCCACATTGGCAAAGTATCTCGGTGTCTCTCCGTATCGTCATATAAGACTCTTGCGTGATTTGCCCAAGAGACAGAGTCGGAGTTAATGGCTGACACCGAGAGCACGCGTCCCTTCTTCTTCTCTCTCTTTCTCTCTCTCTCTCTCGTTTCAATCCTATGTCTATAATATTGCCTCTGTAGATATCTTGCATTGCTATATATCGCACAAGTCGCGAGAGCAAGTCTCTACCCAGTTCTCCATGGAGACACGCGAACGGAGCATAGAAAACGGATAAGAATGTGGCGCGGGGTGGTCCCCGGCGAACAAGTCGCGGAACTTGCGAACCAATCGCCGCGATTCCGATCTCTCGCCTTTATTTCTCTCGATTTTTTCGCTCTCTCCCCCTCTTTCTCGCGAGTGATTCTCTGCGAGACGTGACATGTGCCATTCCACCATCAAAGTGCAAACAACGTCGACTCAATTCAGCAGGTATCCATGCACCAAGCAGAGAAGGGAACTGTTATAATTTTTCCCCGATGCTATGATAAAAATTGATTTCATAGATAAATGCAATTTTTATCACCAGACATCTCCAGCCGTTAGAAATATGAATAATCTCCGAACTAACAATAGTAATTAGAGCTCAAATGACAAAAAAACGATTGAGCATGAACATAATTCATGCACCGAGGATTTCGTACAAGAACCATCTTCCAACCACCTCACTCTAAATACATGCTGAATTTCAAGCTGTTGGGCTAAACCGTTTACCCGTTACAGGCCTGTAACAGACGGACGGACAGACGGAGGAACGAGTCTCGTACAAGATTTTCGTTTTTCGGTACAAAATCCTAAAAATAATATCAAAATATTTCGGAATGTTTAATCAACGGATGGAAAAACTTACCTGTGATTAAGCTAGTAGTCTGGTAACTTAAGCCGATTTTCATGTCTTTTTTGGAGGGCGTTTTTTTGTAGGAAAATAAAAATGAATCGTTTTGGATATTTAAGATGTTTTTATTTACATATTAAAAATACAAGAAAAATTTGTTTGAAAAAATTTAACAGTTTATTATTATTATTATTAGTGATCGAAGTTGGCACCTCGACAAAAAAGCGCGTGGGTGGCCTCGGTGATTTTGGCTCTTGATGTTATCTGAAATCAAAAATTCTTGATAATTCTTAATTTATAGACATGTAATTCTGGTCGGCACTACTGAAGTTAAATTTCATGGATAAATAACAAAATGGCGGACTTCAAAAAAATTTGTTATTTATCCATGAAATTTAACTTCAGTAGTTCTGACCGGAATTCAATGTCTATAGATTAAGAATTATCAAGAATTTTCCATTTCAGATAACATCAAGAGCCAAAATCACCGGGGCCACCCACGCGCTGTTTTTTACATATTAAAGATTAAAAAAAAAAATTTTGAAAAAATTTAATAGTTTATTTCTATTATTATTATTATTGATCGGAGTTGGCACATCGAAAAAAAAGCGCGTAGGTGGCCCCGGTGATTTTGGCTCTTGATGTTATCTGAAATCAAAAATTCTTGATAATTCTTAATCTATAGACATGTCATTCTGGTCGGAACTACTGAAGTTAAATTTCATGGATAAATAACAAAATGACGGACTTTGGAAAAAAAAGTCCTCTTATACTTTTTTTTCCAAAGTCCGCCATATTGTTATTTATCCATGAAATTCAACTTCAGTAGTTCCGACCAGAGTGACATGTTTGTAGATTAAGAATTATCAAGAATTTTTTATTTCAAATAACATCAAGAGCCAAAATCATCGGGGCCACCCACGTGCTTTTTATTACATGTTAAAAATACAAAAAAAATTTAGTTTGAAAAAATTTAATAGTTTACTATTATTATTATTATTATTGATCGAAGTTGGCACTTCGAAAAAAAAGCGCGTGGGTCGCCCCGGTGATTTTGGCTCTTGATGTTATCTGAAATCAAAAATTCTTGATAATTCTTAATCTATAGACATGTCCTTCTTGATGGCGGACTTTGGAAAAAATTTTTTTTTTTCCAAAGTCCGCCATTTTGTTATTTATCCATGAAATTTAACTTCAGTAGTTCCGACCAGAATGACATGTCTATAGATTAAGAATAATCAAGAATTTTTGATTTCAGATAACATCAAGAGCCAAAATCACCGGGGCCACCCACGCGTTTTTTTTTCGAGGTGCCAACTTCGACCAATAATAATAATAATAATAATAATAAACTGTTAAATTTAAAAAAAAAAAAATTTTTTTGTCTCTTTAATATGTAAATAAAAACATCCTAAATATCCAAAACGATTCATTTTTATTTTCCTACAAAAAAACGTCCTCCAAAAAAGACATGAAAATCGGCTTAACTTACCAGACTACTACCTTAAGATCGTTGTGCGGACGAATTGAATTATCGTAATTTTATCGAGAAATATAATTTTTAATGTTTTTACATCGCAATCATAAAAAATATGACGTTTAGCTAATTTTAACCCGAAATAGGCGAAGTCCTAACGATAAGAAAATCTCCGAAAACGAAAAAAAAAACAAAACAAAACGACAAGTTAACATATTGGAGTTAAATGAACCCGTAGCTGTAATAACTTACACGTCGACTCGCAGAAATCATAAATTATTATCGGCCTCGTTATTGCAATGAAGTAATATCTCTTCAAGTACGGTCATAAGCCTGTTTCTTTGGCACATCCGGCTCATCATACGCCATAAATACGATATAAACTGTGAGTATACGCGTATGTATAACTGGACGCGATTACAAGGATACGTACAAACTCACTCTTGCGATATATAATGCGCTTGAATTAGATGTCTGATATGGAACCAAGTTTTCATCGTTCTGAGCGTCGGTGAGACATTGACGTTTTTTTCTTTCTTTTCTTCTCGTATATTCAACCTAGTTAAGCACGATTCGAGGTTTGATACCAATTTTTACATCGTTGAATCATATTTCTCCCCTTAGATCTCATCATCGTGAGAGGTTGGCACTTTTGTTTTTGAGCACGTTCAACCTGATCGAGACGCGCAACCATCTCTTTGCGATGCTCTTTCACGCACATCACATAGTTCCTATCGAGACTTCGTCCGTTAAACATGTGGTACACACTCGAGAGATATCTTTTGCTTGGAAAGGAGGAAGGCGAAAAAAAACCCTAATGAGCTTCTCTCTCTACTCGTCCCCTTTCTCCAGCCAACACGGTGATCCGTAAAATGGTTGATTCGTTGCTTATGAGCGAAACGCCGCCACCGCGCAGTAGTCGTCGTCGTCGTCGGGCTCGTTCTAAAACGATATACACCGTCCGGGGTAAACGAGCAGGTGCCTCTGGTATGCGCAACCGACCCCGCCTACGCTTTATACCACATCGTACACTCTTCATCGGCTATATACAATTTTCTTTTTTTTTTTTTTGTTTACTGCCCTTTCTCATCCGCCGACTTCTCGTTCTCTGGACGTTTATTATAGTCTGGTAACGATCTACCCTGTTCATTTTTACATCTTGTATATAAATGTGAAAAAAACATGATTTGTCGCTATGTTTTTATCGATCGACCAAAACGAGCGCAGTGATGAAACGAAAAATACAATATTTTACAACTTATCTTTGAGATAGCGATGAAAAATTTGGAATGATCCGAGTCATTGCGTTTGTGGGAGACAAAAAAAAATTTATTTTTTACCATTTTTGACCCGTCAAAAAGTTTCTAGTGCGGAAAAATTTGCTCCAGTGAAGAGAGTGACAGTTTACGTCATTCTGGTGTACCTGGTTGTCGTGAAAAAAAATTGAAAAGACATCGTAACAAAAATTTGCAGTACTTGATGATGGGAATTTAAATTTTTTTGTAAAATATCGCAAATAATTGCGCGGTCAACAAGTGGCATTTTAAACCTCGAACGATTACGAAGAGAGTAGAACAAACGTGGAATCGTGATTCAAGGGGAAAATATAGTTTTGTAATAAACTCTTTTTTTTATTTGTTTCAAAAACGGTACATCGGTATATTTTTTCCAATCGATCACGAAACCACTAGCTTCATGAAAACACAACAATTCCCAGGAAACCAGGACTCCCAATAAACGGTGTTTTTTTGTTTCAAAGGTTTTATCACTTTGTTTCCGACAAATCATAGTAGGAGAAATAATAGAGACTTCGGGGAAAAGCTCTTTCTCTTTTGTGTACCAGTATAATCCACCGTATGAACCGTACCATTGGTAGAGAAAAAAATAAAATAAAAATTAAAGGGCATAACGAAAAAAAAACCCACGAAATAAATGTCACCTCTCGGCACGTAGTATCCTTCTTCGTTGTCATGGCGGTTGTTGGTGGTAGTAAGACTGATATAGGTAACGCAATCCCGGTGGATCGCGAAGACGAACGGCGGCAGAATACGATACCCTCACCGGGCCAACGATATCCATGGGCAAGTGGCCCGAGGAAAGAGTCATCGTTGTCCCTCTTCATGTTATTTTATACATATACATATATATATATATATATATGTATAAACCAGTATAGTATAACAGCACCGGAGAGGACATGCGACAACAAGGATGATGAAGAAGAGGAGAACGAGGAGAACACTCCAGCCAGTATTTCGTCCTCATCCCGTATTTACATGGCCCAGAGCCGAATGAATGAGCGAGCGAAAAAAAACTCATCGCACGCAGATGGACCTCGGTCTCTCATTTCTATACGGAATTCTCGGTCTCTCTCTCTCTCCCTGCACCAGCGCGGTACATTTTCGATTTATCTCTTTAATTCTCTCCTTTCTCCTCGCTCTTCGTTCCACTTTTAGTCTCAACATCTCCGACCAATTTGTAACCGACAAATATATGTTTACCATGAGAAACAAGAACTGTAGAAATAATAGGTGCAAATTAAAACATTGCACATCACTTTTCTCCTCGTTGTCAAACATTTTCAAATTTCTCTCTACGAGCAATTGGCTTATTTTTTTTATCCTTTGGCTACCGCATAGAGAAACCTATGTAAATCTTTAAAAACGAGCGATTGAGGTAAATATTCAAAATGTCGAAATATAATATTCGCTCCATGAAATATAAAAATTTTGGAACTTTATCATACACTCAAGCATACAAATATTGAAATTTTTCGTAAATGCTTTATTCCACCGTTTTAACACATTATTCCAAACATATTGGAATTGAAAACTCGTAAATTGTTTTCTTCATGAAACAAAGCTTCCTCTATGACAACATTAATAATGTCTTTAAGCATATTTATGACGTCCTTAAGGACATTTATGTGATGTCAATGGGAGGCCGCGATTTCTGTAAGGGCGGCCAATGACTTTTCGCGGTCGTATTGCGAAAAAAAATGTTGGAACTTGGTCACATACACACTCAAACACACAAATACTGAAATTTTTCGTAAATGCTTTATTCCACCGTTTTAACACATTATTTCAAACATATTGGAATTGAAAACTCGTAAATTGTTTTCTTCATGAAACAAAGCTTCCTCTATGACAACATTAATAATGTCTTTAAGCATATTTATGACGTCCTTAAGGACATTCGTGTGACGTCAATGGGAGGCCGAGGTTTCTGTAAGAACGGCCGATGACTTTTCGCGTCAGTATCGCGACGCAGAGCGAGAGAAGCGTGTAAGAGTTATAGATGTGAAAAGAAAAGAACGAAATAAAAGAGTATGTTCGAAGCCAATCGTGCTCCGTTCTATCTTTATCTCTTTGCTTTACTGTCCAAGAGCGTTGAGATTTTGAGCAAACAGAGAACTCACGAGTCCTATGACTGAGTCTTGCACCTTTTGCACATAATCTTCGTGCCTATATACCAATACATATATGTGTATGTACAGACTGGTGTACGAGAGAATCGCGGCTAGGACGAGTCGTAAATTGAAAAGCTCTCGCGTGTGCATTTGCTTTAGCGAATGAAAAAAAAAGGGGGGGTTGCACACGGTTCGTTACACGAAGAACGAGAAGAAGAAACAGAAGATCCGCTGCTGCACTCACGATGCACGCACGTTTCATGTACTACGTCTACTATTACAAATACTACTATTCCGAGTATATACTCTCTTTCTCGTTCTCTCTCTTGTCGCGATAGGAAGCTCTCGCTTTGGTGCAGCTAGTATGCGGCTATGCAACAGCTATATATAAACGCATATGTAGAAATGTACATATATATATGTTTCTTTAAACAAGTGGTGGTGCAGCGGGTATCGTGTCGCGGCCTTCCACTCGAGGATTGCCTTGAGAAGGTCCCGACCTCGCTAGGTCGTTTGCCAACCTCTCACTCCCTTTCTATCTCTCTTCGTTCTCCTCTCGATGCTAACACAAGGCCTCAATGACTCCTCCGTCGAGACCCACTTGCAGTCGCCGCCTTTTATTATTATTCTTTACGATCTTTTCGTTAATTAATGCAGGATGCAGGATTAATTGATTGCCCTCGTTGGAACAGCCTTTAAGTTCGATTTTACGAGGGTCAAGATTAAAAAAAAAAAGGAATGGAGAATCAGAGGCTAGTTACTGGTTTAATAAGGCTCGTTTGTCTTTTCACCCCGTTCGAAATTCATATTTTATCGGTTAATGCTTCTGTGTCTTCAATTGAGAATACAATAATTGAATTTTCTTAATCGGAAACTTTGGTAATCAGTCCCAATTGTAAGTTTCTTTGACAGTTATCAGTTTAACGCTAAATTGGATAAAAAGGAATGAATTTTTTATTATTGACTCGGAAAATCGTAAAGGATTGAACGTCGTCGAGAATTCGTGAAAACTGTCTGCTATAAGGGCAATTGGGCTTTTATTATTATTCTTTACGATCTTTTCGTTAATTAATGCAGGATGCAGGATTAATTGATTGCCCTCGTTGGAACAGCGTATAAGTTTGATTTTACGAGGGTCAAGATTTAAAAGAAAAGGAATGGAGAATCAGAGGCTAGTTACTGGTTTAAAAAGGCTCGTTTGTCTTTTCACCCCGTTCGAAATTCATATTTTATCGGTTAATGCTTCTGTGTCTTCAATTGAGAATACAATAATTGAATTTTCTTAATCGGAAACTTTGGTAATCAGTCCCAATTGTAAGTTTCTTTGACAGTTATCAGTTTAACGCTAAATTGGATAAAAAGGAATGAATTTTTTATTATTGACTCGGAAAATCGTAAAGGATTGAACGTCGTCGAGAATTCGTGAAAACTGTCTGCTATAAGGGCAATTGGGCTTTTATTATTATTCTTTACGATCTTTTCGTTAATTAATGCAGGATGCAGGATTAATTGATTGCCCTCGTTGGAACAGCGTATAAGTTTGATTTTACGAGGGTCAAGATTTAAAAGAAAAGGAATGGAGAATCAGAGGCTAGTTACTGGTTTAAAAAGGCTCGTTTGTCTTTTCACCCCGTTCGAAATTCATATTTTATCGGTTAATGCTTCTGTGTCTTCAATTGAGAATACAATAATTGAATTTTCTTAATCGGAAACTTTGGTAATCAGTCCCAATTGTAAGTTTCTTTGACAGTTATCAGTTTGATGCTAAATTGGATAAAAAGGAATGAATGTTTTATTATTGACTCGGAAAATGATAAAGGATTTAACGTCGTCGAGAATTTGTGAAAACTGTCTGCTATAAGGGCTATTGGAATTTTATTATTATTCTTTACGATCTTTTCGTTAATTAATGCAGGATGCAGGATTAATTGATTGCCCTCGTTGGAACAGCGTATAAGTTTGATTTTACGAGGGTCAAGATTTAAAAAAAAAGGAATGGAGAAACAGAGGCTAGTTACTGATTTAAAAAGGCTCGTTTGTCTTTTTACCCCGTTCGAAATTCATATTTTATTGGTTAATGCTTCTGTGTCTTCAATTCAGAATACAATAATTGAATTTCAAAAATCGAAAACTTTGGTAATCAGTCCCAATTGAAAGTTTCTTTGACAGTTATCAGTTTGACGCTAAATTGGATAAAAAGGAATGAATTTTTTATTATTGACTCGGAAAATCGTAAAGGATTGAACGTCGTCGAGAATTCGTGAAAACTGTCTGCTATAAGAGCAATTGGGCTTTTATTATTATTCTTTACGATCTTTTCGTTAATTAATGCAGGATGCAGGATTAATTGATTGCCCTCGTTGGAACAGCGTATAAGTTTGATTTTACAAGGGTCAAGATTTAAAAAAAAAGGAATGGAGAATCAGAGGCTAGTTACTGATTAAAAAAGGCTCGTTTGTCTTTTCACCCCGTTCGAAATTCATATTTTATTGGTTAATGCTTCTGTGTCTTCAATTGAGAATACAATAATTGAATTTTTTAAATCGGAAACTTTAGTAATCAGTCCCAATTGTAAGTTTCTTTGACAGTTATCAGTTTGACGCTAAATTGGATAAAAAGGAATGAATTTTTTATTATTGACTCGGAAAATGATAAAGGATTGAACGTCGTCGAGAATTCGTGAAAACTGTCTGCTATAAGGGCTATTGGAATTTTATTATTATTCTTTACGATCTTTTCATTAATTATTGCAGGATGCAGGATTAATTGATTGCCCTCGTTGGAACAGCGTATAAGTTTGATTTTACGAGGGTCAAGATTTAAAAAAAAAGGAATGGAGAAACAGAGGCTAGTTACTGATTTAAAAAGGCTCGTTTGTCTTTTCACCCCGTTCGAAATTCATATTTTATTGGTTAATGCTTCTGTGTCTTCAATTCAGAATACAATAATTGAATTTCAAAAATCGAAAACTTTGGTAATCAGTCCCAATTGAAAGTTTCTTTGACAGTTATCAGTTTGACGCTAAATTGGATAAAAAGGAATGAATTTTTTATTATTGACTCGGAAAATCGTAAAGGATTGAACGTCGTCGAGAATTCGTGAAAACTGTCTGCTATAAGGGCAATTGGGCTTTTATTATTATTCTTTACGATCTTTTCGTTAATTAATGCAGGATGCAGGATTAATTGATTGCCCTCGTTGGAACAGCGTATAAGTTTGATTTTACGAGGGTCAAGATTTAAAAGAAAAGGAATGGAGAATCAGAGGCTAGTTACTGGTTTAAAAAGGCTCGTTTGTCTTTTCACCCCGTTCGAAATTCATATTTTATCGGTTAATGCTTCTGTGTCTTCAATTGAGAATACAATAATTGAATTTTCTTAATCGGAAACTTTGGTAATCAGTCCCAATTGTAAGTTTCTTTGACAGTTATCAGTTTAACGCTAAATTGGATAAAAAGGAATGAATTTTTTATTATTGACTCGGAAAATCGTAAAGGATTGAACGTCGTCGAGAATTCGTGAAAACTGTCTGCTATAAGGGCAATTGGGCTTTTATTATTATTCTTTACGATCTTTTCGTTAATTAATGCAGGATGCAGGATTAATTGATTGCCCTCGTTGGAACAGCGTATAAGTTTGATTTTACGAGGGTCAAGATTTAAAAGAAAAGGAATGGAGAATCAGAGGCTAGTTACTGGTTTAAAAAGGCTCGTTTGTCTTTTCACCCCGTTCGAAATTCATATTTTATCGGTTAATGCTTCTGTGTCTTCAATTGAGAATACAATAATTGAATTTTCTTAATCGGAAACTTTGGTAATCAGTCCCAATTGTAAGTTTCTTTGACAGTTATCAGTTTGATGCTAAATTGGATAAAAAGGAATGAATGTTTTATTATTGACTCGGAAAATGATAAAGGATTTAACGTCGTCGAGAATTTGTGAAAACTGTCTGCTATAAGGGCTATTGGAATTTTATTATTATTCTTTACGATCTTTTCGTTAATTAATGCAGGATGCAGGATTAATTGATTGCCCTCGTTGGAACAGCGTATAAGTTTGATTTTACGAGGGTCAAGATTTAAAAAAAAAGGAATGGAGAAACAGAGGCTAGTTACTGATTTAAAAAGGCTCGTTTGTCTTTTTACCCCGTTCGAAATTCATATTTTATTGGTTAATGCTTCTGTGTCTTCAATTCAGAATACAATAATTGAATTTCAAAAATCGAAAACTTTGGTAATCAGTCCCAATTGAAAGTTTCTTTGACAGTTATCAGTTTGACGCTAAATTGGATAAAAAGGAATGAATTTTTTATTATTGACTCGGAAAATCGTAAAGGATTGAACGTCGTCGAGAATTCGTGAAAACTGTCTGCTATAAGAGCAATTGGGCTTTTATTATTATTCTTTACGATCTTTTCGTTAATTAATGCAGGATGCAGGATTAATTGATTGCCCTCGTTGGAACAGCGTATAAGTTTGATTTTACAAGGGTCAAGATTTAAAAAAAAAGGAATGGAGAATCAGAGGCTAGTTACTGATTAAAAAAGGCTCGTTTGTCTTTTCACCCCGTTCGAAATTCATATTTTATTGGTTAATGCTTCTGTGTCTTCAATTGAGAATACAATAATTGAATTTTTTAAATCGGAAACTTTAGTAATCAGTCCCAATTGTAAGTTTCTTTGACAGTTATCAGTTTGACGCTAAATTGGATAAAAAGGAATGAATTTTTTATTATTGACTCGGAAAATGATAAAGGATTGAACGTCGTCGAGAATTCGTGAAAACTGTCTGCTATAAGGGCTATTGGAATTTTATTATTATTCTTTACGATCTTTTCATTAATTATTGCAGGATGCAGGATTAATTGATTGCCCTCGTTGGAACAGCGTATAAGTTTGATTTTACGAGGGTCAAGATTTAAAAAAAAAGGAATGGAGAAACAGAGGCTAGTTACTGATTTAAAAAGGCTCGTTTGTCTTTTCACCCCGTTCGAAATTCATATTTTATTGGTTAATGCTTCTGTGTCTTCAATTCAGAATACAATAATTGAATTTCAAAAATCGAAAACTTTGGTAATCAGTCCCAATTGCAAGTTTCTTTGACAGTTATCAGTTTGACGCTAAATTGGATAAAAAGGAATGAATTTTTTATTATTGACTCGGAAAATCATAAAGGGTTCAACGTCGTCGAGAATTCGTGAAAACACTGTCTGCTATAAGGGCAATTGGGCTTTTATGATTATTCTTTACGATCTTTTCGTTAATTAATGCAGGATGCAGGATTAATTGATTGCCCTCGTTGGAACAGCCTATAAGTTCGATTTTACGAGGGTCAAGATTAAAAAAAAAAGGAATGGAGAATCAGAGGCTAGTTACTGGTTTAAAAAGGCTCGTTTGTCTTTTCACCCCGTTCGAAATTCATATTTTATCGGTTAGTGCTTCTGTGTCTTCAATTGAGAATACAATAATTGAATTTTCTTAATCGAAAACTTTGGTAATCAGTCCCAATTGTAAGTTTCTTTGACAGTTATCAATTTGATGCTAAATTGGATAAAAAGAAATGAATTTTTTTTATTAATGATTCTTAAAATAATCAGCTCATCTTTCTCTATTCATAAATGAGATTGGGATATTGACAAAATATTCGCGGTCACAATAAGCCGAGAAAATACAATTTGAAAGTGTGTCTCGTCCGTCGTAAAATTGACTCGGAAAATCATGAAGGATTGAACGTCGAGAATTCCATGAAAACTGTCTGGAATAAGGGCAATTGGGTTAACGTGTAATCGAGATGAAGTGCGACGCGTTCTACACGAATGTTTAAAATTTAATCGGATAGTCGAAGGAAACGAGACCGAAATATATTCTCGCGCTGACATTTACCGCCATCGATCGTGGTTTCGTGTGGTTTCACTATGCCTTTTCAGTTGAGATATTGTACGAGCGAGTTTCGCGAGACAAGTTTCAGCAAATAGTGGCAGATGCCGGTTAAACTCCCCCGGATAAAAGACATGGGTTTTTTTTACATAATACATATAGCTAAGGTATAAAAGTAGAGATTGGGTGGGTCGTATAGGTGGGGGGAAAAAAAGGGCGCAAGTATGAGCACGTGGGTAACATCAAACAGCTGGATCATTCGGTGCGTGAGCCTCGTGGGGTAGCACTTCTCTCTCTCTCCTCCGGTATAAGGATCTCTTTCTTGGTTGAGCGCGGGAAAAAAAAAAACGGTGTTTTCTGCGGAGTACCCAGGTGCTCTCGCCGCCACGAGCTCGGCAATGTTCTCTGTTGCGAGGGCAGGGACACCGACACACGGTCACACGGACGAGGTTAGAGTCAAAGAGAATCTTCGCCCGGAGATTCATCGGTTCTCGGAGATCTTCCTCGAAGAGGGTGCCGTGCGTGCCCGCGTGACGCTGCGCGAAATCATTCGTATACATCTTATAATGGTATGCATTTACATGTGCGTCTAGCAAGATTGATACACCGAGACTTTTATCGATCTGCCTGACCTTTTGTACATCTGTCACTTTCATTGTACGGACGCTTTCTTATCGAATATCCAATATCGTCGAAAACACACGGAAAAGAAGAGTCTCGTGTACGTTACTAACAGAAAAATTGGCCCCGGATAATTCGCACCCGGAAATTTAATCGCTAAATTAACGGCGCTGTCCAAGGCCGTAGCCACCTTCCATATCATTGTTTTTGTGACCTTTATTATAGTTCTTTTACTCCTTTGCATTTTTTTTTACTCAAACGAAACTCCTCACTGTATATTAAGGCAGTCGTCTGGTCCTAGAGCGAGATTTTTGACGTCATTTCTAATGTGCAATAACGTTTAAACCGTTGAAGTTGTCTTGATGAAAATTTACACGTGCATTCATTGATCCTTAGAAAATACTTGTACATAAAAAAAAAATTTTTTTTAAATATTTTCATGTAGTTTTTTGCCTTGTTGCAACATGGTGCGCCGAAATCGGCGCCCACTCTGGACGATGTTTTATGCATCTGAAAAAAAAAATATATATATATTCTCAATCTGTATGAGTATTCTGAGCACTGGTAGCAGAATTGGTACTTAAAAAAATTTTTTGACAAAATGGCGGCCTGTTGAACTTTCATTAATGATATTTCATTATTCAACGAGTTATAAAATGGCGGCAAAATTATTGTTTGACTCAATAAAAAAATTTTTAAGTACCAATTCTGCTACCAGTGCTCACAATACTCGTACAGATTGAGAATATATATATTTTTTTTTTCAGATGCATACAACATCGTCCAGAGTGGCTTGAGGCGGTTTTCGGCGCACCATGTTGCAACAAGGCAAAAAACTACATGAAAATATTTAAAATAATTTTTTTTTACCGTACAAGTATTCTCTAAGGATCAATAAATGCACTTGTACATTTTCATCGAGACAACTTCAACGGTTTTAACGTTATTGCACATTAGAAATGACGTCAAAAATCTCGCTCTAGACCAGACGACTGCCTCAAGATTTTACAATGTTGTTTTCAACATCCGGTCCTCCCTGACTCCGCTCCTGGACCGCGCAGCCATTAATCTTCAAGATTAATTGTTCCCTTGTTCTCGGTATCCCTTTTCGGGGACCAGTTTTCCAAGGTTCCAAACCTTTTCGATTCATCACTAGAAATTCTACAATCGTTTCGATAATTTTTACGTTTCGTACTTTTATAGCATCACTTCTACGGCAAACACTACCGCACTTCGGGCAATTATGCAATCCCAATGATTTAAAAATATTCAGAGTTCATTCGCTTCGAAGCAACTTTTCGTTTCTGCTGGTCGATGAATCACAGGAGTCTTCCGAGAGTCACACTCGGAGTTCACGGCTCAAAGTTTATACCAAATTCGGTAATAACGTGAGCGTCACATTTCCAGGCTCGCTACGACACCGCAGGATTGTTAAGTGTTTCCTATATAGCTTGTATTTTACGTATGTGCGGTTGCGAACGATCGCTCGCTGTGATTACGTTAGATTTTTACGGATTATTATGTGACGCGAGTTCGTGAACGCGTGGGCAACTCAATGGCTGTTAGGTCGCGGGAGGAACAGAAGAAGAGAGAGAAAAAAAAAAGCCCCAAGTCGAAGACGAGATGGTAAAATAATGAAAGGAGGCGTGGATGAACGTAACCCAATGATTTCGAAAGTGCAACGGGGGTTCGCCTCACGAGAGGCGTCATAAAGGCTTATTTCCCTTTGCATACATACATGGTATTACACGTATATATTAGTAATAGAATGTACAAAGCACTATACGCTCGGCTCATTAAGGCTAATGACGCAGATCGCGCAATTATTGTCGAATAAGTGGCCGCGCTGCCACATAGAACCAAAGAGGACCTAGAGAAGTCGGCGCGACGCGAACTAATACACACGAAGACACGAATGAAAAATACAAGAGTACTTCGTGAACGTATCAATTTGTTATAATTACAGTGGACGAATCATTGTACCGAACCGGCTGACCAAATTATACGTTTCGTCTTGCGGTGTACCCACCATTGATGCTCTGTGTGCGCGTTCTGAGCAAAAAAAAAACGAAAGATTAAGTTCCCCGAAGAAGATCCTATGTGTGTACGTGCGTCGCTTCGTTACACGAGAGTTCTAGGACGAGAACTCCGTCGATAGACATTTGTATTTCGTGGGATCGGGCGATAGAATCGCGAATGAAAAGTTTGTCGATGAAACCGAGCATACAGATATTACGAGCTGTGCCCCGGGGTTTCACCCACATTTAATTTCCGTCGTCCGATTCAACGTGGCCGCCGCCGCTCCTTAGCGTGATGGAATAAAGTTATATCACATAAAAGCCTTCCTGAATAAACGGGCTATCTAATGCAAAAAGAATTTTTCAAATCGGATCAGTATTTCCGGAGATTAGCGCGTTCGAATAAACTGACGAACAAACTCTACAGCTTTATTTTAGCTTACGAGCTGTGCCCCGGGGTTTCACCGACATTTAATTTCCGTCGTCCGATTCAACGTGGCCGCCGCCGCTCCTTAGCGTGATGGAATAAAGTTATATCACATAAAAGCCTTCCTGAATAAACGGGCTATCTAATGCAAAAAGAATTTTTCAAATCGGATTAATATTTCCGGAGATTAGCGCGTTCGAATAAACAGACGAACAAACTCTACAGCTTTATTTTAGTAGCAAGATAATAAATTATGGCGATTCGCAACAGTACCTGCATAGACAAAGCGCGATCGTTCGATTAAGCTCTCCTAAATGTAACGATTGACCGTGCCATTTATCATGAGGAATTAATTAAATGCTCCAGCAGATGGATATTCATTAATCGCGCTCAGTCTTTTTTGTATTATTGTTACATAATAATTGAAAATACATTTAATACAATTGATTATTAATTTAATACGTTTGTGTTCAAACATTTTTTTTTACCAAGATTTCGTTTTGAATTTTTATTCATTTGGAAAATAACGATTTACAAACGCAACGTACTAGACTCACCGGTCGATTCTTCTACTCTTTATTTCTCTTTGATTTTCCCGCCAAAAAAAAGTCAAATATTATGCGAGCGTTGGGGGGGAAAAAAAGTGACGAGAAAATGTATTCAAATGGACTGACCACTGGCCACTTAACGCTGTTTGGTACTTTCTTCTCGTTGCTTTTCGGGAACCCACGAGTTTGTACACGTGATACACGTGTCGCCCAAAGTGTTTCTTGGGGAGGGGCTTTTGGCCACGACGCGTTTAACGACACACTTATATATATATATATATATAATTCATATAACTGGCACGTGTCAATATAACTCAAGCCTTACGATTTAGTGTTTGTCCAGTCGAATGAGCGAAGCGCTCGCGTCAAAGATAGTTGAAAAAAAAAAAGGATAGACAAAGAGAAAAGGATAGACGCGTTCTTGGGGAGTTTCGTATAATACGGAGGAGTTAGGTGTACAGTGTGTACACTTGCGTGTACACCCGCGACTTCTACGTTAAGAAAATAAACCACTCCGCGATGCAAATGAACCGCGATGAACGTCAAGAGTTTCCTGGAACAATTTATCTTTACATAAATCTACTCGATTTATTCGCTACTCTGCACAACATCGACGGTAAACATCTTCAACCAATTCCATCTATTACGTGCAACCATAACCAAGGATCCATTAAAATAATTCATCAATCGTTGGATGCATTTTTTTTTACACATGCATTTAATACGCGTTTAGGATCTCAACTTTTTTCGATGCTGATTTCCGTCCCACATGAATGAAAGGTTTCATTTGAATTTCTGAAAAACCAAGAGCGAACGCCAATCGTTGCGTAAATCAAATTTTTACTTTAGTTAGCCCAGTGGAAATTTAAATGTATGCTTGCAGAAAATCCTGCCTTCTTTTTCTGACAAGGAAAGTACACGAGGTGTTCCCCTACGATTTTGTTGAAACTCATGTATGTTATAGAGCATTAAAAACTAAGCGACACGTATTTTTTTTTATCGGCGCAAAAATGGTTTCAAGGGGTGAAACCACCCACTAAAGTTGCACAGGTCAAAGGGCGATTTTGCAGTTTCACGTACAAGCAGTGCATCGATTTTGATGAAACAACAATTAAAATGTTTCTTATGCGAAGGAATGAAGAACCCACCGGATAATGAAAAAAGTATAAATATTTTAAGGGGTTGAAACACCCTTGAACATCTACTTCTTGCACCCTACATTGAAAACTTGCGAATCGATCGGAATGAAAATTATGTTGTTTTATAGCGGAAATAAAATTGAAGTTGACGTATTTTTTGTATTTGTGCAATAAAACAGTTTTAAGGGGGTAAGCTACCCCTTATTTGAGTTTTTACATTCCAGTTGTCTCCTTGTCATTCCAAATGTGTTTGCCAATACGAACTGTTCTCATTAAGCTAAAATTGCAACCTGTGCAACTTAAGTTGCGTGGTTTCACCCCTTGAAACCGTTTTTCCGCCTATAAAAAAAAAATACGTGTCGCTTAGTTTTTAATGCTCTATAACATACATAAGTTTCACAAAAATCGGAGGGGGACACCTCGGGTATTTTCCTTGTGAGCATCGAAACCAACAAAAAAAAACAAACATTAGATCTCTCATGGGGGAGTAATTGAATTTTAAGAAAATCTTTTTCGAACACGTTTGAGCAAACTTATTCTTATACGAAGTACAGCGACGTTTTTTTTTTTAATCAAAAACTTATCAGCGATCGAATGAAACAATAATAGTTTATCGAAAGTCCAAGATATTCGAAAAATAGATATTTCTTCTTAGGTTTATTTCTTTTTAGGTAGAACATTGCTGAAGAAATTGCAATGTCGTAATAAGTGATACGTTATGTTATCACTGATGATCAAGCATTTAACTATCAAAATTCATGTTTTATTCATTTCCTCAGCCACCGATCGCGGTAAATGCACGAAAATCTTGTCACGTGACATAAAAATGCAACTTAGTGATAAAGATTCTTAAATCTTCAGCGTCAAAGCTTTGATAAACGAAAAATATTGTACAATTGTGACGATAAGTGCTTTAAATGCTATCAACGATCTTATAACAATTTTGCACGTAAATTACGCTATGAAAATGAACCATAAAAAGTCAATTTTATTCATCCAAAAAAGATACATCTGCGATCGAATGAAAAATCATTCGTTCGCCCCGAAAAAAACCCGATATACAACGGCAATGTCGATCTCGACACAGACAGCAAAAAAAGTTCACTCTGTTTCCATCTTGGCCAAAAGATCCGACCCCCCTTTATCGAAATTTCCTTCCTCCTACTGATGATCATCTCGTTCGCAATATACATCTCTTCAAAATCGTACACAGAGGTGGAACGAGAAACTCTACGTCATATATATATATATACATATATGTGTGCGATATAATTGCGACGAGCGTGGAGAGGTGGTAGCGCGGTTAACGCGTCAGACGCGGTGGGAAGTCCGCGGGGGCGCCAAGAAAAAGCACGACGGTGTGCGCGATTACCGACCAAACCGAACGAGCGCATACGTACGCACGCCAAGAGGTTCTAGAGAACCTCGAGAAGGTTGGAAAAAGTGGGGGAATGAAAGGCGTGGCCCCTCGGTTCTTCCTCGTCGATGAAACTCTCCCGCGAGCTCGGTGATAAATGTTATGCCTCTATATACGAATGTGCGCTTGTGTGTGTACATGTGAGTACGAGTGGTAGAGCACCCACCTCGCGTTCGCGCCTATACACCGGTACACAGACGGTCGTACGGTCGCGTCGTCACGCGCGGTGGAAAAGAGCGAGGGAAACACGTTGCCGAAGAGGAGGGAGAAGATATAATCCCCCCTCCCAGCCCCGCACTCCTCCAACGACGATTTCCCCGCGTTTGCGAACGAAGGGGAGAATATCCGTAACGTCGTTTTTCTCAGGTAGCGCCGCGACGAGTAACTGAAGTACACGGACGCTGAAGAGCGTTTGGGGTAATGGGAGTCACGGTACTGACAAAAGCTTTTCTCATTACGAGTACGAGGAATCCGCTAAATCAAATTTGGCCTTCTTCCAGCCTCTCAAAAGACTCAAAACTAAGTTGATGAAATTTCATCTATGTAACTGTTCCGTGGTGATGATTTAGGGTTTTAGGCAACTTTTTATCAAAGAAACGTGCCAGAATTTCACGTAATTTAAGAAGGTAGCGTCACGCGGTACTCTGTTCTTTTCGACGTTAATTTCAATGTCGATAAAAGTCGAACTATCAACACAACGTATCTTTTGCAATGCTTGAGCACAGCCGTAAATGCCAAATTTTTTTTAATGGCCGCGATCATTACTGGAACACGAATGACTGTTTAGAGGGAATGTTTTTGTGTTCCCGACGGTGAAAAACTGAAAATCAGTAGAAATGTAGCAGCCAGTATCGGCCAGGTTTTCCACAGATTCCCTGTGTCCAAATGCGATGCGTTAGTACATTAGGAAAGACTAATTGTGATCGACACTTTGAAGGGTTTCAAGAAATGAAATTCAATAGAAATGGGAGCGGAGAGAAACGCTCGTAAAAATCTGAGAAGGGATGAAAACGCTAATAGTAAATTGAAGAAAAAAAAACAACAAGTTTTGTACGTACTTTGTGCGGCGACCGTAACTCAACTTAGCCGTAATTTAAAAAGATTAACGCTAAAGATTGTCACTGGAGCGTTTGTGCTTTAGTCCCAACCCTAGAATCGCATAAACGCTCAAGCTTCACCGTTAATCTTTTTAAGTTACGGCTAAGTTGAGTTACGGTCGTTGCATAAATTCAAGCGTCACTCAGTGCTTTTGTTTTTTTTTTTATGCTAGAAATAATGAAGTTTATAAATAAAATTGACATCCCCCAAAAACGCTCATAACTCGACCGTTTCAAGTGTCCCGCATTGCTCATAAGACACTCGCCGGCGGGTTTTTCCATCTCGAAAGCGTCGTTCCCGAAGAGAAACCTACGAATTCTCACTTAACCGATCCTCACTCGCCGGTTATCTCATTTTCCTACGCGAATTAACGCGAGCTTCGCTCAGAGCTTTCTTACAATCCCGAAAAATATTATTAACGACAACACAGGAAACTCACGAATTCTCCCCTAACCGATTCGCATTCACCGCACTCTCATTTTCACACACGCACACAGCGCATATGTTTACACGGACAAATCAGAAGCAACAGGGTGTCGTTCGACGAGGGTGAATCCAAGGTGGGGGATTTCTTCATAGCGCAGTAAGTACAGCCCTCCAGGCCACGACCGGGAAGAACTAAGGGCAACCCCGCAAAGTGGATGGGGCGATATTAGCCGCTGCAGTAGCAAAACACCGGTAAACGTTTCGTCCGTTGGTCGGATGCCCTAGCGAAGATATAAAGAAGCCGGGCCAGCAGGGGGACGCTACGAGAAAAAAGCAGTAGAGAAAGAGCGAGAGAGAGAAAGAAAGAGAGAGAGAGAGAGAGAGAGAGAGAGAGCGGATGCTGGATCTCGCTGATGCTGTGCTTCGGCGCTGCTGGTGCGCGCCGCACGTGGAAAAAGTAAGGGGTGGGGGAGGAGTGGATAGCCACACACCGCACGTCGGAATAACGCGCGCGGGACGTCCGACTGTCGGACGTTGGGTGGGGTGCAGGGGCGTCGGCGGTGCGGCGCAACGGGGCGGGGGGCGAGGGGGCGTTGGTGCGGAGCGGGGGGGGGGGGGGTGAAGAGATAGGGTCTCGCCAAGGCATGCCGAAGGTGAAACTCTCTCGCTGCAAACACCCGCCGTTGAGGCCTCGCAGTCGGCGCGAGACAGCGCTACTGGAAGGATCGTTGGCGGTTCGTACGATCGAACACGGGCGCGTGCGCGAAATACTCTTATCCCCACGGCTTATCTACTCGTCGCATTATACGCTCGTGCATTAACGGTGAGAGGGAAAAGAAGAAGAAAAGGAAAAAAAATAAAAACGTAATAATACACTCACACACTCGTCCATGCGCGTAAATTTTATATTGCACAATTTCAAACCTCGATACGCGAAATTAAGCGTAAAGTTTTTGTTGTTGTTGTTGTTGTTTTTTTTTCTTTCGTCGTTCCGTTTGTTTTTTTTTCTTCCCCTCGTTTTTATCAATTATCCGCGGGGGGGGGTTGAAAAATATTATAAAAGCCGGACGATACTCCTCGTTTGGTCGTTACACGTGCACTACGAGTGATTGAATTTATTCATCGGTCCGTGCTACCGGACGAGAAAATCGTGACAGTGCGCGTGTGTGTTTTTCTTTTTTCCTTTGCCGTTTCGTTTTTTTTTTTTTTTTTTTTTTTTGCCTACTTCTCAACGGCACACCGACGAGTTTTCTCGTTTGCGCATGTATCACGTCAAATGGTGATGAAAAAACAAAAAGTGAACCTCTTCGCACGTTACAAGCACACAATTTTATTGATAAGCGAGTGAAAAAGAAGAAGAAAAAAAGAAAACAAATTATTCAGTGTCCCGTCAGGGAGATAACTCGTTGATTCGAATATTTAAAATTTTATTTTCATTCAATCTCAATGATTCAACGTAACGCAAAATTTTGCGAATTACGTCGTTGACACTATTGTAAACGAGCCTCGATAATCACTCGAATTTTTGTTCGTACGAATCCACCGCCGTTTATCGTGTCGTCGACAAAAGTTCATCGTTACTAATGGCGCCCAATTCGTGCCGATAATCTTCGCGATACATAACAGCACACACGGGAAGAGAAGCGAACGAGAAACGAGGAGGAAGCGAGAAAGAAATAGGAAAAACGAGAATTGTGTATTGTTGAAATAACAAAAACGTAATGTTTATGCTCGTGTGACTCGTGTGACTCGTGAATAAAGTTGCTTCGGTGATCGATCACAATACACAATCAACAAGTATCTCAACGAGCTAACACCCCCCACAAAATACAGTTATACATAACAGCAACGACCGAAATAACCCGTAGAAATTTTGTACGATCGCGAACGAAAAATGCGAAATCTCATTCTTCGCTGAATCTCATTCCATCTGACGAGGAAAATTTTGATAAAAAATTGTTGGCTTTCAATTTCTTTAATCTTAAATTTTTGTTACATTCGTCGATCGGACCATCGATGAAATTCCTGAGGGAGGGAAAAAAAACAAACAATCCTTTACGTGATCTCGATTCATAAAGTGTTCTTAACCGATAGCCGGCGTTCGCAAGAACATGGAGGAGATAGCGGAAGAGTAAAGAACTGCAACTGACGTTCATTCGTTCGCCTCGTTCTTGGGAACGAAAAAAAAAAAAAAAAAAAAAAAGAAGAAATCGTCTGTTCGAAACGTAATCAAGAGATTCGAGGTGAAATTCATCTTCGCGTTGTCAACGCTAATTTGTCAACGATTCGTTCAATTAATTGTGATAAAAACCGCAAGGATATTAGTTATAATTCAACGTGGAAAAGCTGCGGCATCTATTCTCTCTCGTGAAATAACAATAATAACGGTAACGTAGTTTGAAGGAAAGGAAGAAAAAAAATTGTGACTATACGCTGAGTGCTTGTTTAAAAACGTGGAAAACATTTGTTTGGCTGTCGCCGAGCTCGTGTCAGAGATTCGTTTAATCGCCCAACTTGGATGCTACTCGCGATACGGAGACAGTGTTTATAACAATTTCGTCTGGGTAAGCGTACAATTTTTTTTTTATTTATATATATAAATATATATGTATGTATGTATGTATATATATATGTATGTATATTAGGGTGGGTCAAATAAAATGACTAATTTTTTTTTTTCCTCGATATAATGAAAAATGTATTGTTTGGCATCTCAAAAAAAAACCCTCTGCAAGTATGAGCCCTTCATATTTAAATTAAGAGGTCCCTCATCGCGAATTTTCATTTCCCATTCAAATGACATGGAAACAATTTTTTTTAACTTTGGAATTTTATTAGACTTCAACTGTTGATGTTAGGAGAGTCTTTTGGCACATTTTTGTAGAACATTTGATGCTCTACAAAAATGCTATCTTGTGTCTAATCGATAAAAGTAACCGTACAAAAAATAATCGGTGATAATTAGCTCTGGATTCTACTTATCTCGTTTATTAGTACAAAAATTTCAACGTTAAAAAAATTTTAGTTATCAATATAAATAAATATACTACTAATATATTACTAATTGTTTTCAAACAAATATGAGAGAATCCAGAGCTAATTATCACCGATTATTTTTTGTACGGTTACTTTTATCGATTAGACAGAAGAGAGCTTATTTATAGAACATCAAATGTTTCACAAAAATGTGCTAAAAGACTCTCCTAACATCAACGGTTTAAGTCTAATAAAATTCCAAAGTAAAAAAAAAAAATATTTCCATGTTATTTAAATGGGAAATGAAAATTTGCGATGACCTCTTAATTTAAATATGAAGGGCTCATACTTGCAGAGGGTTTTTTTGAGATGCGAAACAATACGCTTTTCATTATATCGAGGAAAAAAAAATTAGTCATTTTATTTGACCTATCCTAATGTATATAAATGATACGGAAATTGACATTAAGAAATGCCACGAAAATGAGATATTTTTTTTTGCTTGCGGTATGATAAAATTGATTAATCTCGTTGTTTCGGCGCGAATACAATGAAAAAAATATCGATCGCAGCCGGCCTTTTTCGTTCGTTGAAATTTAACTCGGTCAGGAGTGCAGGAATAACGCGGGGCGACGGTCTCAATTCGAGAGGCGGGAATTGAATTAACGACCACGGGTACGCGAAAAATTGCGATAGAAAGAATAAAGAAAAATTTCCAACGTTTAATCCACACGTTCATTACATATTTGTAATTAATATCTTCAATTAATTACATTTACGATCAATTATCGAAAATTTATTTATCGTCATTATCCAAAATAACATTTTGAACGCGAAGTATCGCGATGATAAATATCGGCGGTTTTGTATCGATCGTCTCTCGATTAAAGCAACAAAAATCCAATCCAAACGACCTTCCAAAATTACGTCATTAAAGATTTATCGAATCTTTAAAAAATCCTTCATCCAATCTTCTCAACAGTTTTACACCATTTTATTTAAATCAGCCGACAGCCCGGCTCCTAATTCTCAATAAATTGCCATCCTCTAACAATTTGAAAATAACGAAAATCCATTTTTCCATCATGTTTTCTCGTTGTTTTTTTTTTTCAAATAACAGTACGGATGAATTGATCATCCCTTACGCGCGTTTAAACGTTCCTCATCAGTCTCAAAGTCGATCCTCGTCCAATCTTCCCAACACTTTTACACCGCTTTATTTAAATCAGCCCACCAGTCCAGCTCCCAGTCCTCAATAAATCCGCCATCTTTTAACAATTTAAAAATAACGAAAATCTCATTTTTCCAAGACGTTTTTTTTCATTGTTTTTTCAAAACAATATTTTGTCGATATTCTTGAAAAAAAAAAAAAGAATCTGTGATGCTAAAAATAAGAGTACGGCTGAATTGATCATCCCTTACGCGCGTTTAAACGTTCCCATCAGTCTCAAAGTCGATAATCATTGACACAGAACAGCCCTGTTGAGCCCTTTCCGTTGTCAAGTTGGTTGTTGGGTCAGTGGGGTTGAACGGTCGAGCGAACCGCGATCCGCGTTCGGGTTGTTGTGTCACGTGCGAGGGTGGCGGAGCATCGTGCGACAACCGGCTAGAGGGGTAGTTATAAAAAGAGTGCGAGATGGATAGACAGAGAAGTTTATTTTGCGATGATGATACGGTTGTGGTGGAGGCGTCGGGAAACTCGACGAAGCGTTGAGGCGCTAAGCGACGGAAGTGGAGCGCACGGGATCTCGGGGGAAGCTCGGCCCCGACATCCCCCCCCCGCCCCTGCAATCTACAAAACAACACCACTTTTCTATATCAACTCTCTATTATCCTCTTTGTAACAAAACAAAAAAAAACCCCACCATGTTACGGAATTAACGAAGTTCGAACGAATTCGTGAAACTTTCAGCGCATAATTTTTCGATTTTCTGTCGAATATTGTTTTTGGGTTTTGAGGCGCAGACACTAAAAAAAATCAATTGCAATTTCATCGAAGAATTAACAGTAATTTATTGGTAACGAGCGATAAACAATGATTGATCATTGTCGATAATTGATCGTTTTAGATCGCCGGGGTTTTGCGATAAACCGATGTAAACTTTTGGATTTTTCGAAATTCCGTTTGTTAACTCACAAATGCTACGAGAATTAACGTTTGAAAATGGCTTGCTCGAGATCGATGGTGAAAAGGAAAAATGGCCGTAATTGGGCAACTTAAAATACGCGTCTAAGATGAAGCGGAATTATATTCATAATGTATACCGGCGTTCTTCTAATTCAAACGAATTTCAAACACGGGAACTAAAACACCACTCGATTATAAACTCTGGTCTATAACCGTGTGTATATATGTATATGAAATTAGGCGGTACTTCATCTTGTGCTTCTGTTGGCTTCACTCTTGCGCTTTAACTAACGTGACGAGCGTGTTACCACCCGTGATTTCAGTGCCCTCTTGACTTATGTACAGAGCAACTATACTTAATCTACGTAGACACATAGATTCGTTCGCAGAAGCTTTTAAGTATAGAAGCACGTTTCGTAGGATATAGATCGACGTGTATACATGTATATACGCGTATAAGAGGTTGAAGTTTATTCGCGTGCAGCTTCACGCTTCGCGGACTTCACGGCGCGTGCCGAGCGTGGCGCGCGGCGCCCTCTGTCACTTCTTCTTCCCGCTATCGTTCACTCTCATTCTCTGTCGCTCGACTTTTAACCCTTTGACACGAAACAATTTGGTCCCTCGTATATACTGTGTTATCAGTCATTCCAAACTATCCTCTGTCTCTCTCTCTCTCTCTCTCTCTCTCTCTCTCTCTCTCTCTCTCTCTCTCTCTCTCTCTCTCTCTCTCTCTCTTCCTGAATCACGAGAAACTTTAACAAAACAATATTTTCATTATACTTTCTACTCTTTTTACGGTTTTTATTTTATTTCGCAAACGCAAAAAAAACATCATTGAAGTATTTTTTGTATAAAAAACTACTACACAATTTTTTTTATTAATTCTCGGTGAAATGTTGCATCGACAGAAATGTCAATGATCCACGATACGTTCTCAAAAAAAAAAAAAAAAGAAAATTCCTCCCGCAACCAATAGAAATTTTGTTTGAAAGTAGCAAATTTCCTGACATTTATAAAGCGAATTGTTTTATATCTCGTAAAATCGATTGATTCTTCAGCAAAAAAGAAGCTTCAAATTCTTCGAAAAAAATGAGTCAATTGACAGGAACAAAAATTATTCTTTTGTTCGGTAAACGAATTTGTTTCGAGGAAAAACCGAGGAAGGAAACCGAGGAGGAAAACGACAAAAATTCGGTTTTCCACCAAAACTATTACATTTTGAGGCGCTTTTCAACGGACCATCAGTTTTTATAAATATTTTTTTCTTATTTCATTCCGTTACCGAGAATTGAATAATTACGATGATAAAAATCGATTGTCCTGTCAATAGTACCTCGGGGATATATAAAACAAACCGAACGATCAAAGTTTAGCAATTTATCGTATTTTCGTTTATCAACAGATCTTTGGTCCATTCGTACGATTTACAAAACGCGATTCGTCAATTATTTTAAAAAATTAAATAAATGAACAATCATTTAAGGGATTTTTTTGGTCGTCACTTTGTAATATTCTCATTCATTTTTCTCCACATGTACAACAATCGTTTGTAACTCACCGTGAATTTCGGAGTATTGTGAAAATTTTAATTACATTTCGAAACATTAATCTCTCTGGTATGACAATGTTATTTATACTCTAGCTCGTACATCATAAAGGATAAAGTGTGTGTGTGTGTGTGTGTGCATTTAGTCACAGGCATTTAAGCTCGCGCGTGCCCCGTTGTACACGCTTGTTGTAGAGTCGGGTTTATTGACGTTAACACCGCGGTGTAGTTGTAATACAAGCAGGGGAAAACTCTCGATGGATTCACACACACACACACACACACACGGAATCCATACAGTTTACATATACATGTGTGTCTAGATAGATACAGGGTGTCCCAAAACTAGCACGCCAGAGTGACACGGCGGGTTAAATTGGCTCCGGACTTATCGGAATGAACAAATATGACTTCAGTAAAAGTCTAATGGTTTGTCGAGAAAAATCGTCTTTTTTGATTTCTCGAAAAAAATCGCTACCCGGTACTTGTTATTCCGCTACCATTACCACGAATTACTTATGATGTTGAAGTTTGCATTCGTCGGAGTGCAAAATATATTTTTTTTATATCATTCATCCCGCTTAAGGTAGTAGTCTGGTAACTTAAGCCGATTTTCATGTCTTTTTTGGAGGGCGTTTTTTTGTAGGAAAATAAAAATGAATCGTTTTGGATATTTAGGATGTTTTTATTCACATATTAAAGATACACAAAAAAATTTTTTTGATAAAATTTAATAGTTTATTATTATTATTATTATTGATCGAAGTTGGCACCTCGAAAAAAAAGCGCGTGGGTGGCCCCGGTGATTTTGGCTCTTGATGTTATCTAAAATCAAGAATTCTTGATAATTCTTAATCTATAGACATGTCATTCTGGTCGGAACTACCGAAGTTAAATTTCATGGATAAATAACAAAATGGCGGACTTTGGAAAAAAGTTTTTTTTTTATATCTTTAATATGTAAATAAAAACATCCCAAATATCCAACACGATTCATTTTTATTTTCCTACAAAAAAAAGACCCTCCAAAAAAGACATGAAAATCGGCTTAAGTTACCAGACTACTACCTTAAGGTTCAATTATCTGAGACAAAAATCGTTAAAACGTTCTTTTGGGGTGTCTTTTAAAGACCCGGGCCTAAATGGGCAAGAGAAGCGAGATCAATACCGAAAATAAAAATTCAACGAACTTATTTTCGTTGCGTTCCAACGATGCAAACTTCAACCATCATAATTATTTTGGGTTTGAACGAAAGGCACTAAAGCGGACGAAGTTGGTACCTGGCGAACTGGTTCTAAGGAGAAAAAAATATATTTGTGAGAGTATAAGGAAACGAAGAAAATAATATTTAATGATTTATTTAATTCTTACAACAGGTGTTAAAATTGTTTATCTCCAACGCTAATACACAAACGGCACATATTTTAGGAACAAAATATGATTAAACCCAAAGTGATTTATAGCAATGGTCGCGGAATAACAAGTACTAGGTAGCGATTTTTCGTAAAATACAAAAAATAAAACGATTCTTCTCGAAAACCATTAGACTTTTACCGAGGTCTGACTTTTACTTACTCTGACGTGCTAGTTTTGGAACACCCTGTACATAGATGAGGTTGTTGTTAGACTATATAAGCGTGCGAACGAAACTCCATTGTCTCTCAATCCTTGTTCGTTTCACGGCGCTAAAACGTTCGTTCGCGATGCCATCGCATCATCATCATCATCATCAACATTATCATCGTCGTCGTCCGTCGTCGTCCTCTTGCATACACAAACTCCGTGCTCCCACACACTCTTTTGGTGTTTTGGCGAGTTCGCGATCGTCGAGAATCGCGACTCTTTGCGCTTCGCGCGCGTGTACGGTGTCAGGTGTCACGGCTGTCCGGTTTCGTTTGCTTACAAACGAACGACGGCACAGAAGTGACCGCACGAGGTAGGAATGAAAAGGTGAAAAAAAATACAAAATAAATACAAAAAAAATTAATAAAAATAAACACGGAACTCAGAGTTCTCTGACAACGCGACAGACTTTGTGAGAATCCTTTCGGTATTACTGTGAGTCGAAAAAAGGGGGATGTAGAATATTTTCGATAAAATCGTGTCGTTCGTCCAAATTTTTCTGGAAAATTTTGATCGTACATACATTTTGGGTCACTCTTTTGAAAAAAAATGTACATTTCGTAACATTAAAACATTTTTGTCTTCGTAATATTCGTTTACGAATTATTTCACTCGATTTAACGAATCAACCGTTTGGATAAAATTTTACAGAAGTACATTTTGTTGTAAGATTTTTTGCAATACACAGTATTTTGTAATATTGACAAGTATTCTTTGTCGTGATGTCACGCTGATTTCGATAAAAGATCAAATGTGTCGAATTAATTAGTTTTGCGTTTTAAATCTCGAAGCAACTTTCAAATGTGATGGGTCATCATTTACTTCTAAATTACAAAAAAATTAAGATAAATCTGTATTCTCGAATTCGATATGAAAACATCGATCGAAAAATCTTCCGCAAATATTGATCCGCCAGTGTAATTCGTTAATCAGGAAGAAACGATCGATTCAATCATTCACTTCATCTCAATGTAACCATACAAATTTTCGAACCATATGATGAAACAGCCAATTTATTTCAAGATCAAATTATCCCCAGAAGAAAAAAAAAAACGAATAGAACAAAAAATGAAGTTCTGCAATTAATGATTCCTTAATGGAGTCGATAATCATAGAAAAAAAAAAACCCCGAATGATCCGTTCTATGATATTCATCTCGGGGGAGAGAAACATAAAAAATCACGATGATAAATGTCGTCATTACTGTATATATATATATATATAAACAAAAAGAAGAGCTTCTGAAAGTTCAATTATCGATATCTCAATTGAATAAACGTAACGATCTCCGCAAGGAGATCGCTCGATCGAGTTTTACAATCTCGTAGAAGCTATTAAACCACACACAACGTCATATATGACTTTACGGAGTGAGATCAATCTCGATTTTCTCGGACTTATCGATCAACTTTCTCCTCTTTCGTTCCAGCGTACTATAAATAATAAACACACACACACACACATAAACAGGCAGAAAGAAACGGATCCTTTATCTTTTTCATTTAGCTACTTCTCTCTCTTTTATATTCTCGTTCATTCTCCAACTCACTTGGATTTTAATTGACGTGTATACGTCTCTGGATGCAATAGGTAAGACAGAGGAGGAGGAGGAGGAGAAGGACTAGAGGAGAATTGGCTTAACTTATCCGAGAGCTCCCGTGTTCGCATCAGGTGGTTATAATGATAGTAGGGTAGCGGTGAAAAATTTCACTCTGGCGCGCCCCTCCGCCGGACCTCTCATATTCTCGGATGAGTCCTTATAACCGCCCGTCAGGCGCCTCTCTATCGTCTCAATTTTTATCGATAACCTTCAGTCAGCAAAGCCACTGTCGGTTCGAGATGCCTCTCCTCCAATCGTTCCTTCTCTTTTCCTACTGATACACTTCTCCATTGAAATATCCTCACAATTCCAACTCCTCTACAATCTCTCTCTCTCTCTCTCTTTTTCTCTCTCGTCATATTCTGTACTCCGGATCGCAGCTTCCCGGCGATGATCGAACGTGAGCAATCACGAGGGAAGATTCAGCATCAACGGAGAGAAAGAGATGAAAAGAGAGAGAGAGGGGGTGAGTGAGTGAGAGCAAGAAGATAGAGCGACGCGTATACGCCCGCCCGGCAATTAGGAAATCCATTCGGTATAATTGCGCGCGAATGGGCAGGCATGCAGCTTTATATATAGGCAATACTATAATAGAAGTTTAATACGAGATAACGTGGAGGAGGGCAATGATAACTGGCTACCGTGTTCACTGATATAAATCTGCAACGCGAACGTTCCGCGAACCCGTCAAATGACCGTCATTTACGGTGACAATTGTGGAAACTTCTTAAAAATATCATAAATCGCATAAATTACCGACACATAAATATAAAAGTCAAATTCATTGATACAACGAATTATTGACTAAAGTATATGTAAACAATTATCAATTAGATCGTTAATTAATTCAATAAATTTCGGCTAATTCGATTAATTTAAATACCGAAATTATTCACACACAAATTAACCGGTCATTTGAATATCAAGACAGGTGTCTTGAGAGGCATGAGAAATTTTTGGCCGAAAAATTTTACCTCACCGTTTCTAATTATTGAGAGAATAAAGGAAGAAAAAAATAATAATTAAGTAAACATAATTCACGATAATTCGTGAACGGTTACGACGACGAGGTCGACGGGAGGTCGTGTTCGTTGCTATTCGCTAGGTGGTTATATTTTTCCTCTCTAATATTTTCAACCGTGCCGCGTTAGCTATATATTTTTTTTCTTTCTTAAAACCGGCACGTAATAAATTATTCGAATAGTTTGAATTCCATTAGATAATAATATCACGACGTTAGGCAGCGACAGATTCGTCGTGATAGAAGTACGTATACATTATGCAGAGATAGAGATATAAGGACGAAAGGCGTTGCGAGCAACACAGGTGAGACTTTGTGAACGTTTTTATTTATTTATTTTTCTCTTTCACGAACGCCTACGCGGCGACACTCTCTCTCGCGGTTCGACGATGTATGCGTCTCTTGTATTACTTTTGGGTATTCTCTCGTTGTAACGATCAGAAAGAGAGAAGGCGATATGTGGAACGGGACTCCGTGTGAATATAATAAATGTATTCTACCGTGTGTGTGTGTGTGTATAAAACGTCGAGAGTAACCGTGTAACGAATTCTTTTGCGGCAAATGCCGCGTGTTCTCTCCCTCACACACTCTCTCTCTCTCTCTCTGTCTGTCTTTCTCGGCGCGTAACGAGGAGTTCTCAGACGGGACCAGTATCTGCGTAGGTGGTTTCTCTCTGTAGCGCGTTACCTTTCCTCATCTCGTCCGTGCGAGGACGCGCTCTTCTCGTTCGCCACGCGGCCACAGGTGTTCTCTCACCGAGCGTCTAATGGACGCGCCCGTCGATGCTTACGCCCGACGATATTTTATTCGCGGCGTTTTGTTCCCCTTACGATTCTTCGACTCCCGGGACTCTGTAGAAAGTGTATACGCCGTACTATGACAACACTTTATTCACAGTCTACAACGTATTCGTGTACGTATACAAATGTATATAAATCCATGCGCGTTTACGTTCGTTCGTTACGGTCCGCTTGGGTATACATTTTTGTTTTTCGAGTTCCCTGATCGTTCGTAACGCGAACGAGACACCGCGATACACTAACAAGATCTTAGAGTTGTATTTTTGTTTTGTTCTCTTGTTGCGAAGAGACGGAACAAGAAAAAAACGTCAACAAGCCGCGCTCTTTGCGAAAGTACGAAACGTCCGGGAGTCTCGAGTCTCGTGGGAAAGCAGAATCTCCAAAGAGCTTCGAATTCATCCGTACGACAGTCATTGAAGAAAATAAACAAACCCACCCTCACGCCTCTCTGCCACCAAAAAAAAATAACACTCCTCCCATCGATATATTTGTGATGAAAAAAAAAAAACTGTACGGGCTGGAGAATCGTAGATGCGCGTCGTTTTGACGATGCAACGACTATGGTCGTTGGTGTTTTGTTAACAGGCGCGAAAGAATAACTAGGAGGGTTTTCAGCGGCGCCATATACGCATCGTATTTATTCGTATATGGAAATAAAGGGGGTGGCTCAACGAGGCGCAAAGTGGGTGGCCGCGTGTGCAAGCTGGAGGGTGCTCTCGCGTCGAGGGGTGTCTGTGCGCGTCGTAATAAAAATAAAAAATAAAGAGGGTCAAACGGGACGAAGCGACGGAGATGGAGAAAGAGTGAAAAAAAACATTCTCCCTCTGGTGATATCGCCGGGGAGAGAGAGCCCCGTGGTCGCGCACGAGAAACGACCGAGTTATCCCGCGAATGGGAAGGGGTTGGAGGATATCCAAATGGGGGGTGGGTGGGTGGGTTGGCTTTTTACCCGAGTGAGGACGACGAACGGGATGAAATGGCGAGAGGGGAAAAAGCAAAGCGTGCCGAGAGCGAACTCCCTCGTCCGTTAACACAGGGGTTGTTTGTCGACCTTGACCGTGAATCCACCCTCTCTACTATACTTTATAGATATATTTATCACGTTCAACAAGCCAGCCTTGCGGCCGTCAGTCGTCGAACGCTCCGACAACACCGACGGCGATGCACACAAGCCTGACCCACTGTCCGGACAATTCATCGTTTCCTTGCATTTATGTGCGCTCCCCTTTGCTATCGTAGATAGCATGGGTAATCGATATTTTGCCGGCCCTATGTGCATACACGCGTCTATGTCACTTTTCCTCTCGAACACACTTTCTTCTCGACTTACCCGATTGTCACGCGTAACTTTGGGAAGCTTCGCCAAAGTTCTTTGATAATTTTTATCATTCTTTTGCGCGAGCAAAAACATTTATTAAATTTTAAATATGTAAATTGAAACTTGCATATTTTGTTTCGTCATCTTTGCGCATTCGCTAAATTTTCCTCGGTGAACTAGAAGCTTTTGGAACTTTGTCCTCCGCATTTCGAGGAAGCTTTGGGTAGACGCTGAAAAAATAAAACATGCAAATTTCAATTGCTACCAGTCTTTTTGAACCTTCAATTTGACGGTACGAAGTTTGCGTGATTTTGTACTATATTTTCCGAGAGCATGTGGTAAAAATCATAAATTTTCGTACGCTCGTATCGATTTGATCCGATTTTGATCCGATTTGACCCGATGGTCAAAAAATTGCACGAGCCTACAATCCCCTAACGAGCAACGATAGAATTTTTTTTCGAATAAATACGAAAACGAAGCTTCCCTGCAAAATCATCAAAAACCCGGTTCAGCATACATTATTCGTTTGCCAGAAGAAAAAATAGCCTCTCGTAATTTCTCATTACGACATATCAATAAATTCTATTTAATCAAATATCAAAACGTTTAAACGTGTAATAATTATCGCGAGAAATTGGGTCGTTGAGCTTTGATCAAAATGGAAAACAAATTTATTATACTCCACCAATGTGCTCACGAGATTGACACGTGGAAAAGCGTTTGGCTTCTACGCTCTGCAATATGACTAAATTTTCAAAGCAAAATCATCAAAAAGCCGATACAGCATACATCCATCCTTTTCCCAGAAGAAAAAATAGCCTCTCGTAATTTCTAATTACGACATATCAATAAATTCTATTTATTCAAATATCAAAACGTTTAAACGTGTAATAATTATCGCGAGAAATTGGGTCGTTGAGCTTCGATCAAAATGGAAAACAAATTTATTACACTCCACCAATGCGCTCACGAGATTGACACGTGGAAAAGCTTTTCCCTTCTACGCTCTGCAATATGACTAAACTTTCAAAGTAAAATCATCAAAAAGCCGATTTAGCATACATCCATTCTTTTGCCAGAAGAAAAAAATAGCCTCTCGTAATGTCTAATTACGACATATCAATAAATTCTATTTATTCAAATATCAAAACGTTTAAACGTGTAATAATTATCGCGAGAAATTGGGTCGTCGAGCTTCGATCAAAATGGAAAACAAATTTATTACACTCCACCAATGTGCTCACGAGATTGACACGTGGAAAAGCGTTTCCCTTCTACGCTCCGCAATATGACTAAATTTTCAAAGCAAAATCATCAAAAAGCCGATACAGCATACATCCATCCTTTTGCCAGAAGAAAAAATAGCCTCTCGTAATTTCTAATTACGACATATCAATAAATTCTATTTATTCAAATATCAAAACGTTTAAACGTGTAATAATTATCGCGAGAAATTGGGTCGTCGAGCTTCGATCAAAATGGAAAACAAATTTATTATACTCCACCAATGTGCTCACGAGATTGACACGTGGAAAAGCGTTTCCCTTCTACGCTCCGCAATATGACTAAATTTTCAAAGCAAAATCATCAAAAAGCCGATACAGCATACATCCATTCTTTTGCCAGAAGAAAAAATAGCCTCTCGTAATTTCTAATTACGACATATCAATAAATTCTATTTATTCAAATATCAAAACGTTTAAACGTGTAATAATTATCGCGAGAAATTGGGTCGTTCAGCTTCGATCAAAATGGAAAACAAATTTATTATACTCCACCAATGTGCTCACGAGATTGACACGTGGAAAAGCGTTTCCCTTCTACGCTCTGCAATATGACTAAATTTTCAAAGCAAAATCATTAAAAAGCCGATTCAGCATACATCCATACTTTTGCCACAAGAAAAAATAGCCTCTCGTAATTTTTAATTACGACATATCAATAAATTCTATTTATTCAAATATCAAACCGTTTAAACGTGTAATAATTATCGCGAGAAATTGGGTCGTTGAGCTTCGATCAAAATGGAAAACAAATTTATTACACTCCACCAATGTGCTCACGAGATTGACACGTGGAAAAGCGTTTCCCTTCTACGCTCTGCAATATAACTAAATTTCGCTGGAGTATGTTCACCGTTCGATCAGGTTGTGTGTGCGTGTGTGTGTGTATTGCTAGCTCTTCTGTTCATGGAGCGAGCAACATCGCAATTCACCTCTCGTGCATTTTCCCGTTACTCTTGGGGTGGCAGCAAGCGTGTGCCAATATAGGTCAGGGGATGCGCGTGGCGGAGTATCGATCCAGATGCTTCGTTTTACCTCTGCTCTCGGGAGTTCAAGTTCGCGGTCGCGCGGGTAGCACATCGACGGTCCTCTCCGTGCGATCCTGTTATATGTGCTTGTGCTGGAATTCTTCAGCGTCTCGTGTCGGTACTTTCTGCTCCCCCTCCTCTTCGCACACCCCCGCGGAGATTCGCCATCTTGACTTTAACGAGCGATTATATGCATCTCAATCGTTTTGTATATCACCTATCTCAAGGATACTTCGTGACATTTATTATTTTCCTCTCTTACGTTCGGAAATAATGGCGTTAACATTAGCAGCTCCGACAGAGAAGATTTATAATTTAAAGTTGCTGGAGACACAGAAATTGGCGATTTTTAATGACATTTTTTATTTCAATTACGATTTTATGAATTAAAATTTATTTAATTTTGCACATTCATGTAAACTTTCATTCGCCATTTTTTGTTTGTTTCTTCAATAAATTCGAAATATCTCGTTGAGTCGTTTTAGCAGATTTGTGAAAAAAAAAAAAATGTTTCCATTACGTTTAAACTATTTTGTTGAAACGTTCAATTTTAATCCCTTTAAGGGTTTCTCTAAAGAGGGAACTTGAAAACTCAACCAAAGGGGTCAAACACCATTTGGTAACCATGAACTTAGTCATTTACCTGCAAAGTTAAAGCTTGTGGTCAGTTTGATCCCTAGTGAATTACGGAGGGGTTAAGGAGTTATACGCAGTCAGGACATCGAAAAAAGCGATTTTTCCAGAATTTTTACTGGAAAGACATTTTAATTTATTAAAGTAAAAATTCATATACGTATTGTGGTAACTCTTAACTTTATTTTCATATTTTTTATTTCTATAATTAATGATTTCTAAAGCCGCTATAGCCGATCTCTGGGAGCTCCCCTAAAAAAAGGCGTCTCGCGGTGAGCACGATATCTCTGGATTGGATCTTTTTAAATGAAAAAAAAAACAAACAAAAATTCGTTGGTATAAGGTATTATCTAGTATTTAATCGAAGGAATAAGCAAAATATTAATATTTAACAAAATGGAGGGTTCTTAAAAAAAAATTTCGATTTTCCATAAAAATGTTCCCCTTAAATTGTTGATAAAATGAAAAATATTTATCGGCGGGAAAAACCTTCGGTTAATCACTGAAAAATATATTTACAAAGCTTGTGTAAAAAATTTGAGACTGATCGGTTTAGCCGTTTCCGAGGAATCTTCCTCGCCGACTTTAAAAACACAGTTTTGAGAAAAACGCACTCAAACCTACGACGCTACTATTAAACGCTCCGAGACGTCTTAACAAATATTCGTGTAACTCCGAGAATATTTGTCGGATTGATATGAGATTTTCTGTCTATATACTTAAATATATGTACATTACGAAAATGAAATAAATTTTTTTTTTTTGACAATCCTGACTGCGTATAACCCTTCAATCTACTTGCATAAATGAAAAATTGTATTCAGCCAATTTCTCTTTAAGGTAGTAGTCTGGTAACTTAAGCCGATTTTCATGTCTTTTTTGGAGGGCGTTTTTTTGTAGGAAAATAAAAATGAATCGTTTTGGATATTTAGGGTGTTTTTATTTACATATTAAAGATCCAAAAAAAAAATTTTTTGAACAAATTTAATAGTTTGTTATTATTATTATTATTGATCGAAGTTGGCACCTCGAAAAAAAAGCGCGTGGGTGGCCCCGGTGATTTTGGCTCTTGATGTTATCTGAAATAAAAAATTGTTGATAATTCTTAATCTATAGACATGTCATTCTGGTCGGACTTTGGAAAAAAAAACTTTTTTTTCCAAAGTCCGCCATTTTGTTATTTATCCATGAAATTTAACTTCAGTAGTTCCGACCAGAATGACATGTCTATAGATTAAGAATTATCAAGAATTTTTGATTTCAGATAACATCAAGAGCCAAAATCACCGGGGCCACCCACGCGCTTTTTTTTCGAGGTGCCAACTTCGATCAATAATAATAATAATAAACTATTAAATTAAAAAAAAAAAAATCTTTTTTGTATCTTTAATATGTAAATAAAAACATCCTAAATATCCAAAACGATTCATTTTTATTGTCCCACAAAAAAACGCCCTCCAAAAAAGACATGAAAATCGGCTTAAGTTACCAGACTACTACCTTAACAAATATTCACGTAACTCCGAGAATATTTGTCGGATTGATATGAAATTTTCTGTCAATATACTTAAATATATGTACATTACGAGAATGAAAGAAAAAAAAAATTTTCTTCCAATCCTGACTGCGTATAACTCTTCAATCTACTTGCATAAATGAAAAATTGTATTCAGCCAATTTCTCTTTAATATACGCTCATCATTTTATCATAAATCGTGGCAATACGATACGGACATTTATTTATTTTTTTCATCGACAACCGACGATCAATGACGAATTGGTAGAAAAAAAAAAATTAGCACGCGCGAATTATCCCTCATTATTACGGTATCATCAAAATAATGATCGACACGGACACCGAAATTGTATTTAAAGTCTTGTTATTCGACGTTAGTGTGGCGTATCTTTTCTCATAGCAAATTCGGGAGATTAACGGTGAATCGTGGTCTCGTTAGGAGGATATGTGTCTAGGAGGAAGTCCCGCAGCGTGTGTCAACGTTAATCTAAAAGTTTCTTGCTCGTCCACAAATGTAGTAGGTAAAAGTCTGTGTGTGACTGCTCAGGCACGAACTAGCCGCTCGTTCTTTCGTGGAACACGATGCTCCTTTGAGTGGTTCTATGATATTTCGTGTATACGAATGAGCATTTCTGCGATTATTATCTACGGGCGAGTGTATATTATATCGTCGCTACACCGAGCGACCAACATTATATTTCTATGCTCGAATAGTCCATACCGTTGAGTCACAATTCTCGCTTCAATACTCGCTGTTTTATCATTGTGAATTCGTAGAGAACAAAAAAAAACAATGAAATAATAGCAACAATAATTCACGAAACAAATGTATGCCCGTGACGACGAGCAAGGTGAACGATTCCGCGCGTGGGCTCGGATGTGAGAAAATGCAACGGGCTATAATGTAAATAAGACACGCGGCTAATGGGACGTCGGAGGTCGAACGAGCGGGCCGATAAATAAAATGAGAAAAAAAAATGAAAGGGTTGGGAGAGAGAGAGAAGGGATTTGAGTCACGACGATAGGGATCGCGAATAAAAATAATATTTATCGACATAATAAGTCAACTTTACGAAATTAATATTTTCCGAACTGTCGAACTGGGACATTTTTTGTTCTCGCAGCTTTTGAGTATCTAAAAGAGCCTATAATCATTTCTACGCAGGTTTCAATTTGTCCTCGGATCAATGACAAATTAGTGCTCTCTTTTCTTTTTGTATTTTCACCATCTTGGTATTCGTTTTTATTAGAAACTTCGTCATTTCACACGAGAGTATATATTTTTGAAAGATTGATTAATATTTATTATTTTCACCTGTCTGCTTGTTTTATATTCTTTTTTTTAAATAACCGACAAAAGAATCGCCACGACCCTTTCGAGTTAATTGACGCTGATGCCCGAACAAATCTCGAGTATATTGCCCAAAACGAATTTATACAGTACTTTAGCATACCGCAAAGAAAAGAGTTTTCCTCATAGCGGGCCATTCCCCCCTCGATCCACCCCCGTTAAGAGTTATCGAACGATCGGATCGTCCTCTCTCCTTCTCGCTCTCTCTCATCGTTCTCGGTCCAGAAAAGATATGACCAAAGAGAGAGAGACCCCGCCGAGAGTTCGTTCCAAGGTCCTTATAGTCGGCGAGGGCACCTGTTACCTGTTATAGAGGAACGAGAGAGAATACGAGAAAGAGAAAGAAAAGCTTGAAGATACGTACGGGACTTTTTCTTAAGGTAGTAGTCTGGTAACTTAAGCCGATTTTCATGTCTTTTTTGAAGAGCGTTTTTTTGTAGGAAAATAAAAATGAATCGTTTTGGATATTTAGGATGTTTTTATTGACATATTAAAGATACAAAAAAAAAATTTTTTGAAAAAATTGAATAGTTTATTATTATTATTATTATTGATCGAAGTTGGCACCTCGAAGTTGGCAGCCCGGATCCTAACTTTTTTTCTACCGAACCGATTGCTTTCAAATTTTAATAGGCTACTCTACACACTTATAGTTCTCGTCGGAACTAGCGAGAAATTTTTTCATCCCTAACTTTTTATTTTACAAACCCTTCTTTGCCAAAGTCCTTTTATTTTAGCAAAGAAGGGGGCGTAAAATGAAAAGTTAGGGGTGAAAAAATTTCTCGGTAGTTCCAACGAGAACTATAAGTGTGTAGAGTAGCCTGTTAAAATTTGAAAGCAATCGGTTCGGTAGAAAAAAAGTTAGAACCCGGGCTGCCAACTTCGATCAATAATAATAATAATAAACTATTAAATTTTTTCAAAAAAATTTTTTTTTGTATCTTCAATATGTAAATAAAAACATCCAAAACAATTCATTTTTATTTTCCTACAAAAAAACGCCCTCTAAAAAAGACATGAAAATCGGCTTAAGTTACCAGACTACTACCTTAAGTGCGAGAAAGAGATACCGAGTGGGATATACATAGATATATGTATGTTGTACGTTATATAGCCACGCGAACGTGCGGCTAAAAAGATCGAAGGAAAGAAGAAGCGAGATGCTGGTCCACCCACGGTGTCTGTTCTTTGTTTTTTTTTCTTCGTATATTTGTTTCTTTTTTTTTTTACAGACTCGCGCGACCAGCCTCTCTCTCGCTTCGTCCTGTCTCCCGCGTACTCTCGTTCTTTCTCGCTCGTCCTTCGGGTCGTTTGTACTACAAACTTTGTAGTTAACTCTTAGCCTCTTGTCTCTCGCATTAAACGAATAAAAAAAAAAAAATCTTCTCCCGCGTTTCTCTTTCTACGTTTCGCATTAAACGTTTCTCTTTACTCTCGCTCCCACGTAGTTGGCCCCGGATCGTGTATGAGCTGGGTAACATGTACCGCGGTCCGGTGGTGTGCGAGAGTTTCTCGTTGCGGTGTACGCAGCATCCCTTGCTCTCTTCCCGTCCTCCTCCTCCTCCTCCTCCTTCTCCACACGTACTTGTACAGAGAAATTTTCTCTCTTTCTCACTATCGTGTACATATGTGCCGCGAATCTCACCCGCGTAATAAATATCTTGTCTTTCTCTCCCTCTCGTTCTCTTTATTTCCTCATTTCATTCTTTCTCGTTCTCTCTCTCTCTCTCTCTTTCTCTCTCTTCACATACACACACACGTTATTTCGAAACGCCACGGTTGCCCAATCTATCGCGTCTATACGGGGCTTACATGTATTCCTTGTAGTTATGTACAGCTACTATATTATGTATCGATACGGTATATATGATGTATAATATCTCTTCTCGAGAAAGATTATTTTACGAGACGAAACATTCGTATAATTCGCTAGATATATCCATGGTATTATCGCTGAAACACGCTACACGTTTATTTACGTTACGCACACTCACGTTTTTACATATACATTTGTGTGTGTCCGTGATTTTGTGTGTGCGTTTCCGACGTAGTAAATAAATTATTTCTCCTTCGAAGAGAGTGTTTGCTATGTAACCGCGCCAGGAGCTTGTCCCATCGATCGTTGCTGGACCTAATCCCCCGCACGAACAACGCGAGATGAGTTTTAAATGTATATATATGTATATGTATGATTGAATCAGCGATGAGCATGAGACTAGCCAGCTTGGCGTCTCTCCGTTCACTCGTTTCTGTTTTGTAACAGAAAATATACATCACGCGTATATATTCTTCCCTTCGCCCGTCCGTTTCGTCCCTCTCGTCGTGAGACAAGCGAAAATCATGGACTTTCTTACCGCGAACGACGACTCGAACGTCGTCGTCGTCCTCGCAGAGTCCCAAGCGACACCCGCGATGTTGATTCTCTGACATTTACGAGCCTTCCCGTAAGACAAGCACTCGTCACACTCACTCGTCACTTCTTCACCTATGTCATTGTTTATTATTGGATTATAGTATTGCCAATCGATTCGGATCCTGACAATCATCTAATGTGTACGGATATATACGTTAAATATTACAAATGCCCTTTTTTTTTTTCTGTCATCGACATTTTCGAACGTCATCGTGGCTTTCTTCATCAAACCTTTTTCGTATTTGTCCTGTTTATCTCAGTTCAATCTTAGATTTAATCAAGGCAGATCGCTAATGGGACAAATTTTTACTTCAAAGACTTCAATCGACAGCATTTGACGTCCGATCGATGCATGATTTTGGCGATCTCCCATGTTAAGCATTGGGGGCGACGTTCAATAATCGGATGGTGTGACCGATTGGACTTGTATTTTTGGGCGTCCACCGTTTGAACGGGGAAAGCAGTTGTTTTTCTTCTGTGTTTCTTGTTGTAATACAAGTCTGAAAGTCAGCAAAATGTAGACGATTATTGAGGTTAGGTTTTCCGCAGTTTCCCTGTGCCTTCGCGGAAATCAGAAATAGTCGCAGCGGATGATGCTTTATGGCGTAGGGAGGGGGAGGTAAGGAATGAAATGGAAATGGGACTAAAGGAAAAGGGACGTAAAAAACCTGAGAAGCACTTAGATAGCGCTAAATATAATTTAAAAAAATACAAAATGATACTTTCAGCTTCCTGATTTCCTATTTCGGTTAGGTATTCCGTAGTTTCCCTGTGCCCTCGCGCAAATCGGACAAGTTGCTGCAAATAGCGCTTTGGGGCGAAGGGAGGGTTCGGTGAGGAATAAAATGAAAATGGAACTAACGGGCTTGTCCTAAGGGACGTAGAAAACCTGAGAAGCACCGAGATAGTGCTAATTACAATAACAAACAAAATATAAAATGATACTTTCAACTTTTTGAACTTCCCTGAAATAAGAAAAATTCTTCAAAAAAATGATCTTCGTCGCGTACGTTGAATATGTCCGTGTATAAAAAAAAAAGAAAATTCGTCGGAGAAGCCACACTTAAAAATTCTCTGTACGTTTGTCCTCCTCCACCGGGACGCGATTCGCGTCGTCATCGCGCGAAACCACGAACGTCCTATCGAGATAAGACCCCCATCGAGCTTCTCAATTTCTCTCGTATAAAAAAAAACGACAAAAAAAATAATAATCGAGCCACTCCGTGAACCTGCGAACGTAAGAAACTTGACATTGTGTTAAATATAATATTTCTTTTTTTCTAATAGCCGCGCGGACGTAGGATGTGCGGCTAACCAGATCCGGAAGTCTCCCGTCATGGCTACGCGAAATCGTGCCCTCGTATCTTTTTTTTTTCTCAATAAATTTTTCTCTTTCTCGCAAGCTAATTGGAGCGTATTTAGGGATGGAAGAGAAGCGAGTGGAGGGAAGGCGTGGGTGGATCTTGAAAAAAGACTTTCAATATTATTCTAAGGGTGTCGAAGGACGTGGGAGGGGATGGTTGATGGTTGACGGTTGACGGTTGACGAATCCTCGGTGGATTTACGTGCCGTGGGCGACGAAACGGTGGCCCTCTGTTAATTACGTGTGCGCCGGTGTAACCGCCACTTGACGTTCACCAAACGCTGCTGATGCTCTCGGGGACGGGATCCCAGCGTTTCAACTTTTGTCCGAGCGGAATATGTACAGAGTATTTTTGTCGCCGATGTGACTCGTGTATTAAGGCAGTCGTCGGGTCTAGAGCGAGATTTTTGACGTCATTTCTAATGTGCAATAACGTTTAAACCGTTGAAGTTGTCTTGATGAAAATTTACACGTGCATTTATTGATCCTTAGAGAATACTTGTACATTAAAAAAAAAAAATTCTTTTCAATATTTTCATGTAGTTTTTTGCCTTGTTGCAACATGGTGCGCCGAAATCGGCGCCCACTCTGGACGATGTTGTATGCATCTGAAAAAAAAATATATATATATTCTCAATCTGTATGAGAATTCTGAGTACTGGTGGCAAAATTCGTACTTAAAAAAATTTTTTGACGAAATGGCGGCCTGTTGAACTTTCATTAATGATATTTCAATGCATGAAATATCATTAATGAAAGTTCAACATTAATGAAAGTTCAACAAAGTTCACAACAAGTTGATGAAAGTTGAACTTTCATTAATGATATTTCAATGTATGACCAAAACAGCTGTCAACAATTAACTAAACATTCGAAATGGCCGATTTTTTCAGCATAAATGAGGGACACGAGTACCAACCTAACGCCACAAAAAATCGAATATCGAATATACGTAGCCCGCGGAAATTCAAAATTCGTGATACTTTTTGAACAGACCTCGTATATCATCCTCCGGTAGTTTAGTACACTTTCTCGCTCTTCTTCCCTTTTTCGTGAAGCGGCCACCTCCATCCCCGATTCCCCGTTGTGTTTTCTCTCCTCCTTCTCCTCCGCTGCATTTCGTTCGCAATTCCATTCGCAAACAGTCTCCTCGATAAATTTTCTTTTTTCCTTTCCCTCCTCCGCGCGAGAGATGCATCTCTCACCGTTGATGCAGCAGAGAGCAAAACCGTTCGTTCGTTCCTTGTACGGGGGTGTCCTTATACTCGGTAACGAAACGAGCGGACAACCGCGTACCAACGAATGGCGAGCGAATTTATACGATGCTTTTGTTTTATTCGCAATTGTTTATTTTCACGGAGAGTAAAAGAAAAAACAATGATTCTCGTTTCAACGTTTTATCAACTTTTGAATATACTTAATGATTGGTTTGAACTTATTAATGGTACGAAATTTTTGTGATTTTGTCGATTGCAATAAATTTTCAACGTGTTTGCATTCTAAAGCTACAAAAAATTGAATTCGATTATAAGCTTTCGTCGGGGTAGTTTTTATTTTTTTAAATTTAAATTCGTCTCATTTGGTTGTTGAAAAAGCGCTCGGTTTATAAATAAGGGGAGCGTTACTTTAACTTTTCGCTCCGCTTATTTTCGCTGTCAGGGAGATCTTTGTCTTTTTTTTTTTTCTTTTCTTTTCGTGGTCCCCGTCGATGAAACTTGTCCGTCGAGATAAAGTCAATGGTCGACGCGGCACCGGTCCGACTATTAGGATCGAGGATTTACGGGGGAGGAAGCCCGAATTGGTTGTTCCACCGCCGCCGTTCAACCCGGTTCTCCTTTTTCCAACAAGCTTTAAGAATATATATGTATATGTATATGTATATGTGTATATATATATATAAGAAAGGAAAGACTATAACACGACGACGCGGTGAACGGTCAACGTCGACGATTACGAGATAAAGCTCTCGTCGTCCTACGCGCCGGTTCCCTCTGATCTCGGCCGCCCTGCTGGCTCCCTCACCTCTGTCTCTCTCTCACTTTTTCTCTCGTATTCTTTCTCTTGCGCCGAAAACGAGAGAGGCGAAGACCTCTCGAAGACTCTTTGACTCCCACGAAAATATGCCTCCTCCTTCTCCTCCACGTGTCTCTTTACCGCTTTAAGCCTTAAAGCGACGTTCACACGCGTTTCATACACAGTCCACCATCCACCAGAAACACAAGATCTCGTGACACCTTTCATTTTTATTATCTCATCGTTATTCTCATTCTTTTTATTCATTCCTTACTCCGCATTTCGCAGTAATATTATAATCACCGGTCGATCCGGTAACAATTTTTCACGCGAAGATCCGGGAATTGGTCAGGAGTAGGGAGAGGTTTTTTTTCTTTTTTTTTCGTTTTCTGAACGAGATAATGTATTGCGCAACGGATTGCCCCAGAGAGATTTATCGGGACGATGAGACAGTTCCTTTTTTTTCTTTTTCTCTTCTCTTTTTTATCTTATTTCGAAATGCGATGTATCTATATTATTATAAACGTGTGCGTGTCGAATGCGAGAGCGGCCTTAAGGTCAAAAATGCGAGAGGCGATCAGCGAGAGATTCAGAAGAGTGGTCCACTCCTCGAGAGAGAGAGAGAGAGAGAGTGAGGCACCTGGAAACTTTACGAAGAGCGCTAATGCCTTTCGTTTGTTTCACAAGAGGGTTGTTATATCAGCGCTCTCTCTCACTCGTGGAATCTCCGGCTGGAATGCGACAGAAGAGACCGAGTTCCTGAATCGCGATTTTTTTTCCTCCCCCTCCCTCCTCCTTTTCTCTCAGCCTCTCTCGCTCTCTGGACCAGCATACGTGACAAGAAAGACAGAGGATAGGTTTCATAGGAATTGCCCACGATAAATCAACCCTAGGACGAAACGAACAAAACGCGAACGATTGTTTTTTCTCTTCTATTTTTCAATGACAAATTAATCTACGCAGAATAGAAATCGTTCGAGGAACAACGCTAATCAAGGGACCACCGTTTCTTTCGTCTCATTAAGGCGGTAGCCTGGTCTAAAGCGAGATTTTTGACGTCATTTCTAATGTGCAATAACGTTCAAACCGTTGAAGTTGTCTCGATGAAAATTTACACGTGCATTTATTGATCCTTAGAGAATACTTGTACATTAAAAAAAAAAAATATTTTAAATATTTTCATGTAGTTTTTTGCCTTGTTACAACATGGTGCGCCGAAATTGGTGCCCACTCTGGACGATGTTGTATGCATCTGAAAAAAAAAAAAATATATATATTCTAAATCTGTATGAGTATTCTGAGCACTGGTAACAGAATTGGTACTTAAAAAAATGTTTTGACAAAATGGCGGCCTGTTGAACTTTCATTAATGACATTTCATACATACATTTCATACATTTTCGGGTATTTGACGAGTTATGAAATGTCGGCAAAATTATTGTTCGACTCAATTCTGCTACCAGTCCACAGAAACAGGCTACCTAAGGTACGTGCAAAATTTGAGCTCGATCGGTCCATTAGTTATCGAGATATCGTGGGCGCCGATTTGAAAAACATAGTTCTGAGATAAACGCGTTCAAAGTTTTGACAGCGTCGCGCGCGCGCCGCGCTACCCGAGCGCGTGGCTTGCTTAGAATTTTTATTTCTCGGCTAATTTTTGAAATATCAATAAACGGTTTTCAGGAGCGTATGAAGAAAGGTCTAAGGAATAAGAAAATGAAAAAAAAAAAAAAAATCGATTTTTTCAAATTTCTGGACCAGACCACCGCGTTAACAAATTAATTCGTGGAGAAATTGTTCGAGGAAATTTGAACAAAAGTATAATTCGATTCTTGAGACGTGAGGACGTTTTTCTTTTTCTTTCTTTATATTTCATAACGCTTTGGTGCCTGGTGGCGACGACGTCGTCGTTGCCCAGAGCCCAAAGGAATCCGGAGAACATCGCGTCGCGTGAGGCCACCATTATACTCTCGCTCTTTCTCTCACTCGCCCGCGGTGTACCCGCGTCGTCTTGCTCACCCGTGGAAGCGTCGTAATTTCCCGGTACACGCCGCGAAAAGCCATAACGCAATAATGTGCCGACTTTATGCGACAATTATCGCCAGGCAGCGCCTTCTTTCTCTCTCACTCTCGACCGTGACTCCAAGAGCGCGCGCGAGAGAGAGAGAGACTACCGTAGGCTCTTCGAGCATGAGAATCATCATCGTTCCATGGCGAAGCCTGAATCATATGTTCTCTTGGGTTGCCGTCGCACGGTGCAACAAAACCGGCGATTCACCGTATAGCCCCGGACCGTCCCGGCAGCTCTCGCTATCAGGGTGGGCGCACAGCGTGTGGCACCTGTCCGCGGCTCGTTTTCCCTTCGTGTTGTTGTTTTTTTTCCTCTTTTTTTCTTTTTTTTTTCTTGCTATTAGTAGAGAACGGGACAAAATGTTTCACTGGCCACAGGAGAAAAAAAAAACAACGCTTCCTCATAATTTTATACATTTTTCTCGAAGCTTTCATTGCACCGTTGGGAATTGTTTCGTGAGATGGGAAAATCTTAATAGGTTAAATATAAGATGCAAAATTTTACGAAATTTATTTATTCCATGTCCCATTTTGTCCCGATCGCACGCACCTACGATTCCACTATTTTCAATTCATTCGCTTTTCCCTCCCCGCAAATCCAACTGAGTTAAACTTTTTTTTCTTGCTATTAGTAGAGAACAGGGCAAATGTTTCACTGGCCACAGGAAAAATAAAACAACACTTCCTCATAATTTTATACATTTTCCATTCATTCGCTTTTCCCTCCCCGCAAATCCAACTGAGTTAAACTTTTTTTTCTTGCTATTAGTAGAGAACAGGGCAAATGTTTCACTGGCCACAGGAAAAATAAAACAACACTTCCTCATAATTTTATACATTTTTCTCGAAGCTTTCATTACACCGTTGGGAATCGTTTCGTGAGACGGGAAATTATTAAAAGGTTAAATATAAGATGCAAAATTTTACGAAATATATTTATTCCATGTCCCATTTTGCCCCGATCGCACGCACCTACGAGTGCACTATTTTCAATTCATTCGCTTTTCCCTCCCCGCAAATCCAATTGAGTTAAACTTTTTTTTGCTATTAGTAGAGACCAGGGCAAAATGTTTCACTGGCCACAGGAAAAAAAAACAATGCTTCCTCATAATTTTATACATTTTTCTCGAAGCTTTCATTACACCGTTGTGAACTGTTTCATGAGACGGGAAATTCTTAATGGTTAAATATAAGATGCAAAATTTTACGAAATATATTTATTCAATGTCCCATTTTGCCCCGATCGCCCGCACCTACGATTGCACTATTTTCAATTCCTTCTATTTTCCCTCGCCGCAAATCCAACTGAGTTAAACTTTTTTTGTTTGGCGAAAGGATATCGATGCGTACGGATACTTTAATAATAAAAGACGAAGAAAGAAGGGAAGAAGAAAAAGTTGATATTGCGGATGAGATCGAGAGCGTAGGAAAGGTAATTAAAACGGATTAATTCGAGGCAATTAAAACGGTGGCCGCTGTAGTTGCTTACAAAATCAGTTTCTATACGGTACGTACATATAGATAGTTCGATCGAAGAGAATATTAAGGATCGAGAGAACGGTATCGTGCGTTTTATACTGCGGTTGATCGGCTACGCCCACGAGTTCGAATTTTCGCTCGGTCACCCTTCGACGAATCCAGTCTCATATTTCTTTTGTCTCTGTTATGTACCGTGGAGCACCGCGTTTCATATCACGATTTTACGAAAGTGTTTACCGAAACGCTCGAGGCGTTTTATCGCCGTAAAGTTTAAGGAATTTTCGAAATCGTTTTTGTCTCAATGCCCGCGTCTGTACGTACGGTTGGCGAAGGAGAAAACTAAAGTTAATTACTTCAGGTACGAAAGGATCTACTGTCAATAAATGAACGTTTAAGGTAGTAGTCTGGTTAAGCCGATTTTCATATCTTTTTTGGAGGGCGTTTTTTTGTAGGAAAATAAAAATGAATCTTTGTTGATATTTAGGATGTTTTTATTCACATATTAAAGATACAAAAAAAAAAATTTTTGAATAAATTTAATAGTTTATTATTATTATTATTATTGATCGAAGTTGGCACCTCGAAAGAAAAGCGCGTGGGTGGCCCCGGTGATTTTGGCTCTTGATGTTATCTGAAATCAAAAATTCTTGATAATTCTTAATCTACAAACATGTCATTCTGGTCGGAACTACTGAAGTTAAATTTCATGGATTAATATCAAAATGGAAAAGGACGTTTTTTTCCAAAGTCCGCCATTTTGTTATTTATCCATGAAATTTAACTTTAGTAGTTCCGACCAGAATGACATGTCTATAGATTAAGAATTATCAAGAATTTTTTATTTCAGATAACATCAAGAGCCAAAATCACCGGGGCCACCCACGCGCTTATTTTTCGAGGTGCCTACTTCGATCAATAATAATAATAATAATAAACTATTAAATTTTTTCAAAAAAATTTTTTTTTGTATCTTTAATATGTAAATAAAAACATCCTAAATGTCCAAAACGATTCATTTTTTTTTTCCTACAAAAAACGCCCTTAAAAAAAAACATGAAAATCGGCTTAAGTTACCAGACTACTATCACGAAAAATATATTATAAAATTACAATATACATTTTGTTACATTTTCTCTGCGTCCTCATCGGCAATGGCGTTCGGCACTTCTTTTTTATTACGCATCACCGAGGCGCGGATGGCGATGGAAAAATAAAATTTAACGTGAACGCGAAGCAAACGTCGCCATATAATATCTAACTACGTCGTACGTCGTTGCAACCGCCCCCTCGACTCCATAAACCCGGTATTATAAACGTTTATATACAAATCTCTATGCTCGATATGCATTTCCATTGCTTTCATATATTCGATTCGTGTAACTCCCACTGTGTAAAGCTAAATACCTCTCGTGATAGTATGTAATATATTGTGACGATATACATCATATTGAATTTATGAGCTCTCGGGGGACAATAATGTTGAAACTACTCATCGTAATTCCGTAACAGCGATTCTGGACCAAACGCTCGGTGCACAACGCACCCAATGCAAAATTCTTTTGCTCATAAACGCTCGTTCCGGTGTTGTAAGCGCGAGAGATAGTGAACGTTGAATTATTCCGTTCCGCAGGATCGAAAGAATGATCATGGGGTATATTAGCGCGTGCCAGGAAGAATAATCGAGATTCCTCTCGTGTGCAGCCTCTGTGGCAGTCTCGTTTATATTGTATGCCTTTTTGTTTAATACTTTAAAGGCGAGCAGTGTCCACAAGCATTTTGTTCTTTCTCTACGTCGGACGACGTAGAACCTTCTTTTTTTTTTTTTTTTTATTTCCCCTAACATTAAACTCCAATCTCGCCTCGGAGATGAGGGATAGCATTGTGGAGGCTTGGTAACACATCTTTAAAGGCGTTCGAAACTCATTCTGGTACGCGAAGCACGCTTCGATCTCTCTCTCTCTCTCTCTCTCTCTGCTTTTTCACAACCCAATGTGGTAACGTATTCCTTGCGATTTTGTCGTACATTTCCTATACCTTCTCACGTTTATCCGAGCCTAAGTGAACGTCGAACTGAAAAAAAAGTCACTCTCGCAATCCGTTAATCTCGGATCCTTCGTAGTAGCAGACATTTTTGTCTCGCTACAACATACAGGGTGACAATTATAAGGTAACCATGTCGCTCTGGCGTTGAAAATTCGCGGGCATTTAAAGTGCACTTTCCGAACGATTGTCGGACGCTCTCTTCGAAACAAACAATATGCCGTTTATGTGGAACGTACCGTTCTTGGAAAACGAGACATTTTTTTCGAAATTTTTTTTTTTTAATTCCTCTTTTATTTCAGAACAATAAAGTTCATTGAATTCTGTACGCGAAACACCGGTCGCAAACTCGTTTAAGGTAGTAGTCTGGTAACTTAAGCCGATTTTCATGTTTTTTTTGGACGGCGTTTTTTTGTAGGAAAATAAAAATGAATCGTTTTGGATATTTAGGATGTTTTTATTTACATATTAAAGATATAAAAAAAATTTAGTTTGAAAAAAATTAATAGTTTATTATTATTATTGATCGAAGTTGGCACTCCGAAAAAAAAAGCGCGTGGGTGGCCCCGGTGATTTTGGCTCTTGATGTTATCTGAAATCAAAAATTCTTGATAATTCTTAATCTATCGACATGTCATTCTGGTCGGAACTACTGAAGTTAAATTTCACGGATAAATAACAAAATGGCGGACTTTGGAAAAAATCGTCCTTTTCCATTTTGTTATTTATCCATGAAATTTAACTTCAGTAGTTCCGACCACAATGACATGTCTATAGATTAAGAATTATCAAGAATTTTTTATTTCAGATAACATCAAGAGCCAAAATCTCCGGGGCCACCCACGCGCTTTTTTTTCGAGGTGCCAACTTCGATCAATATTAATAATAATAATAAACTATTAAATTTTTTCAAACAAATTTTTTTTGTATCTTTAATATGTAAGTAAAAACATCCTAAATATCCAAAACGATTGATTTTTATTTTCCTACAAAAAAACGCCCTCCAAAAAAGACATGAAAATCGGCTTAAGTTACCAGACTACTACCTCAAAGGTTTTTATCGTGGAGAAAAAAAATGTTGAACTTATTTTTTGAGTCTATCCCTCTTTAATTTTCAAAAACAGTGGAACACCTACAGTGGATGGTGATGTTGGATTCACGGCAATCGGCAAAAAATACATTGCCACTTTATAATTGCCCTTATAAGTGTACAAGTCGAACGATGTCGCGGAATGATGAGGAATAAACAATTTTCATGATTTATCGAACGAACGCCACGCGTTATTTTGTCAGATAGCTCGAGCATTTTTTTTTTTTTCAACCCTTAAACGACTAATTGACAGTTTGTATTATCGGCCGTTTTGTCAATTTTCATACCGCGCAATTAAATAATCATTATTATTCGACTGTGCGCGGATAGCCTAAAATCAGATATACCGAAACGAGAGGCGGTATTGCGGGCGGGAAACGCTCTCTCTCGCGCGCGCGCGTTATTAATAACGAGCTTTGTAATTGCGACACGGTGTTAAACACAGGGTATACGCGCGGCGAGAGAACCTGGCGAGCTCACCAGTGGGTGTACCAAGAGCCGTAGAACGGTCTTGTTCCACACGCGACGTCTGTGTGCAGTTATCCCTGCAAGTGTAACGATCGGGAGTCTCTATCTCTCGCGCTCTTGCTCTCGTCGTTCTTGTTGGTCGCATGTGTGGCTGGTTCTGGTGCCACGTGGACATGGCACATAGCACGGTGAAAAAAAGAGAGACGACATCGGCGATAGAACGATAGATTCTATGAGACAAGCGTCAACTATGTGGTTATGAGTGTCAAGTATGTGGCATACATATATATTTATTTATTTTACATCGGCCACTTAATCGTTTCCGGTGCGCTGCTTCTCGTGCCCATAATTTTTTTAAATATTCTTATATATATATATGTATATATATATGGTTTCTATTTTTAAATCACATCTCGATTAACGATCTAAGGTAAAACGTGTCTCCCACCAAACTTGCGCGAAACACGCACACGATCCTCCCGCAAACTGTCCGCTTTAGCTGGAAAAGAGATTGACGACTTTATATTCACGCTTGTGGTCTTGCCATTTGTCCAGCCAATTTTCCAACCAACGTGTAATCTCGTTTTTTTTTCTTTTTTTTTTTATGTATATATACATATTAGTTCTTTTGTGGGCGCGGCTCGAATCAATTCTGTCGCTATTAAATCGATCAATAAAATATTTTCACCGTAATTAACCGGCAATCCGGCTTATATAGGCGAATGTGACGTACAAACGAGTGTGAAAAAAAGTGTCATTGTTTTGATTGCTGTAAAGAGGCTTTTTATTAAATTCAGCATATTGCTGTTGAATGAGAAATTGTGGTGAGAGGAAAATTTGTTTATTAAATATTAAAATGATGGAAAAATTGATTGGAGTTTGGAGAAAAATTTGTTGCAATTCCGTTAACTTCAATTTCAATCATTTCTAATCGTTTGATAGTAGTATTTGCTAACAGATTTAAGCAAATATTACGTATTTATATGAATTTCCGTCGGAATAAAAATATACCGTCATTCCTTATGGTAGTAATCTGGTAACTTAAGCCTATTTTCATGTCTTTTTTGGAGGGCGTTTTTTTGTAGGAAAATAAAAATGAATCGCTTTGGATATTTAGGATGTTTTTATTTACATATTGAACATACATGAAAAAAATTTTTTGAAAAAATTTAATAGTTTATTATTATTATTATTATTGATTGAAGTTGGCACCTCGAAAAAAAAGCGCGTGGGTGGCCCCGGTGATTTTGGCTCTTGATGTTATCTGGAATCAAAAATTCTTGATAATTCTTAATCTGTAGACATGTCATTCTGGTCGGAACGACTGAAGTTAAATTTCATGGACAAATAACAAAATGGCGGACTTTGGAAAGAAAAAGTCCTTTTATTTTGCCCACCATTTTGTTATTTATCCATGAAATTTAACTTCAGTAGTTCCGCCTAGAATGACATGTCTATAGATTAAGAATTATCCCGAATTTTTGATTTCAGATAACATCAAGAGCCAAAATCACCGGGGCCACCCACGCGCTTTCTTTTCGAGGTGCCAACTTTGATCAATAATAATAATAATAATAATAATAATAAATTTTTAATTTAAAAAAAAAATTTTTTTTTTGTATCTTAAGTATGTAAATAAAAACATCCTAAATATCCAAAACGATTCATTTTTATTTTCCTACAAAAAAACGCCCTCCAAAAAGACATGAAAATCGGCTTAAGTTACCAGACTACTACCTTAAGGGGCATGGTCACGGTAGGGGGTATAAAATCATGTGGACATTTAACAAATTTTTTTTGGTATGAAAAAGTGATTTATTTGTAAAACTAATTACACGTCCATTTAGTATAAATATCAAGCTAATCAAAAATATTTTTTTTTGTTTTTTTTTTGTTATTCAAAATGGCCGACTGCTGCTATTTTCTTTTGGTATGTTTTTTTCTTTTTGAGGCGCGCCGCGGCGTGACATTTGGCATCGACAATTTTTTACCTAGAACAAAAAACAAAAATTCTCGTCAATCTACATCACAATACCCGGAGAAGTACGTACGGAATTTGAAAAATATTGTTTTATTCGAATATTAGTGGGCATTTGAACTTAAAAGTTGAATTTTCAGTGAAAAATGTTGTATAAAACTGCTCATAATATGGAAATTTTTTAATTCATCAGAAATTCCGTCGGTATTTCTCTGCGAAATGCAATTGCAAACGTAATTTTTAATTTTCAAGTCAATCGGATAAAAATTGTCGAAGTTATTTGTCACGCGGCGCCCTCGGATACTCTATGGCCGTGCCAGAGAGGTAGGTTGCACGCTGAAAGTCGGTGGAAATAAATTTTTCTCGCTATAAATCGAATAGTAAATTTTAAAAATAATGATAGACCATCGTTCAAGCAAAAAAAAAACATGGATTTTTTGAAAATTCTACCGTGGCCACAACCCTTAAGCGTGCGTCTATATTTTATAGTTGAACTTTCTTTTTTTAAACTATAATATTGTTCTCTCAGCAACAAAACAACTCTGGTCGATAATTCCTCTACATATTTTGCACCTGTCACTTTTCATGACATCGATAAATTAATCGATTAATTAGCAAAATTGATAATTCCTTTATTTTTAATTTTTTTTTTGTCTTCGCGTTTTATTTTGCGACCCAATAATTCGTAAATGAATGAAAAAAAAGAAACATTCTAGAAAGTAGAATGACGAATGTCGGACCTTCGCAATTGAGACTGTGGAAATTCCAGGGAGTTTAGTCTCGTCGCACACACGAACTGCGCGCGGTGGCACGCGACGTTCGTTAGTTGGCCTTTCTGCGGATAAAACGTTCTCGCTTCGCTATATTTTATTTATTCTTTTTAATCCTTATTCCCTCCTCAATTATATTCCTTTTTTTCTTCTTCTTCGTGTCTTTATAATCCACCCCGCTTTCGCTCTCGCGACCGGAGTCTCTCTCATTTTGGTCGGTTTCTCTCTCGTTTTCTCCGCAAGAATCAAGAAAGCTCACGATATTACTTTCGTGGTCGCCATTACTGAGTCGGGGGCGGTTAATTTACGTGCCGGCTAATTTACGCCGGCCACTCATCATGCGGGCGGTGGACTCTCTCTCTTTCTCACTCTCTCTCTTTTCTCTATCTGTGGGCTTATATTGCGGCTGCATGCTCGCGCGAATACTCGCACGCCTTTCCTTTTCCTCTCTCGTTCATCCCGCTCGCGTTTTATGCACACACTTTTGCCCGGAGTGCATTTCGCAGCGGTGCGCTATGACTGGTGTACATATTAATTTTCGCAAACTAACACACACACACACACGTGAAAATATTCACCCTCTCCGACAATTTATACGTGTGTCATTCCGAGATTAGTACAACATTTTGTCACGGAAAATTTGCGCGATAAATTTTCGTAATTAATTTTCTATTCATATTCGATGCGTTCAAACATTTTTTTCAAATTTCATTAGAATCTATTTTCTTTTTTATTTTACTTAAGAGAAACTTCTTTCAATTATCTCAATAGTCTGGTAACTTAAGCCGATTTTCATGTCTTTTTTTGAGGGCGTTTTTTTGTAGGAAAATGAAAATGAATCGTTTTGGATATTTAGGATGTTTTTATTTACATATTAAAGATACAAAAAAAAATTTGTTTGAAAAAATTTAATAGTTTATTATTATTATTATTATTGATCGAAGTTGGCAACTCGAAAAAAGAGCGCGTGGGTGGCCCTGGTGATTTTGGCTCTTGATGTTATCTGAAATCAAAAATTCTTGATAATTCTTAATCTATAGACATTTCATTCTGGTCGGAACTACTGAAGTTAAATTACATGGATAAATAACAAAATGGAAAAGGACGTTTTTTTCCAAAGTCCGCCATTTTGTTATTTATCCATGAAATTTAACTTCAGTAGTTCCGACCAGAATGACATGTCTATAGATTAAGAATTATCAAGAATTTTTTATTTCAGATAACATCAAGAGCCAAAATCACCGGGGCCACCCACGCGCTTTTTTTTCGGGGTGCCAACTTCGAACAATAATAATAGTAATAATAAACTATTAAATTTTTTCAAAAAAATTTTTTTTTGTATCTTTAATAAGTAAATAAAAACATCCTAAATATCCAAAACGATTCATTTTTATTTTCCTACAAAAAAACGCCCTCCAAAAAAGACATGAAAATCGGCTTAAGTTACCAGACTACTACCTCAATGACGAGGGCGTGGGCGCATTTCTGTTTTAGTAAATCGAAGGAATTTCTCTCTATGGTTTTATATCTCGACTATGTATCTCCGTTGCTCTGGAGGCGGTAAAAAAAAGAGGGCGAGGGGCAAGTTCTCTGTGGATATACGGCTCGTGTATATAGTCATGTCGCCAGGGGAATTTGAGCAAACATCACCGAACGAGAACGAAAATCTTCGCTAGACTTTGCGCCCGCTGTTGCATATCATTGCGCGGCATTATCGTGTTGCATCTCGACGCGATTTCACGTCCTTCGCTCTTTCGGATTACGCGTATCCAATATAAATAAATATATATATATATATATATTTTACTGACCGCTAATCTTTCGCAGGCGATCGTAACGCGTCCACCGAATGTAAAGAGAAAACAACAAAAAATAATCATAAGTAAATTAAATAACACGAAAAAGGAAGAGAAAAAAAAACGACGATATTTCGAACGTGATCCAGTTGTGATCAGCGTGAAAAGCGGAACGAAATGGATGAGAGACAGCGATAGGCTCGATATCTTTTATACACACACGCCGCGGCAATATTTTGCAGAAATGCGCGCGAGACGACAAGTTGAAACGTATAACGCGGGGCGCGAAGGGACAGGACGGGGGATAAAAGTGCATAAGCGAGGCGGGATGATGCACTTGTCGCCCACGCCATCGCGGGAATACCACCGCGCGAGCGACAGTGAGACCTCCCCACTTATTATATTGCTTGTCCGGACGGCCACGACGAATTAACCCGCAATTACTCGCGCTCCCGGCGATAACGTCGCTCTCTCTCTCTCTCTCTCTCTCGTCGAGCGGTCGCTTTTGCGCGAGTGTATCATCTCCAATGCTCTCGATTTGTTTCTCGTTCAATCCGTTTTCTCGTTCGGAATACATATCTCGGTCTCAGTCGGGAAAAAAGAAGCTAAAAAAAACAAAATCGAGTAAATGGCTCCTCAAAGTTTTGTTGTTCGACAAGCTTTTTTAGATTTTTTTTTAAATTCGTTATTTGACAAATTCACGATACGATAAAAAATTTTTTTATTCGATATTTTGATGATTATTTATTTGATAATTTGATGTATCTTGAAAATTTTTTTTTACATTATTTTATAATTTGAAGATATTGCAAATTTGAGTATTGCACTCATTGTTAACAGATGCTTTTTATACGCGGCAAACATTACAGTTAGATGGACGTGACAAAACGTGAGCCAGTTTTTTTTTTCTTCTTTTCTCAGTCTCTGAAATTCTAGTCTAGATTTTTTGACAAATTTTTCCGGCAAAAGATAGGATTATGAAAAGTTATCGATTAAGAGGGGAAATAGGGTTAGGACAGCGTTTTATCAATGATTTTCATGAATTTTTTTATAGTATAAAAAATGAATATAATTTATTGAAACTTTGAGAATATTTTATACATATATTTGAGTATATACTATAAAATTTTTGAAGAATTTCCTTGAAAAACATCGAAGATATTAGCGACCCCATATTGCAGGTCACAATCAGACTCAGCATTTACGTTCTGGAAGCCGCAATTTTCATCTGAAATCAAACGAGGTTGAAATTTACTTTTATTATATGTCTCTCTTCTATATGAACCTAAATTCTATCAAAAAAATATAAAATTGAATTTTTTACAGGGGTCAAAACAAAATAGCATGATTTTTTGCCATTTTTTACAATTTTATTTGCAAAAAAAAAATTATTTTAAATAATGATAATATTCCGATTTTAGCTTCATATAGAGCGCAATACTGTGAAGAAAGTAACTGCCAATTTTCAAAACGATTGGTTGAAAACTTTTCGAACTAGCGTGGACGCAAGTTCAAAAAACTCGTTTTCAGAAAAACGCGTTTGAAAAAATAGCGCGCTCGGGGCCTGAAGGAGAGCTACTCACTTTAATGGCTTATAACAATAGAACGAGTCGGAATATTCATTTAAAATTTTGGGAACATATTTTTCAATAGTTTCACTAACAATTTATGAAATAAAAAAAAATCGATTTTTTGAACCGTCTAACCCTATTTCCCCCCTTAATGAATGTTATCAAGTGGGACGTTTTCTCCCAAAAATTTGTCAAAAAATATAGTTGAAAGACTGAGAAAAGAAGAAAAACCGGTTGACGTTTTGTCACGTCCGACGAGCTGTAATATTTGCCGCGTGTAAAAAGTGCGATAACCCAGGGGTTGGCAGGGTAGGAAGGGGTGGGAGAAAACGTGCGCAACATCTGTGAGATTTTTATTGCATAGACGATGTTCCGGTGATACGGAGGGTAAAACGAGCGTCTACGCGATATAACGTTAAGCTCTCCCAGCTACCCTAAGTCAAACTACCCCCCAAAAACGTACTACAACACTTTACCCACCTTTATCACTGTATCGATAGGTATATACATATATATATAGAATGTCTCCGATGTCCCTGCAGTCCTGCTGCACTGCGACGCTCATGATTCTTCCTATGCGGCGAGTCTGTACAACCATCCCCCATTCTCATGTCCCCGTTCCACCAACGAAACCTCTAAATCCACTTTGTTTCAATCCCCTAGCCCATATCTGTCTATTTATGAATGTATACTATGCTCCTGTGACCTACGATATTGTCAGGTTAACCACCGTTGATTAGTAACCCTTGAGGGCTCACGTACCCCTGCGCGCGCGCGCTGAAAACCTAGTAAATTTGAAAAATTATTATACAGGTTATATGGTGAAAAAAAAATTAATTTGTTGATTTCACATTTTTTATTAACTTTTCAACTATAAGAAAAAAAATTTTTTAAATTTGTTTAACAATATTAACCATATTGTTTACGGGTATAAATGGACTACTGACTACTGAAACAAAACCCAAGAAAACCCAACAAAACCATGGCGCCTCCCTGTCAACATCATAACTTCACCCAAAATTATCCAATCGGCAAAAATAAAATAGAATCTACTAAAATAACGTAGTAGTAATAGTCTGACGGAGCGATTTTTTTTAGATTTTTTTTTAATAAAGAAATAACAGTATTTCAAACATCGCATTAAAAAAAAAAAAATTAATGCTTGATGATTTATAAAAAAATTGTCCAACGAAAAAATTAAAAAACCTCCCGAGAAAATAATTATCAAGATTTGAAAAAAAAAAAAAGTTAAAAAATATTCAACATTGACTGAGTTGTCGTGCTGACACTGCCTAAAAACATAGTTTCGAGAAAAACGCGTTTGAATAATGTCAATATTGAAGAAAAAAATTTTTTAAATTTTATCTCTTATAGTTAAGAAGTTAATAAAAAATGTGAAATCAACAATTTAATTTTTTTTCCACCATATAACCTTTATAAGAATTTTTCAAGTTTACTCGGTTTACAGCGCGCGCAGGGGTATGTTAGCCCTTAAAGAGAGTGAAGGAGAAAAAAAAAGAAGAAATTCGCGACTATCGATATTTGAAAAAAATGTAAATTAATTCCACAAGTGTCGAGAGTTTTTAACTCGTTCGAGAGCCTTGATCATCAATTCTCGCTTGGGGAGGACACAACTTTTTAAATAGTCTTGTCTCGTCTCGACGATCGAGAGTGGTGTACTATATATAAATATACATCGAATGATGTCTCTCTTGCTCTCCCTCTCTCTCTTTCTCCCTTTAGTTCGTGACTCAACTCTCGAGAGAAAAGTTTATCCGAGACTCAGTTCAACAATCACGATGATCGTTGGTACAGTGTCTCTTCTCCGATCGCACACTTCTATAGACGCCCTAAGCTATATGCTCTCTCGTCGTCGATTCGCAGCAATTCTCTTTCCACTGATTTACCGAAAAAAAAGGCCCCCGGTGGCCTCACTTTATAGCGTTTCTTTTATTTCACATCGCGGTTTCTCGTATTTCGCGGAAAGATCGCGAACTGCCTTCACTTCTGTACCATATATACGTGTGTGTGTATGTCTGTGCGTATGTTTCACGAGCTCTAGATCCTCGTTGTTTTCGCATTCGAGACGCGAGAATCCCGAGAGATGAGATGAGCATGAGGAGAATGAGGGAGAAGAGAGGAGGGTTTGGATGGACTGTTGATGCTGTTAAAGTCCACACAAGACGTTACATGATAGGTGTATGTTCTTTGCGAACGTTAAAACACGTTCACTCTCTCGGTTCCCTCTTCTTCCTCGCTTCGTTCTGTCCCGTCCCCCATCCGAGATACTCCTGTCATCCCCCTTTTCCTCGTGCGGGGGCTCGCGCACTTGATCGCCAAGACGAATGTCCCGGGGATCGCGAGGGCGAGGTGGCTTCTTCGCGGCCGTATATAAATATACATACGTGTATACGGAACGGTAGCTGGTCTTCTTTGCAAACGACTATTGCAGAGACCGTCTCTTGCACCTTAAATCAAGAGCCGTGGGTAGCTGTCGAGTGCGCCACTCGCGTACGCACAAATTACAACGCGTTTAATTATCAAACGATATATATCGAGGATGGTCTCCGCATTGGGGCCCATTAATCAAACGGTCGCTGAAGAGAGAAATTGATGGCAGCTCGAGAGCTGTACGCAGAGATATTTCGTGCTCTCAATAACCGATCATTTTCCACGTTCGTGAAATAAATTCTGTCTCACACTTTTACTCGACGAAGCTCGACATTGAATTATTCACTAATCCAAGAATCCTACGCCCCATTCCTCCAACCTTAACCCTTTGTCCTACGATTTAAGTTCCAACGGCGTGAGCCCAAAACGTAAACAACACCGCACAGCCTTTGGGTCATTCCACGGTTCTACAAAGCGCACGAGAGTGCGTGTACGCGTGCTGACGTACCTCGAGCGTGTCCCGTGATGTTTACATTTGGCCCGACCGATGTGCCACGGGCCAGGCCCGTCATAATCAGTTTTGACCCGAAAACCTAAACATGAGTCTCACACGTGATTGTAGGGCAAAGTGTCAATCGGAGTTTAAACTCAGTTCAGCCTATCTCTAAACCGTAGAAAAAAAATTGAACCTCGTTTAAACTGAGTCGGAGGAAATGGGCCTTAAACTGTTGGTATAATATCTTTCGCGCACCAAATACATTTCTATTATTAAACAATATAACGCGATGTACGTTGTGTTTAAGGGTGGAATTTTGATCGTTCGAGAAAAAAGAAGTGTCGCTTCGAGTAACTTTAATCGTTTTCTATCGAATTACGGTTTTTTTCTCGCTTCAATGTATCTCGAAAAGTACATGGTGCACGAGATATTTTTGCAACGTTAGCCAAGGATGCCGAGGTCTCGTTCGTCCTTCCTCGGTAAAAGCTCCGCGCACCTCGCGAAATTACCTGGAAGCCGTACTTCACTCGTTAACGAGACACTCTCGCGCATGCGGCAAACTCAGCTTCCAGCAGCAGAGAACTAGAGATTAGAACGACTTAACCAGAGAGTATAGAAGTGTCTGTGTCTGTGTGTGTGTTGGATGAACGAGGACAACGTGAGATGAAGAATTTGAGCGAGAGCGTGCATCAATTTACGTGTCATCGTTGCTACGAGTCATCGTGAATTTATCATCGTCATTATTGCGTTTATTATTTCAGTTTGCGAACGATATATAGCCGTCCGTGTACACGTAATACTTTTCATACATATCTTGTAACGTATAGATAATACACGGGGTAGCATCCGCAGGAGAAAAAAAAGTATTAAAAATGATTTTATGAATAATTATGAATATAATCGTTGTATAACGATGAAATTATTTTATAATTGTTCGAGCAGTTGTGATCACGTTTGCGTAATTAATTGTATGTGAATTATATGTGAACATTCATGCTTTTCCATCTTAATCGCTGGTTTCATATTCATTATTTTAATTACGATAGATTCTTATCTATTTTATCGGCAGTTAGGGAGTTCTCGGGTCACTAAAGTACGTCAAAAATTAAAAACGACGATAATTTTGTTGTCACGAAGTTTCGACGAATACCTAATGAAGTATGTTTCTCCCTATTCAACAAAAAGAACGTTTTGCTTTCCGGCAGAGTGACGCTAACTCCTATATTTATCTCGTAAAGGCAATTTGAATTTCTCTTGTTTTTTCCGTTAATTCTGCGGCACGATTGGCAATAAACTGCTGATCGATGTTTACGAATGCTTGCGCTTCTTGTGACAGCCCCCCCCCCCCTACGGCCTAAGGGTTGTTATTTAATTTTCCTGAAAAGTGGACAAAAATGGCAATTTTTTTCTTCGTTTTTTACAATATTGCGATAATTTATTCGAATTTTGGACGATTTTCAATGAAATTTCGAGTTTCTCGGGAGAATGGCCACTGAATTAGTAATCAGCGAGTCAAAACACATCGATATAGCATCCAAAAAGAAAATTAAAAAATTCAACATTTTTTTGCATTTCGGCCAAACAGAAGTGCCTTCACTAAAATCGCTGTAACGTTGCTTCCCGATGGAGTTGAAACCCCACTCTGTGCTCATTCTTTTCGTGATCGAACGCTCTTTAAAATGGCGCTTAAATCATTGTGCTATCATTATTTTTCGATTTTTCACAGATTTTTAAAGTCGGACCATCGATTTTTGCGAATTTTTCCATACATACCCCTTCTCATTTTTTTCGCCGATTTTCAACCCGCTCTAACGGCTACAATAATTGAGATATCGGGATGATCCAAAGTGCATTCTCTAAGTCTACTCGAGACGTTTTGAAAACGCCCGTCAAAACCCAAAATCGATGAAACGGGATCCAAGTTATGACCATTTGAAATTTCGACATTTTTAGGTTTCCGAAAAGGTGGGCAAAAAATTACAAAAAATTTTTTTCTCTTTTTTCAATGTTTTAATACCCTATTCGATCGGAAATTTTCCGCTGATTACGAATAACACCGAGTTTTAGTCGAAATCTCAAAATATCAATGGAAAAACGGCAAAAAACAAAAAAAATCACCTTTTGGACAATTTTCAATGAAATTTCGAGTTTCTCGGGAAAATGGCCACTGAATTAGTAATCAGCGAGTCAAAACACATCGATATAGCATCCAAAAAGAAAATTAAAAAATTCAACATTTTTTTGCATTTCGGCCAAACAGAAGTGCCTCCACTAAAATCGCTGTAACGTTGCTTCCCGATGGAGTTGAAACCCCACTCTGTGCTCATTCTTTTCGTGATCGAACGCTCTTTAAAATGGCGCTTGAATCATTGTGCTATCATTATTTTTCGATTTTTCACAGATTTTTAAAGTCGGACCATCGATTTTTGCGAATTTTTCCATACATACCCCTTCTCATTTTTTTCGCCGATTTTCAACCCGCTCTAACGGCTACAATAATTGAGATATCGGGATGATCCAAAGTGCATTCTCTAAGTCTACTCGAGACGTTTTGAAAACGCCCGTCAAAACCCAAAATCGATGAAACGAGAGCCAAGTTATGACCATTTGAAATTTCGACATTTTTAGGTTTCCGAAAAGGTGGGCAAAAAATTACAAAAAATTTTTTTCTCTTTTTTCAATGTTTTGATACCCTATTCGATCGGAAATTTTCCGCTGATTACGAATAACACCGAGTTTTAGTCGAAATCTCAAAATATCAATGGGAAAAAGTCAAAAAACAAAAAAAATCACTTTTTGGACAATTTTCAATGAAATTTCGAGTTTCTCAAAGAAATGGCTACTGAATTAGTAATCAGCGAGTCAAAATACATCGATATAGCGTCCTAAAATAAAATTTAAAAATTCCAATTTTTTTTTGCATTTCGGAATTATTTAATTTTGCTCCGATCCCCGAGATATTGGCGATTTTATGAAACGCAGCAAAATTTTTTTGTTCTCGGTGGCTCTTACAATTTTGCTTTCATTTAAAATCTACCGTCCTTCGGCTACAGGGGAGGTTTCAACAAAGAGTTTAAGACTTTATAGACATTGTCACGTGGTAAAGCTTTCGTCCTAAGAGTTAGAAAAGAATCGAACGGACTTGCTCGCGGTTTTCCCTTTTGCAGTTCATTTTCATTCTTCAGCCCTTTTGCACCCTCTCCACTGATCTTTTGGCCATTTTTTCATCTCGCAGCTATCTTGATTTCATCTCGCGGTGTCGAGATGGTGGGAGCTGTCCTTGTGATGTTGCACGTTCACGCGAAACAAACTCACCAATCTCTATAATATCCCATCCGCCATCGATCCGCGTTCTTTATTATCCTTCACTTCTTTTCACAATCGGCCCGCCCGTCGTCTCGCTGAGGCATCTCCCGCGGCTCATATATACACCCTGGCAGAACGTATATGAGTTCTCCCCTCCCCGCCCCCGCCCCCCAAAGCAAGCACGAGTCTCGACGAAGCCCCCTCGGCTCCATCGGGCTTCGGAAGCCCGTCCGGTTTTTGTTGGTAGCAAAAGGCATCACCCCCCCCCAGCCTCGCCCTCGCCGTCACCGACGTGCGCGCTTGTGGTGCGCTCGATGCGTATGCCCATGAACGAACAGCTCACCATTGCGCTCGCGAGCTCGCGCGCTTCTCGTTGTTGCCCCGCGGCACAATATCCTTCCGTGCGGTGGCAAAACCAGCCACCAACGAGAAGAATGGGCAGACTGCAACGATGAACGATTTCATCGTTCTTTAAAAGCGCGCGCGCACCCGCTCGAGGAGAGAATCGAGTCGCGTTTAATCGCAAACAAATCGTCGAAACTGCGAAGACATCATTTACAATACAATGTTTTGCATCATATTCATTATCAAATGTTCCACTACTTATCCTAGGTGCATTTTTATTTCACTCAATTTTCAATATCGATAAGCACTCTTAACTTTTTCGGTTGATCAGTTTGATATTTGGATGTTTTTTTTTAAGTGGAATTAGTTACAACTTTAGGTAGTAGTCCGGTAACTTAAGCCGATTTTTATGTCTTTTTTGGAGGGCGTTTTTTTGTAGGAAAATAATAATGAATCGTTTTGGATATTTGGGATGTTTTTATTCACATATTAAAGATACAAAAAAAAAAATTTTCGAAAAAATTTAATAGTTTATTATTATTATTATTATTGATCGAAGTTGGCACCTCGAAAAAAAAGCGCGTGGGTGGCCCCGGTGATTTTGGCTCTTGATGTTATCTGAAATCAAAAATTCTTGATAATTCTTAATCTATAGACATGTCATTCTGGTCGGAACTACTAAAGTTAAATTTCATGGATAAATAACAAAATGGCGGACTTTGGAAGGTAGTAGTCTGGTAACTTAAGCCGATTTTCATGTGTTTTTTGGAGGGCGTTTTTATGTAGGAAAATGAAAATGAATCGTTTTGGATATTTAGGATCTTTTTATTTACATATTAAAGATACAAAAAAAAATTAATTTGAAAAAATTTAATAGTTTATTATTATTATTATTATTGATCGAAGTTGGCACCTCGAAAAAAAAGCGCGTGGGTGGCCCCGGTGATTTTGGCTCTTGATGTTATCTGAAATCAAAAATTCTTGATAATTCTTAATCTATAGACATGTCATTCTGGTCGGAACTACTAAAGTTAAATTTCATGGATAAATAACAAAATGGCGGACTTTGGAAAAGAAGGACTTTTTTCCAAAGTCCGCCAAAATTTAACTTCAGTAGTTCCGACCAGAATGACATGTCTATAGATTAAGAATTATCAAGAATTTTCGATTTCAGATAACATCAAGAGCCAAAATCACCGGGGCCACCCACGCGCTTTTTTTCGATGTGCCAACTTCGATCAATAATAATAACAATAATAAACTATTAAATTTTTTCAAACAATTTTTTTTTTGTATCTTTAATATGTAAATAAAAACATCCTAATAATCCATAACGATTCATTTCTATATTCCTACAAAAAAACGCCCTCCAAAATAGACATGAAAATCGGCTTAAGTTACCAGACTACTACGTTAAAATAATTTGTTCGTTGGATATTGTCGGAGAGTTTCGTCGGTTTCTAGCCATCGCTGAGATCGCCGCCGGGATCTCACGTGGGCCCCTCTCTTTTATCATATAGGTGACCGAGCACCTCAACCGTGTGTATACATACGCCGTGAGATCTTACAGTGTGCGGTACGAGAGAAAGATCAACCGCCCCACCCACGCCCACCTTGCCTCTCTCAACCTGTTCTCTCGTCGTTCACTTCGGCCTGTCCGGCGAGCAACCACCGGCTCTCTTCGCTCTCTTATATGCTCCAGCTCCCGCTGCTGTTGCCGTTTCTGCGGTTACAGGTGCCTCCCGGAGGCATTCCGCTGTCCTCTCTTTCTCTCTCACTTGCTCTTCGTCTTTCCACCTCTCCGGGGGTCTCTCCTTATCCCCTTTTTCCCTCGTCATTCTACCTGCTCTCTACTCTGCCAATTTTTCCATACTCCATCATATACCTTCTCATCCTTCGATCTACCCAGACTCAATGTTCTTTTTTCCCCCCTCTCTCTCTCGCTCTTCCCTCCTTTACAAAAAAAAAAAAGACTATATTGAATATTGCGATGATATCGGATGTCTGCAAAATTGAATTCTTCATTTTCATCAATTCCAACTGTCTGAATTTTGGAAAAAAAAAAAAAAACAGACTATATTGAATATTGCGATGATATCGGATGTCTGCAAAATTGAATTCTTCATTTTCATCAATTCCAACTGTCTGAATTTTGGAAAAAAAAAAAAAAACAAAACAAAATACATTGCGAAACGATTACGAAAATTGTGGCAAACTCGTGAATTTTTCTAAATCGTCTTAATCACCGTGGATCTTGGGTTTTTATTAAATTTCATCGCGAAACTAGAACCCGTACGAACTAAAATCTTATTCTACGTTATTTCAATCATTTCATATTCTTCGCCCTCGCGTCACGCAACGTTACATCGCGTTTACGCTCGTTTAATCGTACTTTATCAGACACTTGCTCGTTTGCTGTTTTAACTCCGCGGCAAACGGTTTCGAAGAGACTAGGCGACAAACGAGCGCGAGAGCAGCGCCTATCACCGCGAGAAAATATACCGCTTACGAATATACATTCGTAAGTATATATGTATAGTGTACGCCTACGCTCTTCTTCGCGTGATCAAGCGCCAGGCTAGCAACTCGCGTTATGTGCTGGGACCTGTTCTCTCGTCGCGGACCAACGCAGGTACTCGCTGATTTTTCCTTTCTTTTTTTTTTCTTATTTCTTCTCATTCTATTTTATTTCTCTTCGTATATACTCTTTTTTTCTCATTCGACCGTTTACGAGCTGCCTCCTCCACGGGTTTTACGACTTTTATCGTCGCGCGATACCGCGAGAACTCCTCTAACTGCTCGGCAGCAGCTTCTATTGTGAAGATTTGCAAGAGAAAAGAAACAAAATTTGATTCAAGGACATGTAGAACGAGTTAGGGAAAGTTTGAGAGAGGTTAGAGGAAGAGAAGAAGATACGAGTATGTGAAGTTTCGTCGTCGAGCTAATTGGACCTTTTTGTTGTTGTTGTAATTAAGGGTTATGGCTACGGTAGCGGCTATAAAATCATGTGCACATTTAACAATTTTTTTTTTCTATGAAAAAGTGATTTATTCATAAAACAAACTACACATCTATTCAGTATAAATATCAAGCTAATCAAAAAAAAAATTTCGTTTTTTTTTGTTATACAAAATGGCCGACTACTGCTATTTGCTTTTGGTGTCTTTTTTTTCGTGGCGTGACATTTGGCATCCACAATTTTTGAAAATAAGTACATGAAAATATTTAGAATAATTTTTTTTTTAATGTACAAGTATTCTCTAAGGATCAATAAATTCACGTGTACATTTTCATCAAGACAACTTCAACGGTTTAAACGTTATTGCACATTAGAAATGGCGTCAAAAATCTCGCTCTAGATCAGACTACGGCCTTAAATTTCATGGATAAATAACAAAATGGAGAACTTTGGGAAAAAAGGTCCTTTTATACTTATACTTATAATAACAAACTATTAAATTTTTTCAAAAATTTTTTTTTTTGTATCTTTAATATGTAAAAAAAAGCGCGTGGGTGGCCCCGGTGATTTTGGCTCTTGATGTTATTTGAAATAAAAAATTCTTGATAATTCTTAATCTATAGACATGTCATTCTGGTCGGAACTACTGAAGTTAAATTTCATGGATAAATAACAAAATGGCGGGCAAAATAAAAGGACATTTTTTCCAAAGTCCGCCATTTTGTTATTTATCCATGAAATTTAACTTCAGTAGTTCCGACCAGAATGGCATGTCTATAGATTGAGAATTATCAAGAATTTTTGATTTCAGATAACATCAAGAGCCAAAATCACCGGGGCCACCCACGCGCTTTTTTTTCGAGGTGCCAACTTCGATCAATAATAATAATAATAAACTATTAAATGTTTTCAAAAAATTTTTTTTTGTATCTTTAATATGCAAATAAAAACATCCTAAATATTCAAAACGATTCATTTTTATTTTCCTACAAAAAAACGCCCTCCAAAAAAGACACGAAAATCGGCTTAGGTTACCAGACTACTACCTTAATCAACGGACAGTATTATCAATTACGTTACAAAGAAGGCGCGTTAAAAATCATCGGAAAAGTAGACATCTCGGATGTAAAATTAGTTTTATTGGGAATTATTAGCCAGCGATTGATGAATTTCTATTCGTAGAATTTGCCAGTTGCGTTCCTGGTGTCGTTGGTTATAGCCGTTCGATATCCGGAAGAGAGTCGTTCGTTGTTTCGTACCGGCGAAACGTCATTCTGTCGTAGCGCGTCCTCCGTCGACGAACGAACGACAGGCGATCGGTGGCTCTAAATCAATCGTGGAATGAGAACCAATCGGGTATTTTACCGCGTAAGTCGACGCAGGATGTCTCGCTTTCTCTCATCCCCGGGCTCCGAGTTCCCACAGGAGCTTCTCTCCTTTCCCGTAAAGCCTATATCCATGACGATCGAAAATTTCGCGGTAACATGTTCGAGTGGCGCCTTGGGAACGATAAGTCAAGACTTAGCGTTGTTACGAAGACGCGGCTTTGAACGTCGTTCAACTCGCACAAGTGCGAGACTATCCACGGACAGACGAGACGACGGAGACGGGTCAGATCTCTGGACACATATTTTTTTCCTTCTTTACTCGCTCGCACATATATATTTTTTTCTTCCAAGTAGTTTCTACATTCTTTTTTTTCTCTCTCTCTCCAACATCAACGAAGAAATAATCTTTCGATGGCGAAATTTAATGATTACAGAGTGGTGTTTCAGGGTGTATGGACATTAAAAAATGTATTCGACGGATCGTTCCGACGTTTCGAAGCTGAAAACTAATAGTTGCGATCGGTTCTGAGGAATAATTGCGTCAAAAGGAGAAGATACGAAATATCATTCATTCCTGCACCTCAACGGGTATTTAAAAATTAAAATATTTCGCCGTCTCCGCCGTCGTCGAGGTCTCACCGCGCGAAAATAATGTTTGCACGGACGGGATTCGTGGCATTATGACAAAGTGCCGTTGTCACGCGCGCCAAACAAGACGAGAGAACGTTCCTTCCACAGGATGCTCGTCCTCCGGCGCGACCGGCTTTGAAGATCTTTACTTGTTCCACCTTCTCTTCGTCTTGCTCCGGCGTCGCTCGAAAGTAGGGGCGGGAGAGGGTGGGGAGGCAAAAAAAATAAAAACGGATACAGAGGAGGCCCATAAATTTCTTCGCTTTGCTAATAGTCATCCGCCAGTATTCCATCGCGAGTCGATGTGGTTAAACGGCCTCGCGAGTTGCCTACTTGCCTTATACGCGAAATCGCGATACAGACACGCAACGACACTCAGAGGGAGACCTCCTCCTCGCCGGCGCGCTCGTTCGTCGATAAATATTTGATGATGTCGAATAGTTTTGTTCGAGAATTCTCTCGGGGGTACGAACTCGCGATTGGCGATGGCAAACGGCTGAGGGAAGGGAGAATATCGCACAAATTTATAAATAAAGATTGTTACTGCCGTCCATGGAGAGGCCATAAATCTCTACACTTTTCTCATATATACGTTACGGCGCCATCTGTGGATCTCTCGATATCTCTCGATATCTCTCGTGTTGGACGTCTGTCAACTTTTTTTTTTTCGTTTTTTTTCGTCTTTTTCTCCTCTTAGCTCTTTCCATCCCCCCCGTCATTCGTCGTGTCTCCCGATGTCGCGGTGCTTTAACCGATGTGACAGGAGATCGTCGAAAAATCATCGATGACATCGGTCATTTTCCCATGGATAAGCATGGACCTGTAGGGTGAATAGACGTCGGAAATTTAACCTACATTTTTTTCCGAGCTATCCACAAAGTAGAAAAAGATTATTTCTTCAAAGTGCGAATGCCTTTTATTTATTGTTCTGGTAATAACTTTACGGATCAATAAATTTCCCGTGTGTCACGAGTGTAATTGAATATTTTGAGGATGACTATTGTCGTCGCGATGAAACGAAGAGAGTTGAATTTTTTTTAATCGTCATCCCATCGTTAGTCCAATAAATCCTCAAAGCCATTCTCACTTCAAACGGATATCTTCGCTTCAACGAAATTCATTGCTATCCCTACGACCGATTCCCGACTGAAAGCGGCATTCCTAACGGCATTCTCGTTTTATTTTGTATGTTTTCAGGGAAAGGTGGGAGGCAGTACGGTGGTAGCCGAGGGGGTAGTAGGCGGCATAAGGGGCCCAGGCGGCGGGTGCCGCGCATCATCGATGACGATGGCCGAGAGCGCCGTGGAGGACGCCGCGGCCGCGCCCCCGGGTCCGGCAAAGCCGCCACCGCCCTCCTGCACTAACAACAACACCCTAGCAGCGACGGCAAACAGAAATCATCGACCATCGAGAAAGCGCAGACGTTTGAATCAGGTGCTGGACGATCTACAGGCGCACAAGAGTTTACCGTCGGAGGGTGAGACGTTACCGGCGAGATTCGACAGTACGTCATTGGCGTCGGAGGAGGAGGAGGATATTTTTGGTTCGCCGAGATCGACGTCGCGCACAGCATCGGAGAATGCCGCGCAGCCGATATCGAAGAGGCTCAAAGCGGAACGTTTGGAAATGACAACGGACGAGGAGACACCAGGCGCGAGTCATTCACCCTATCAGCCCTATTATCCTCACAACAGTTATCACGATAGTCACGTTATACGTCGTCACAATCCCGCCGAGAGTTTTCAGCCTCAGAATCATCAGCCTTGTCAAACGAGCCTCAACAATCATCATCATCATCATCAGCAGCAACAACAACCAAATTCCCAACCGACCAATCCTCTCAATCAACATCGTCATACCCCGGTCTATCACAGAGCGTCGCAAAAATTTCGCGGTTGTGCCTGCTCGAGTTGCGCTAATCAACCTCTGTCAGCGGTGGCAGCGGCGATGTTGTTACCCTCGCCAACCTCACCGCGCGCCCCCCTCGCACCATTGACACCGCTGACACCGCTGAGCCTGACCTCACTAACACCGGTCTCACCGTCGTCCTACAGTTTCGAGCATTATCTAAACACGAAGTATCTGCCGACGTCCGAGGTCATCAGAAAACGAAGTCACTCGGACTCGGACGTGCCGGGCTGGGATCAGAGGCCGCCATCATCGGTGTCGTCGATTATCACGAATTCTCAGACGCCCCGAAGCGGATCGCACGAGAGCGATGCGACGAGCCCTCAAGAATCACCGTTGGATCTTTCAATGAAGAATCTCGCTCTCGTTCACAATAACCTTAACAACAACACCACCAACAACAACAACAACAACAACAACAGCAACAGCAACAGCAACAACAACAATCATCGTCCCGCCGCTCTACAGTTACTACCCTCGAGTCACGTGACCCGAAGCTCGGTAAGCGTGCCGGTTGTTCGCGGTGACGTTGCCTCACCGACCACCAAAGAGACGGTCGCCGAACGTTACAATCTTCAGGTGTCGCCGGTCGTCGAGGAAATGCCACCGGGTGCGGATGTCGCTTACGTTTGTCCCGTTTGCGGTCAAATGTTCAGCCTTCATGATCGTCTGGCGAAACACATGGCGTCACGTCATCGGCGACAAGGCCCGAGGGACGCCACGGCCAAGGCTTATCGTTGTGACGTTTGCAAACAAAGCTTCGCCCGATCGGACATGCTCACCAGGCACATGAGACGACACACGGGCGTTAAACCCTACACGTGCAAGGTTTGCAGTCAGGTCTTCAGTCGTTCCGATCATCTTAGCACCCATCGGCGAACGCACACCGGCGAAAAACCCTACAAATGCCCGCAGTGCGTTTACGCCGCCTGTCGTCGCGACATGATCACCAGGCATCTCAGGATCCACGCGAAAATTGGCGATGGACAAGTCGCGAAGTGCGTGACTAACGCGGTTGGCGGTGGCTCGGAGAGTCCGTCCTACGGACTCGATCCTAATTCCAGCGTCGTCAAGATGGAATGACGAAGAGCCGCTGGATGAACTCGACTCGAGGGACACTGGATTTTTTTTTTTTTTTTCTTATATTTTAGTTGCACGAGGACAATTATCGACGTTGCCTCTTTGAGGATTCTTTTTTTTTCTTTTTTTTCGTTTTTGTTTTATCTTCATTTACAAATTGTATTTTACGTGTCCTTCGACGAATGTGTCATTTGACCACCCGTGAGAATCCAATTTGGATACGCCAACACTTCCGCAAGTCGTGCAGCCCATCTCCTCGTCCTCCTCCCCCCCCCCCCGAACAGTATTATCCGCGTATTTTCGTCTTCTCGTCACAAAGTTCGAACTCTTGCCAATATGTCAGAATTTGTTTTTTTTTTCTTTTCTTTTCTTCTTTCCCCTTCGTTCTTGAGATAACAAACGAGGGGCCACAACGGACGTTGAGACACAAACGGACCGTATACACGTATACATATGTATAAAATAACCGAAAGTCAGGAAAAAATTATGCTAATCGCGCCATTACCTAATGTTAAATCAACGATTATTATCGCTGATCTCTGTCCGTTACTTGGAGCCAAGTTTGTGAATAATGGAGAAAACAAAGGCGAACGATCGCGAAGCTCAAAAAGATAGGTTTGTCTTTTTCTTTTTTTTTTTTTTTCGTTGCTCATACAAGTCACACCCTCGAGCGAGAAATTATCGAGGTAAGAGAAGGCTTGTGTATGGGTTAGGGTGGTACCCTCAAATTTCTTCTGTTTTTTTTTTTCTCACTTTCATTGCTCGTTGGTGACTTTATATCCTCTTTTCTATCATGTTCGTTCTCTTCACACACGCGTGTATATAATTATTCGAACAGCCATCAGAAGTTATCCTGCTCGCGCACTCTCGAGTACTTTATACCTTTTTTTTTTACCCCCTGCCAGAAGTTGTGTATCTTCGTAAATGTGCCAAATTGTTTTTTTTGTTTTTGTTTTGTTTTTTTTTTTTTTATCGGTGCGGTCAGTCCAATTCAACTAACTCTAATATTATGAAAGGATTACGCTGTATGCGAGAGACTAAGTGAAATAACAGAAAAATTCCACGATCAAAACGTTATTTGATGCTCTGTCACAGGACGAGCCAAAAGTATAAAATTGGGGAGATGGAAATTTTCGTCGGTTATGGTGGTTCAGTTTTGTCGAATTTCGCACTGGAGTCTCAGGCACTGGAGGCCCTTGATTCTTCGATCCTAATTTATTTTTTATTTAAGTTTGTTTTTTTTTTTTTCATTAAATGAAAAGCACGCGAAAAATCGACAAAAAAAATGTTTGGAATCTTCGGATTTATTTCATCGGGAGTCCCGATGAAACTTTTGCCGACTGCGGAATGGGAGCTGCCGATATGAATCGTTAGTATTATTTACTAACGAAAAAAAAAAGAAAAAAGAAAAATAATAATATTAATAAAAGAAACAAAGACTCTTCGTGTTTGGGCAAAGTTTGACGACTCAATTTAAAAACTAAAGGATACATATCCGAGAATGAAGTAAAGTATGAAAAAGAGGTTAAATAATTGAAAGTTATAGGTATTACGCCGAGTCTCTATGAGATTCAAATTGTTCGACGTCGAGTCGTGCCGAGCGTGACTCGTTCGTTCAGTCGTACGATTATTTTTTTTTTTTAATATTTTTTTTTTGAGAGCCTCAAAAGTTGTTCGTTGAGTATTAAAAATAAAAATAAAAAAATGCGCCAGGCGTGCTCATGTTTGCTCTCTTTTTTTTTCAAATTTCGCGAGTTCACTCGGGATTTTTTACGTTACCACCGCGCGATCGTCGGTTTTGATATTAAACAAAAAATATTTAAAAAATTCCTTTTCGTTTGTTTACTTTTATTTTTAATGACAGAGAAAAATTTCATCGATCATTCATTGGCGCAAATATCCCACGAATCTCTCGCGAAATTTTGATTTTGTTTTCGTTTTTTTTTTTCGCATTATTTTGGTGCCCGAGTCGGCGGTGGCTTCTCGGTCCCAAAAATGTATAGCATACATACGTCCGTATTTTTCTATATCGAAAGATTTTTTCTAAACGATAACGTTAACGTTTAAGGGACGCAAATATACACATGCACACACTGGCTCGTAAATACACGAAAATTGTAATTTGCCATTGTTACTTGCCCCCCAGCTGGATGCGTAATTGCATTTTTTTTTTTTTAATCATTGTACTCGTCGGTGCTCTCGTGCTACCGCTGCGTCGGAATGCACGAGGGAGTATGAAATTATTTAAGGAGAGAAAAGTAATACTCGTTGAAAAATTACGTCGAACGTGGTAAAATGAAAAATAATAAAAAACGTAAATTAAAAAAAAATTAATACAATGCCGATAAACGTGCCAGAGGAGAAGAGAGAGAGAGAGAGAGACGAAAAATCGAGCTGTTCTTCTGTAATTATAACTAATTGACGCTATACTTAGCCATCTCCCTACGATTACATTATCACTATTTTCTATTATTATTATTATTATGATTATTATTATTATTAACTGTAACTATTAATTATTAATTAATTATTGCCTAGTTCCGTTGTTAAGTGATTAATCATGTTTAATGCTTCTATTATTTATTTTGTTATCCCCCCCTCCTGTCCCCTTCAAATCCATCGACCCCATTCACGATTCCTTTTCTTTTTTTTTTTCTATCCAATTCCCTCAACGTGATCGGACGGACCATTAGCTATTGCGAAACATAATTTTCTCAACTTCTTAACTTCCGTGATGGAAGGGACAGAGAGAGAGAGAGAGAGAGAGAGAGAGAGAGAGAGACATCGATACTCTCTATTTTTTCTGTTTTTTTTTACTAACCCATCTATCCTTTTCCTCCGCTTAATCCCCTCCCCCAACGAGACTCAGAATTACGCGGAGAAAAAGTGGTGAGAGAGATATGGGGAGACGAAAACGAAGAAACGAAGAAATAAAAAGAAAACTCAACCGGTACCGTATAATGAAAAAAATATTCCCGAAAACTAAAGCATGTGTACCTATATATGTATTTTTGTAAACGAGAGCCGAGACCCGTGACAGAGAAGAAAAAATAATAAAAAAAAAAAAGAAAAAAAAGAGCTGTTGACGAATTTATATTACGAATGAACTCGGACAACGAGATTTGAGAGTACGTTATACCGATATTATAGTACGTAGGTAAAAAAAAAACAAAAAAAAGACGACGAAAAGGGCTTGTATAAATTATTGACGATTGTGTACGTTAATTTATAAATTATGTTGTGTTTGAAAATGAAAAATCGTGCCAGAATGGTACAACAAAAAAAAATATAATTTTTTGAACGAAGATTAATCGCGCATTCACGATTAAACAATTTCATTTATTTTTTTCCATCGTTCATTCCACATCTCCGGCGTCAATGATCCTTACCATTCGCGTCCCGATCTTCGATTTTTCATTTTTTTTTTCTCGTCACATCGAACGGAATATTTGACGAAAAATCTCGACGTCGCTGGTAACGAACCAAGACAGGTGAGAAAAACCAGAGATTTTACTTTTTTGGGTAAAGTAAACAAAAAAAAAATTGGGCCCGGTAAAATTGGAAAAATGTTTTGGAGCTTTTTTAATGCGAGATTAACGCTTGCATATCAATTGAGAGACACACGATTTTGTCCTTCACGACATACTCGAGATACTCAAGTCCAGGATAATTATAATCTCCCAAGAATAATTAACGAAAGTATACGAAAAAATAAAACGTTAACTTTCTCACCTGTCTGACAAGTGTGTACGATAAATTTGTAAAAAACGGGAAAGAAAAAGAAACAAAGAGATAAAACAATTTGTAATTTTAACACGAGAGCTCTACGTGTCGTCATAAAATTTGTCTATTGATACGGTGTATTAAGTTGTACGTATTTTTCTCGGTATATGACATATATATATATATATATTACGATTCTTCTAAAGGACGTTATATATAAGAGAAGAAAATATAATACATGTGATATGACTGTTGCAAAAGTTTTCTCCTCATTATATTCCATCTTAATAAATCGAATCGCCATGGAAAACCTGATTTAACAACGAAAAAAAAAAAAAACGGAATTTCTCCATCACGTCGTAAATTTAACGAATTAAAATTGCGCATCATTTATTTATTTATTGATTGATAAATTAACTTTTCTTATGTGTACCCTTGTCGAGTAACTTCAACACCGTTCTCTCTTTAAACTCCTTTTTTCTTCGATTGTATATCGCGAGCGTCCTGGATTTGGAAAAATCGACAGAACGGTTCTGCCAACCGCAAGTGTTAAACGTACCGAAACACTTCTCGAGACTCGATGTGATCGCGAATGGAGATCGTATCTTCGATGTGTTCAAGACAAAAACCGCAATTTCTCGCTGGTTCGAGTACCCTCTTAAGACACGTAGTTTTTGCTTGCATTTTGTTTTTATCGTGCGAGATACTCCGAGACGTTTCTTATCGCTAGCGTTTTTTGCACGATGAGCGGAAGATGACGGTAAACAATATCGTCAGACCTTTTCAAGTTCGTCACTCGGATCGGGGTAACGTGATGACGTGGAGACACTGGATATGTCACACAGTACGTTTAATAATGGTGGCCGATGATAAGTGAGGAAAAAATGCTGATCCAAGGGGTCAGACACCTCAAACATTCGTTCTCGTGGTCTATTCTCGTCGTTATTACTGGTCTTCGGCTGGTAACGACAGAGACCGGACATCGTTCCTTTTTCTGACAATTTAAGGAGTTATACGCGGTCAGGAGACCCAAAAAAGGCGATTTTTCAAGAATTTTTCGTTGAAAGACATCTTAATTTATTAACGTAAACATTTATATACGTATTGTGGTAACTTTTAACTTTATTTTCATATTTTTTATTTGTAAAAATAATGATTTTTGAAGCTGCTATAGCCGATCTCCGGGAGCTCATCTAAAAAAAGGTGTCTGGCGGTGAGCACGATATCTGGGGTTTGGATTATCCTGAATAAAAAAAACCAAAAAGATTCTATTAGTGCATAGATAAATCTAGGTATTGATCGAAGGAATAGTCGAAATTTTGATTTTTGACAAAATGACGGCTCGAAAAAGAAAAAAATCCAATTATCGACCAAAATTTTTTCGTTGAATGTTTAAAAAAATAAGAAATAATTATCGGAAGTCTTATTCCTTCGATCGGTACCTGAAGAATATATCTGAGAAGGTTGTGTTACAATTGCGGACCGATCGGCTGAGCCGTTTTTGAGAAATCGTGCGCACCGACTTTGAAAACACCGTTTCGAGAAAAACGCGTTGAAAGTCTAGGCCGCCTACTTTGTAACGCTCCGACAGTTCTTACAAATACACATATATCTTCAAGAATATTTGCCGGATCGATTTGAAATTTTCAGAGAATATACTAAAATATATGAGCATTCCTAAAATGCGATTAAAAAAATGGATTTTTTGAAATTTCCAACTGCGTACGAGGTCTGTTCAAAAAGTATCGTGATTTTTGAATTTCCACGTGCTACGTATATTCGATTTTCGATTTTTTTGTGGCGTTAGGTTGGTACTCGTGTCCCTCACTTATGCTGAAAAAATCGGCCATTTTGCATGTTTAGTTAATTGTTGACAGCTGTTTTGGTTAGACGTGTTTTGGCTTGTCTTCGATTTTTGCCTATTCCAAAAAATCGATCAAAGAATCTGTATCAAATTTTGTGTAGAAAACAAAATTAAGCGCGCGGACGCATTCCGAATGTTGACTGTGGCATATGGTGAAGCTACCTAGGACCAAAGCAACGTTTATCGGTGGTACAAAATGTTCTCAGAGAGCCGAGAAGATGCGAACAACGAAATGTGTTCCGGACCCCCGAGCACGGACGAAATCATTGATGAAGCGAAGAAAATAATATTGGCCAATCGTCGAATCACCGTTAGAGAAGTTGCCGAGGAACTGAACATATCGATTGGCTCGTGCTATTCGATTTTTACCAATGATTTGGGCATGAGACAGGTCGCCGCGAAATTCGTTCCAAAATTGCTCAATTTCGAAGAAAAACAGTGTCGCGTTAACATTGCTAAGGAGCTGTTGGACTCGGTCCGCGACGACCCAAATTTGCTCCAGAGGGTCATAACCGGTGACGAATCATGGGTCCATGGTTATGACGTGAAAACCAAAGCTTAATAATCGCAATGGAAGCTGCTTTTTTGGAATGGGCAAAAATCGAAGACAAGCCAAAACACGTCTAATCAAAACAGCTGTCAACAATTAACTAAACATTCAAAATGGCCGATTTTTTCAGCATAAGTGAGGGACACGAGTACCAACCTACACGACGACAGAAAAATCGAAAATCGAATATACGTAGCCCGCGGAAATTCAAAATGCGCGATACTTTTTGAACAGACCTCGTATAACTCCATAAGGCCGTAGTCTGGTCTAGAGCGAGATTTTTGACGTCATTTTTAATGTGCAATAACGTTTAAACCGTTGAAGTTGTCTTGATGAAAATTTACACGTGCATTCATTGATCCTTAGAGAATACTTGTACAAAAAAAAAAAATTATTTTAAATATTTTCATGTAGTTTTTTGCCTTGTTGCAACATGGTGCGCCTCAATCGGCGCCCACTCTGGACGATGTTGTATGCATCTGAAAAAAAAATATATATATTCTCAATCTGCATGAGTATTCTGAGCACTGGTAGCAGAATTGGTGCTTAAAAAAATTTTTTATTGAGTCGAACAATAATTTTGCCGACATTTTATAACTCGTCGAATAATGAAATATCATTAATGAAAGTTCAACAGGCCGCCATTTTGTCAAAAAATTTTTTTAAGTACCAATTCTGCTACCAGTGCTCAGAATACTCATACAGATTGAGAATATATTTTTTTTTTTTCAGATGCATACAACATCGTCCAGAGTGGGCGCCGATTTCGGCGCACCATGTTGCAACAAGGCAAAAAACTACATGAAAATATTTAAAATAATTTTTTTTTCAATGTACAAGTATTCTCTAAGGATCAATAAATGCACGTGTAAACCCGTGTAAAAGAAATTGAGTCTACATTAAGTCTTTCACGTGGTCTACGAAAAGTCTCCCTATTGGAACAAATGCAGCCTTGAATGTAGATTTCTGACTCAGTGATTAAGTCCATTATAAGTCTACGAAAGTCTATATCTCTCGATAGTGTATGATACGTTCCACATTGAATTTACTGTAAGTCTACAGGATGTCTATGTCCAACTCTTCGAGCAGGATTACCAACGGTTGTCCCGAGATAATGAGTAATAGATTTGAATATAGACCCGATAGACCTCACGAAAGGCTTCTAGCAGCGTTCTCCTACAAACTACCAATTCTGTATTAAAGTCTATAATCGTTAGAATATGCAGACTTTTGACATACTTAATAAATCGATCGCTCACCGTTTGTAGGCTTGATATACATTTTTCGTGTCCCCTTCTACTGCAGACAATTAGGTCTACATTAAGGTCCATAATCGCTGTAATTTTTAGACTTCGGATAAACTAGCTTTAAAAAACGATAGTAGACCTGGTATGGACTTTTCCGGATACAAAGTCTATATTTCAATACATAATAAATACATCGGGCAAACTTACCATACATTTACTTGCGAGTTGCGATCGTGAACGTGAGGTCTGTCAGGTCTATATTCAAATCTATACTCATTACCTCGGGCCAACTCTTGGTAATCCTGCTCGAAGAATCGGACATAGACATCCTGTAAACTTGCAGTAAACTCAATGTGGAACGTATCGTGCAATATCGAGAGATATAGACTTTCGTAGACTTATAATGGACTTAGTCACTGAGTTAAAAATCTACATTCAAGGCTGCATTTTTTCCCATAGGAAGACTTTACGTAGACCACGTGAAAGACTTAATGTAGACTCAACTTTTTTTACACGGGAATTTTCAGCAAGACAACTTCAACGGTTTAAACGTTATTGCACATTAGAAATGACGTCAAAAATCTCGCTCTAGACCAGACTACGGCCTTAATGCCAAAGTAATTATGAATAATAATCGTGAAAGCAAAAAAATTGACAACGTTCCATTTGGATTATCGGTTAATCAGTATGGATGGACCGAAGCGATCGATTTTCTGTTTCTGTGTCTCTCAGGAAATGACAGAGATCTCATGATCCATAGCAGCCGGTTACAGAATCACAAATAAACGGACGAAAGATGGAAAAATTTGACGAAGAAAGAAGAAGAAGAAAAAAAACTTACCGGAAGAACATTGTTTTCTTTGTTAAATCGATTATCGACTTTCCGGGACAAACCGAACCGCGACATTCCACTTCGTGTATTGCGGCCATGAACGCAACAACGTCGAACTTCTTCGGCGTGTTTGGTAGCCGGGTAGAGAAAAGCACTTTCGTCACGTCGAACGATCTGTCGAAGTGGCATCAAGGAGAATATGGTTTTATAACAGAACGAAGAAGACCGGCTTGCGAGAGGAGGATCGACTAGAACGGGGATGATCGAGGGCGCGTTCGATCGATCGTTCTTCCCCACTTCTCCATCCTCTCTGGTCTGACAAGGAAGCGCGCGATCCGGGCATTATTAATATCCTTTTTACACCGCCGAAACGAGACCGCGCTATGTAGCGCGTGCATTATATCGACGAGTCTCTCACTGGCGCGAACTCGACCATCCATCTCTCTTGTCGCGCGTCCAGACACTCTTGGCTTTCCGTGATCTCGCGAAACTTTTTCTTCTCTTTTACTTCTTCCCTCTGCTTCTTGATTCTCGACGTATTATACATATATATAGAAAAAGAGAGAGAGAGAGCGAGAAATGAAGAGGATGGCCTACGGATCTTATATATCTGGTCTCCTTCTCATCGTACATTCTATATACTTGCCTCTCTTCTTTATACGCCATCTTTCTCTTTCTCGTCTTCCGCCGACGCACACGCGTCGCCAGAACCGCGTCGTTGCCGCGCGGCCGCCGCCGCCGTCGCGATCTCGCTCGAGGATAAATTATTGCGAGCTCGCACCGACATGGCCGTTGTCGGCAAAAAACGAGAAGGCTGTAAGGAGAAGGACGCTGGTGGCGGTGGTAGTTGGCGGCGGAGAAGGGGATCGGGGACCAACAGGCCCATTAGAAATTATAAATCGAAGCGAGCGAATGAGAAGGAACGGGGAACGAAGAAGTGGGGAAAGAGAAAAAGAGAGAGAGGGAGAGAGAGCTTCCGTAGTCCCAGCAGAAAAGACGAGCGCATCGCGAAAGAGACGAGAGGAAAAGGGTTGGTGCGTGTGACGCTGATGGTGGTGGCTGTTGGCGAACGTTGCGCGCACATATACTCTCCGGACCATGAGATACAGATACGACTTTTTGCCGGTTGATCGGTATACGCCGACTGGAAACTGAACGCGATCGACGCTACGTTCTGACTTCTAATCAATCGATCCAAGAAACCCTGCACACCCACGCCAAAACGTCCGAGAATCACCTTTCTATTTCCAGGGCACGTTCGTTATGTGCACGTTTCAACCGAACAATTTTTATCTTCCCCTACCCCCCTATCTCCTTATGACGCTCGATTTCATTATAATATTTCCATTTCGATGCTGACATTATTCGCAAAAACATCGAACGAAAGGTTTTTTCATCGAAGGCTTTTCGCGAAATTCGGGTCTTTACGCGCGACGAAAATAAAGCGTAGTTTCTTTCTTTCTTCCTCTTCTTCTTCTTCTTCGTCCTTTCTCTTCAACGCTCATTTGGAAAAAGTGTACGTTCCTTTTATTTATCGTAATAAAACAAATGTCACCAATCTTGTGACGGTTTCTGAGAATCGGCAATCATTCGCGATCTTAGGGGTAGGTTAATAAAATTCAACGTCCAATAATGGAAGCGATCGATACACATCGATCGCTTCCATAGCAATTTGGCTTCGCGAACTTTATGTATTTATTGCTCATCACGTAATCAATGAAATAGCCTAATGACTTTTTAATGTTACACGTCATTAGCTGCTGTGCTAGGAATTAGTGATGATGGTAGACATATTTTGTCCTCAATTTTCATTAAAAATATCTTAGTACGATTTGACAGTTCCAGCCTGATCGATCGGCAACGTTGAACACTATTTGTTTTTGCAAATAATTCGCCCGAATGATTTTTAAACTTGGAGGAATTTCAATTTAAAACTTTATCGAAGGTAACAATTGATAATTACCGAAACAACCAGACGATAAAATAATCACTGTTTAATTATCTTTTAATTTTACACCTTTTTTTACAACAGATTTTTTTTATATCTCTATCACAGTGTTTACATCCGGTTTGCATGTATTAGCGATTGATGGTAGACATATTTTTCTGAATTTTCATTAAAAATATCTTAGTTTCATTTGACAGTTCCAGCCTGATCGATCGGCAACGTTGAACACTATTTGTTTTTGCAAATAATTCGCCCGAATGATTTTGAAACTTGGAGGAATTTCAAGTAAAAACTTTCTCGAAGGTAAAAATTGATAATTACCGAAAGAACCAGACGATAAAATAATCACTGTTTAATTATCTTTTAATTTTACACCTTTTTTTACAACAGATTTTTTTTTATATCTCTATCACAGCGTTTACATCCGGTTTGCATTTATTAGTGATGACGGTAGACATATTTTTTTCTCAATTTCCATTAAAAATATGTTAGGTTCGTTTGATAGTTCGCCTGATCGATCGGCAACTTTGAACACTATTTGTTTTTGCGAATAATTCGCCCGAATGATTTTGAAACTTGGAGGAATTTAAAGTTAAAACTTTTTCGAAGGTAAAAATTGATATTTACCGAAAGAACCAGACGATGAAATAATCACTGTCTAATTATCTTTTAATTTTACACCTTTTTTTTTACAACAGGTTTCTTTTTATATCTCTATCACAGTGTTTACATCCGGTTTGCATGTATTAGCGATTGATGGTAGACATATTTTTCTGAATTTTCATTAAAAATATCTTAGTTTCATTTGACAGTTCCAGCCTGATCGATCGGCAACGTTGAACACTATTTGTTTTTGCAAATAATTCGCCCGAATGATTTTGAAACTTGGAGGAATTTCAAGTAAAAACTTTCTCGAAGGTAAAAATTGATAATTACCGAAAGAACCAGACGATGAAATAATCACTGTCTAATTATCTTTTAATTTCATACAGATTTATACAGATTTCTTTTGATACCTTTATCACAGCGTTTACATCCGTTTTGCATGTATCGGTTGTGGTTAATCGTTGCACTATATAAATTAGAAGCTAAGATACGTGGTACAAGTGGAACCAAAGTGGATAGTACGTATATATGATCGGGATGTATATAGAGTGTATCGGCATACACGTGTGCCGGCGCGTGTATGCCAACGGGGGTCCGACGTATCGTTTAATTTAAAGGACGTGAAGCTCTCGAACGTGGATGCTGCTCCGACCACGTCTCGTCTTCTCTCGCCCTGAGGAGTCCCCGTCGAGTCTGGCAAGAGTGAGAAAGATAGAGAGGGAAACAGAGGGAAAGAGAGAGAGAGAGAGAATGGCGAACCGCGCGCGATAAATTGTCATTCGTGACAAACTGGGCACGCGAGGAAGAAGGCCCACAGCTTGTATCCTCAGTCTTGACTCCTCTTCGTCTTTTCCAACGCGAGACTTTAGCTTCGTGATCGTAGATGCTCCCGGTTATAAGTACTTCGAATCGGCACAGAGAAAAAAATGATAAATTCGCTGGTTAGTATGCCTATTTTCGCGAACGGATAAAAATGGCTCGCGAAAGATTGTCAGAAAGTATGGGGTGGGTTTTGGGATTCGTGACGACGGTAAAAATCGTCGATAAAGTTGAAGCGGTAAGGAACAGCGGATAAAGGGGTTAAGAGGCTTTTAAGAAGGGAGAATAAGGGGTTGTTAATACGATTCTCGTATTCCAGCCTCGTTACATCCGGCCGTTTTGTCAGCCGGGATAACAAACGTATCTCCCTCGTTCTACTCAACGCATATCCTTCGCGGATGCACACGCATATCCTGTGTACACCAGAGCGCGGAATGTATTCTTTTCCGGCCCCTTGCACGAGGATTTACAGCGTCAACTCCGAGTTTAGCAAGACGGCCGTGGTCCGGTGTGTCCGCGCTCGCGGCTCTTCCCACCCCCGAGCCACCCTCTTTCGTACCCGTGTATGGAGTCGGAGCATCGAACGACATTTCCTCGTATATACATACAGAGGATCAGCCCACCAGAGATGTCTTCTCGCTGCGAGAACCCTCCATCCTTTGCGGCGTTGTTTTTGACGAGAGAGACGCGAATCTTTTATCTTGACGTCTTTCACGATTTATTAAGATATTTTTTGTCGTGATGCACGATATTTTGCACTTTATTTACGATTGGAGCAGCGAAGATTGTGACAAAGACGTGAGATTACAAATGAGACGGACTAAGGGACGAAATTTTAGAACAAAACACCCAAGCTTGAGGTAGTAGTCTGGTAACTTGAGCCGATTTTCATGTCTTTTTTGGAGGGCGTTTTTTTGTAGGAAAATAAAAATCAATCGTTTTGGATATTTAGGATGTTTTTATTTAGATATTAAAGATACAAAAAAAATTTTTTTTGGAAAAATTTAATGGTTTATTATTATTATTATTATTGATCGAAGTTGGCACCTCGAAAAAAAAGCGCGTGGGTGGCCCCGGTGATTTTGGCTCTTGATGTGATCTGAAATAAAAAATTCTTGATAATTCTTAGTCTATAGACATGTCATTCTGGTCGGAACTACTGAAGTTCAATTTCATCGATAAATAACAAAATGGCGGACTTTGGAAAAAAAAGTTTTTTTTTCGATCAATAATAATAATAAACTATTAAATTTTTGCAAAAAATTTTTTTTTTGTATCTTTAATATGTAAGTAAAAACATCCTAAATATCCAAAACGATTCATTTTTATTTTCCTACAAAAAAACGCCCTCCAAAGAAGACATGAAAATCGGCTTAAGTTACCAGACTACTACCTTAAGCGTCACGAGCTTACAAAGTCTTGATTTCTAACCTAGAATGGGAAATATCCATTCTATTCGTTTATAGATTTTTCTATATCCAAACAGATTATTCTTATGAAAATCCTTCCTAAAATCTCCACGAGAAGATAATTCAAAGAAAATAAGCAAACAAACAGCAACCCTCGTAAAGCGAACTTTTTGCAAACACATTCTACGCTCTTGACGTTGAAAGAATTGTAAATTGTTTTTGTTGTTGTTTTTTTTTTATTACGAGGTTTCGTGAAACGTCTTTGTGGCCATTGATGGCGTTATATTTAGCCAGGGTGTATCGAAGAGTATCGTGAAAGGCCTCCGCGTTGCAGTTTAATGGTGCGTGACGTTCCCTCTATTAATTCAACGACATCGACATCGTACAACACAAAACAGCAAGGTTCTAAGATGTACTACGATATCTTTGAGGTGCTCGCACATTTATATATATATAACTATCGAAGCAACTGTATATAGAAGAAGAAGGAGCAGGATTCTCTGTGGTATTGCCGCTCTGATATGTTCCGTCGCGCTTTGCGGTACCGCGAGCAAAGGTCTTCGAACAACCACCGGGGCGCGGCGTATGAACACAAAAATCCGGTTCTCCGAGAGCACTGATACGCTCCAACGTTGCAATTAATGCAATTGCGATGTGTATTAACTAGGAGCGAGAGCATACACAATCATATTCATCGTTTCCGGTACAATTTCCGTGACCCACAAACGTTACGTTATAGAAAAAGCCGTCGAAACTTTCCAACGATCCAAACTAATCACCAACTGAAGTTTAAGAGCTTACATACCCTCGAAATTAGAAAAAAAATCGATTTTTATTTACAGATTTTTATTGTCTAGACTTTTAACAATAAACAAAAAAATGTGTAAGAAAATTCCACTCCTTTACAAAGTTATAGCAATAAATGTGACCGGACATCTACCAACCCCGTTGTATCTACCAGAAACTTCAAGGCGGGAAATAGGGTTAGGACAGCGTTATCTCAATGATTTTCATGAATTTTTTTATAGTATAAAAAATGAATATAATTTATTGAAACTTTGAGAATATTTTATACATATATTTAAGTATATACTATAACATTTTTGAAGAATTTCCTTGAAAAACACCGAAGATATTAGCGACCCCATATTGCAGGTCACAATCAGACTCAGTATTTTGCGTACATTCTGGAAGCCGCAATTTTCATCTCAAATCAAACGAGGTTGGAATTTACTTTTATTATATGTCTCTCTTCTATATGAACCTAAATGCTATGAAAAAAATAGAAAATTGAATTTTTTACAGGTGTCAAAACAAAAAAGCATGATTTGTTGCCGTTTTTTACAACTTTATTTGCAAAAACAAAATTATTTTAAAAAATTATAATATTCCGATTTTAGGTTCATATAGAGCGCAATACTATGAAAAAAGTAACTGCCAATTTTCAAAACGATTCGTTGAAAACTTTTCAAACTAGCGTGTACGCAAGTTCAAAAAAAGTCGTTTTCAGAAAAACGGGTTTGAAAAAATACCGTACCTGATTGACCGCTCGGTTATACACGTGGCGCGCTGGGGGCCTGAAGGAGAGCTACTCACTTTAAGATAGTAGTCTGGTAACTTAAGCCGATTTTCATGTCTTTTTTGGAGGGCGTTTTTTTGTAGGAAAATAAAAATGAATCGTTTTGGATATTTAGGATGTTTTTATTTACATATTGATGTAAATAAAAACATCCTAAATATCCAAAACGATTCATTTTTATTTTCCTACAAAAAAACGCCCTCCAAAAAAGACATGAAAATCGGCTTAAGTTACCAGACTACTATCCTAAATATCCAAAACGATTCATTTTTATTTTCCTACAAAAAAACGCCCTCCGAAAAGACATGAAAATCGGGAAAATTTAATAGTTTATTATTATTATTATTATTATTGATCGAAGTTGGCACCTCAAAAAAAAGCGCGTGGGTGGCCCCGGTGATTTTGGCTCTTGATGTTATCTGAAATCAAAAATGGAAAAAAGTTCTTTTTTCCAAAGTCCGCCATTTTGTTATTTATCCATGAAATTTAACTTCAGTAGTTCCGACCAGAATGACATGTCTATAGATTAAGAATTATCAAGAATTTTTGATTTCAAATAACATCAAGAGCCAAAATCACCGGGGCCACCCACGCGCTTCTTTTTCGAGGTGCCAACTTCGATCAATAATAATAATAATAATAAACTATTAAATTTTTTCAAAAAATTTTTTTTTGTATCTTTAATATGTAAACAACCGGTGAAAAATGATTGATCTATAGTATTTTTGGTAAATATTCAGTGACACCTTCATTATCTCATTGCATGCTAGGCTGAATGAAATTTTGCAATCGATATTCGTATGAGTATGGCTCGAAAAAGCATAGCGTTTACCGGGCAAATAATTCGCTGCACCAATCTCCAATAATTGCTAATATCTACACACCTCTCGACGTTATTAATCGTCTTGAAACGTTAATGACGAGCGACCAAGTGCGATAGCGATGGGCGTGGGAGTAGAAGCTAACTAAAAGCGAACTCCACACCACGATCGGATCTATGTGCTATGATTTAATATTGTTCATTATCCACGACTGTGAACAACATTGTTTCATTGACGTTTGTATACAAACTCATTCCGGTATTCCATTCTCGTTCTTCCTCTTCTCGTCAATGATTTTTACACCTTTGCGCGCTAGACACTCAATAGTACGGTGGTGTTTGCAAAAAAGATTCCAGCAGATTTTATTTATGAACCACCAAAGGAATCGGGACCGCTGAAATGATAAGTGGATATTTCTAATGGAGGAGTATTGGGCAAAAAAAACCCGCGACGTTTCACGCGCAGAGGAGAGAAATAAGACGCGGTGCAACTATTTGAATAATTGAGACAGCGATCCGCCACGCGAATTAACAACCCCGAAGCTACGAATCCAACGGACGTTGATGGGCTGCATGTTGATAGAATTTACGGTGAAACGAATATACCGGAGAACTGGGTGTACGACCAAGCGAAAACCTTTCGCGTTAAATAATACAAACCAGTCTGTACAGTGAATATAAAACGGGAACTCGCGACCCACTGACCCTTGGGGATGATACACACCCTCTCACATACACATACACACACACATATATATTTTAACGTCTAAAATGGTATCCATTATCGGATTAATAATCACTTGCGGTTGTTGCGAAGAGCTCGGATGGAAATTGCGTTTATTCGGTCTGTTGGGACTTCTGGCAGAATAATCTGTCATATTGGAAGAGGCAGAAAGAGAGAGAGAGAGAGAGAGAGAGAAATAGAGAGATAGGAATTAAGGTGAAACTTATTAAGGTTTATATTCGGGTCGTTAAGCTCGTTCCCGACAGATCGATATTCCTCACGGAATTTCGGGTCGATCTAATGAGGTCGTAGGCTCCCGGTATTATTGGCGTATTCAGGAAGTTTCTCGATTTCATGTACGCTTTGTCCATTGACGTCATTTCGTACGACCCGAATATTATATTGAGCACCGTAACTGGGCAAACGAGTTGTTATATATTGAACATCGTGCATAGCTGTCTCTCGAACGTTTTAATACATTTAACCCTCGTGATTATTTCAATGTGATTATTTCAAATTATTTCATCTAATTCCAATGACCTGGAATTATTATTTCGGTGTTTCTTCATTATTCTTCATAAGTAATCACGCTTTTCCCTTAGTTTATTATCTCGATTGATTCTTCGGTATAATGAAGATGGGGAGTGTGGACATTAAGATGAAAAAAAACTATTTGTAGGAGAGGATTCGTAAAATATGTAGTGATTCGTGGGGATTTCCTAACTAGATGTATTATTATTCAATTTTCAAAGAACTTCCCACGTAGGAAAATTGTAACGGCCGAGCGTTGGGCCAATACTGGTTGCCGTAGTGCCGGTACTGGCTGCCAGTATTGGGCCAGTACAGATTCGGTACAGGAGTGTAATAGTCGGCCGTTATACTGGCACCAACGTTCGGGCCAGTACCGGTTATTTAATTGGCCCGGACTTTGGCTCTGACTTTGGACCAGACTTTGGCCCAGACTTTGGCCCAGATCTGGCTTACTACTGGCACCAACGGTCGTACGAATACTGGTTATTTCATTGAGCCGGATCTTGGCAGACGATTTTGCCGACGGTGCAAATTACATCTCAGCGAGAAATGGCAAATTGAATAGATATCGAATCGACGTCTTTTAGACACTTTTGGCGTCTAGTGAACGCCGATCCAATGTCTATTCAAATTCTATTTCTCTCTGGGAGTAATTTATATTTCTTTTTACCACGTTACCAGATGTTTCCCAAGCAGCACACGCACGTCCAAAGGATGTAATTTGGACGTGAGGACGTTCTTCGGATGTTTTTAGGACGTCCTTTGGATGTCTGTGTTGTCTGGGCTGTTTATGCATAAATGTTTGATAATTAAATGCACTTGATATATACTAAATGCTCGGAGTAGTTTTTATTAATAAGAGACTAAGTACATATACAGGTCTAAAATACGTACTTAAATGTTTATAGAACAGTGTTTATATAATATAGGCTATATGAAGCAAATATTACACTAAACAAATATTGTATTAATCGTGCAATTTCAAGTTCGGGGCAAATTATAATTCAACAATTTGGTTGTTTGCAAAATAATGGACTTTTGATCAGAATAACCTAATCTACAATTACATTACAGAACGCAACTGTTAAAGTGAAATACTCTGAGTATTGGCATTTTCTATAGCCCAGTACTAAGCCTGTATCAAAGCCAGAGCTTGGCCGTATTTTATCGCCTATTTTGGCCCAGATCTGGTTATTATACCAGCCCGTAGTGCGGCCAGATTGACAACCAGTAGTGGCACAAGACGATATTTTATACTGACCCAAAGCTTGGCCAGATTGTCAGCCAGTACTGAAACAATACTGGCTGCGAAAGTTTGGCCGCCAATACTGGCCCAAAGCTTGGCCAGTAGAATTCAACCAGTACTGGCATAAGACTGTATTTTATACTGGCCCGTAGTATGGCCCGCAGTATGGCCCATAGTATGGCCGGATAGTCAGCCAGTACGGGGCTAGTACTGGCGGCCAAAGTTTGGCCGCCAATATTGGCCCAAAGCTTGGTCAGTAGAATTATACTGGCAATTTCTACGTGGGTCGTTACATCAATGTCATATACGCCGGTAGAACAATAACCCTTACAAAATACTCGTACGATGTAATCGTCATATAACCCTTACAAAATTACGATGTAATGTGCATAATTCTATTCCTGTCTCGAGAGTCTTAAAAATTAAATCGCTAAATGCTCATTTGGGTATAAAACTATTTACCATTTAGGCGGAATTACGCTAACGCTTTGAATATTATATAATTCAATTGGAAGGGTTATCCTATGCAAGAAAGCCCCGCAAGGCAAATGAGGTTCTTTCCGTTTCGAATGGACAAGCGATTGTCGTAGTCATAAGATGATCGTCTTTTCTTTGTGTCACAAAAAAATTATTCAACGCGGCTTTTAGTGCGTCTTTGCGCACCGTGGGTGTACAAACTCTGTATTTATGGCCAAGCATCCCTTCGAAGCAGTCCCTTTCTCTCTCTGTCATTATTGTCCCTTACTGCTTCGGGATTACGTAAAATTACGAAACCGGTTCTATCTACTTAGGCTTTACTCGTTCGGACAACCCGAACAAACCTCGCGGCATTGTCCTTCGATATCGCTAAAAGCCCTCACGAGAACGACGAAACATTCGTTTACCGGGCAAACAACGGCCTCATTCTCGTTGTCCTCCGGACAATTCGAGCTTCAGCTACAACTCCCATGAAATTATCCACCAATATGAAAGAACAAAAAAAAACCTTCCAGTGTAATTTTCCTGAAACAAACATACCGAGAACATACCGAGAACATAATACAAAATTTGTTCGCTATCTGTGACAGGGAATAAATTAATTCTCATCGCTGTACAGCAGCCTCGAATATGGATTTATTTTTCCGGGGGGATGTCGACAAGACGATTGACCGAGAACTCCCTCTCTTCGTTCACCCTCTGACTCGAAGGAATTTCACCAATCGAAATGTACCGTCCGATCTCTCCGTGAGCACACGGCATAACAAATTCAACGAATTACCGCCGAATTTCTGAGTTAAATTCCTTCAACCCGATCTCACAAGACCATCACCTTATAAGCTATATAGTTGCTCGCGTGTATCTATATATATTCGTAAAGTTCCGCGTGCGTGTTTCGAGTATAGAGAAAAGACGAGTTTCTCTCACTGTTTTCACACGAGACAGAGGGAGAGAGAGAAAGAGAGAGAGAGTATAATATCTCTGGGATTCGTTGCGACAAAGAATCGTCGCCTCTGGTCGCAACGCCTCGGTGTGTCTCCCTGTGGAGACACACCGAGGCGTTGCGATCGCGTTGCGAGTTTGTCGTCACCGCGCCGCGTTCGAGAATCCCGCGACAGGGGGCGAGCGACGCGCGCGTCTCTCGTATACGCAGTCACGCACACGGGGATACATATAAATACAGAGAGATACCGGGAGAATCGCGGGAGAGCAAAAATTCTCGAAATGTCTTTGGCGGAACAATTTCTCTTCGACGTTTCTCTCTCTCGCGAGCGAGCGTCGATCGCGGACGTGCGATAATTCTCGCGCGCAGCCAACTCCTCGATCCCTCTGCCCCGTTTTGCTGTAGCGGGAGATGCTCGAGTTTGCGATTAAAAAAAAAAAAGAAAGAAAAGAAACCAACAAACCGATTGAGAAAAGAGAAAGAGCAAGGGGTGCTTCGCGATCGTGTCCGCTGATGCTGCGCGCATTGACGAAAAAAAAATAATAGCTCAACAGCTCCGGAGCTCTTCCGCGGTAGGACTCGCAGATTATATACAGAAGCTTCGCGCGCGCTTTTATCGCTGCTGTGTGCGTCTGTGATTTGTACATAGAGCCTCCGGGTCTTTCACTGTTAAAACGCAATCGTCTAGAGTCGTGGCGAGTGTCGGTGGGGTCCGTGTTGTTCATGCGACCGCCTACGTCGAGACCACTTCTCTATTTGGCAGGGGGCAACCCCACTCTCTCTTCGTACGCTTCGATTAGGTTTACTTACGAGCGATCTCGTTGCTTCTAAGGAAACGCCGGGTTCTCTGTACCCGCTCTATCCCCTTTTCGCGCTTGTATTCGCCACACTGGTCAATACAGCGACGCGCACGAAGGTGGTGATCGAGGTGGTACTCCGATAGGTCGTGGAATGAAGTAAGAATCACATGGATATATCTCTTGGTATGGGAAACCTACTGACTACAATTCCTGGACTTTGTATAGGTGCCAGGATACGTAGGACACGATCCCTGGATAAGTATCTCCCCTCACACCCCACCATTAGTTTCTCAAATATCCCGAGATCAAAGTCCTTCTAATGTAGCCAAAGATTGACATTTTATTGGAGGAAATTTCCGAACTTCGCGAAGCTCGAAATAATTTACTAATAGTACGCGAAAGTTCACCAATTACTGCTACCATTTGTGATCGTGAAATTTTAAGCATTCGATACGATACCGCGAGCTGAAGAAACCCTAACGATTTTTTTTGGTTCAAAATCGAATCATCTGATGTTTCGATATTTAAAGCTCTTCCGGTACCAATTTCCATGAAAATCGGATTATTTTTCTATTCTCGCTGATCCTTATTCACTCCGTTGTTTTTAATTTTCGTTCGATTCGAGATTTCTCAATGTGGTTCTTGTTGAATTATCAATGAACCAAATTCGCGAAGTTTCGCGAATTTGGTGATTTTGAAGTTCAAAACATGCCTGAAGTCGACGCTTCCTTTGCTCGTCTGTGAGAAGGCGAGGGACAAATTTGGCTGCAACTCTGCTCATGTGCAAATCTTTGGATAAAATCCTCTGAATTGAACTCCATGATATCCCAGACATCTCACAGAGTTGATCAATGGTTCGGCGACGGTCTTCATGAATGAGAGCATCGATTTTGTCGACGTTTTCGTCACTTCTTGACGTTGAGGGTCGTCCTGAACGGGGTTGGTCTTCAATTGACATTTCTGTATTTTAAAAACGTGAAAACCACTCGTAGACTCTGGTTTTACTTGGGGCAGCATCTCCATAAGCAGTCTTAAGCATTACAGTAGTTTCCGCGGCCGATTTCCCCAACAGAAAACAAAATTTCACAGCCGCGCGTTGCTCTCGACAATCGGCCATCACCTTTTCGCCGAAATGGAAAAAGTTGTTTCACTACAAAAATTCCCACGGGCGAACTGATGCACTCACGGCGACAGAACTTCGCACACTAACTCGGGTGACGTGTCCCCAACGGACACCCGGTCGAGCAATGGGTTCCCCCACTCTCCCTCCCCACCGCAGCGCAATTCTCGTTTTTTTGGGTCCCCCCTCGTATATTTGTTCGAACGCGCTAATCTCAGGAAATACTAATCGGATTTGAAAAATTCTTTTTGCATTGGATAGCCCATTTATTCAGGAAGGCTTTGCGCCACATAACTCTATGCTATGACCGTAAGGAGCGGTGGCGGCGGCGCGTTAAATCGAAGGATGGAAATTTCACGCGGTTGAAACCGCGGGGCACAGCTCTCCGTTAATAAACGGACAGAGAACTAAAATATCAAATGGTGTTGAGAGTGAAAACGATATCGTTCGATAACGAAAATAATTGTCTTTTAATTTTCAATCTCCATACTCAATAAAACTTCTTATGTAAACATTATTAGCTTGAAAAAAAAAAACCAACAGTCAATTTTACCAAGATCACGTTTTCTGATGATACGATGATGAATGAATGAAAAAAAACAAGAGAGTCGAGGAGGGGATTCCCGCAGCACATGCCAATTTTCATAGAGATTTAATCGCGTGTGTTCAGACCAGTCTGACGCGATATAACTTGTCGCTGATCTAATCTCACGCCGTTGGTTTCTTTATTTAAGATTGCTGTTATGGCACACCGTGGATGTGGCTAACTGACAGTACTCTTGATTCCAAGAGATCTCTGAAGCGATTCAAAGCAAAACAGCCGGTGTTGTTGTTGTTGTTTTTCTATCCCGAGACAGTTACAATTAGCATAAGTATAGTTAATTGGGTTCCAACGTGAGGAGAATCTGGTTCATCTATTTTTATGCTGAACTTTTCTCGCGCCCGTACATACCTAATGCATCGTTGAATTCTTATACCATTTTGCCTTTTCAATGAACGTGCAAAAGTGACGAAGGAACAAAAAAAACACTTCACCCGAGTCCCTATCTATCTCTATCTCACGCGACGCTTTAGAATCTGTTTTAACAGGACAGATGCGTGGGCAGTTCGCGCACTTATATAGATTCACGCCTGAATTGAATAAATCTGCTTGTGCGTGAAGCTTCATGATGAATTCTTTGATGGTGGACGAAAAGAACGAGAATTACACGCGGGGTAACGTGCAACAGCGCGGAGACTTGCCCCGAGGGGGTTCCTCAATTATGGTCTGTGCATGTGTGTATTCTCGTGGATCAAACCCATTAGGAGTGTGTCAAACCACAGCGACGTTTATTGAGTGGAATGCCACGATCGGTGCGACGCGCTCACTCGCGCGATTTTGTACTGCAAATCTGCAACGCGTGTACGCACATCGCCCGAGAGACTAGAAACTTAAATCCAAACGGAATGCTCTCTTCTCGTCTATAGACATATGGATTAGAGTTGAAGTCTCCTAACGTCCGACCAAAATGGGATAAAGTCGTGTTTTGCCAATCGATAAAACATTGCTCTATTCATTCTTCCAGAGGCGAATTGCTCTGCCGTTATTTTCGCACACACGAAATTGCATTGGTTTCATACTTGTGTTTTTTTTTTCTTACGTGCCTCGACAAAATCAAGTTTACTCCGAAAACTCTAAATGGAATTTTCCTCGGTGTTCGGAGTATTGGGAAAATGTTGCAAAGGATGAATTCAAGGAAAGACAACAAATTTTTTCGTAAAACACAAGAGACATCGAGTGATTATTTGAGTAGTAATTTTTCCGCGTATTGACAAAATTTTTCTTTTATTCGCCCACTCTCTTGACAATACATCATCCTCGTTAAATATTTGTGCATGATTAACAAAACCGATTGCACCATTGCTTATCGATTTTTTTGTTGTCATTCACGATGGAGGAGTCGAAAAGAAAAAGTGTCGCTCGCAATCTCGTCGCAGCTTGTGGGCAGAATGAAGAAACGAGCGCGCGACACACCGTCCTCAATCCCCCAGGGTTTTCCCCCGGTGAGTGGAGCGGAATACTGAATCGCGAGACACGCGGGTAGAACGCGTGCGAATAATATTAAAAATACATTCAAATGAGAGGAAAGCTAATCGGACACATGATTTCGATTAACAATGTATTTTGTTGAGCAGGAGAAAAATTGAGTTTGGTAAAACAAAAAAAAACATCTTAAATCCTAAACCGCGTGTTACGTGTGGTCCAGACGCAACGGATGCGACAAAAATTCTGATTTTCTGTACGAAAACCTTTAGCGGCTTGAATGAAAGAAGAAAAAAATTATTGGCTCCTCTAATTCCGAAGTCAACGAGTATAAGCCGCGAATCGCACTCGTTTGGTCGAGTTTCCTGACGGTTTTTTTTTTTTTTTTTTTTTTCCCCTATAGCTCGTCCGAGAGGAGAGCTAGGCCACACACGTGTCGCGAAAGAACTTTTCTCTTGACTCTACAGCTGCGGCTCGGGCAGTGTTTGCCTAAACGTGTTTGCGTCGATACGATCGAGCGATAATTACCTCGCTCCGAATGGACTTTTCTTAGTGACAATTAGAGAAAGACGAGGAGAGCACGCGCATGGACAAGACGCAATTGCGATTCTTGACTTAAGGGGGGAAATAAGGTTAGGACAGCGTTTTCTCAATCATTTTCATGAATTTTTTTATAGTATAAAAAATGAATATAATTTATTGAAACTTTGAGAATATTTTATACATATATTTAGGTATATACTATAAAATTTTTGAAGAATTTTCTTGAAAAACACCGAAAATATTAGCGACCCCATATTGCAGGTCACAATCAGACTCAGCATTTTGTGTACATTCTGGAAGCCGCAATTTTCATCCGAAATCAAAAGAGGTTGGAATTTACTTTTATTATATGTCTCTCTTCTATATGAACCTAAATGCTATGAAATAAATAGAAAATTGAATTTTTTGCCATTTTTTACAACTTTATTTGCAAAAAAAAATTATTTTAAATAACGATAATATTCCGATTTTAGGTTCATATAGAGCGCAATACTATGAAGAAAGTAACTGCCAATTTTCAAAACGATTGGTTGAAAACTTTTCAAACTAGCGTGTACGCAAGTTAAAAAAAAGTCGTTTCCAGAGAAACGCGTTTGAAACACGTGGCGCGCTCGGGGCCTGAAGGAGAGCTACTCGCTTTAATGGCTTATAACAATAGAACGAGTCGGAATTTTCATTGAAAATTTTGGGAAGATATTTTTCAATAGTTTTACTAACAATTTATGAAATTAAAAAAAATCGATTTTTTGAACCGTCTAACCCTATTTCCTCCCTTAACGTTTATCTACATATGGGGCATTTCGCGTCAAATCGACTCTAAGGGATTTGGCCACGGTAGCGGCTATAAAATCTTGTGGACATTTAACAAAATTTTTTTTCCATGAAAAAGTGATTTATTTATAAAACTAATTACACAACTATTTAGTAGAAATATCAAGCTAATAAAAAATATTTTTTTTGTTTTTTTTATATACAAAATGGCCGAGTACTGCTATTTGCTTTTGGTATCTTTTTTTTTTTGAGGCGCTCCGCGGCGTGACATTTGGCATTCACAATTTTTTTCCATGAATAAGTGATTTATTTATAAAACTAATTACACAACTATTTAGTAGAAATATCAAGCTAATAAAAAATATTTTTTTTGTTTTTTTTATATACAAAATGGCCGAGTACTGCTATTTGCTTTTGGTATCTTTTTTTTTTTTGAGGCGCTCCGCGGCGTGACATTTGGCATTCACAATTTTTGACCTGGAACAAAAAATAATAATAATAATATTAAAAATTCTCGTTAATCTACATCACAATACCTGGAGAAGTACGTACGGAATTTGAAAAATATTGTTTTATTCGAATATTGTAGGCGTTTGAACTTAAAAGGTGAAATTCCAGTGGAAAAAATTCTTGCAAAACTGCTCATAAAATGGAAAGTACTGTTTAATTATTCATAAATTCCGTACGTACTTCTCTGCGAAATGCAATTTGAAACATATTAAAAAATTTTGATGTCAATCGCGTAAAAATTGTCAAATTTATTTATCACGCGGAGCGCTTGGGTACTCTATGGCCGTGCCAGAGCTAGTTTACGTTATACGCTCAAAGTTGGTGAAAAAAAATGTTTTTCCCTATAAATCGAATAGTAACTTATTTTTATGATGATAAAGTATCACTTAAGCAAAAATAAAACATTGATTTTTTGAAAATTCTACCCTTTAACCCCTCACCTTTTGGAATTTCGCATTCATTCCTTTTCTAAAAGTCAATTTTACGTAAATTTATATTGACGCCGGAACAGTAAAAGAAAAAAAAATATTTGGAAAATTCTCAGCAATTGCCGAATAACTTCTTTATCCATTCTGCAAACAGATTGATTGTAAACTATATTACCAGGATATTTTGGAATATTTCAAAATTTCGTTACAGCTAACAAATGTTTTTTTTTTTTTATTAATGGAAATTTTTTATTTTGCAAAATTATTATTGTTTTACTGTACACAGAAGTCTGCATTAACGGTCTCCGAGTTTACCTATCTCACTCTTTGTATTAAACGTACAAGGAGTGAGATAGGTAAAGAAACATCTCGATTGTGAGATTCGAAGGACCTAATGGACCTCGTACCAGGATGGAATCGTAACTGACGCAAAGCGCGGAGGGGGGGGGGGGGGAAGCTCCTCTAGTATAATATATATATATATGTCGAGCATTCTCCCTTTGATGACATGGATGGACGATCGTGAATGGCAAGAAGCGATTGGCGATCTGTCGCGATTCAAGCATCGATTGAAAGTGAACGTTGCAACGGTTCAACCGCGGTGAACGAAGGATTTACGGTATCGTTAAGTCATATATTTTCCGGAACAAATAAATAAATGAACACGACCATTTTATTTATTCTTCGGGCGGTTTAATCCCCATTTACGTTATCCACTTCTCTCGTTGCCGTCGTCGCGTTCTTTTTTTTCATCGCCGATATAATCAACATCGTCAATAACGTATAGGATATCGTAACGAGAATTGCCAGTTCGTGTAACTGCCGGCAATCATCAATTTTCCGCGATTAAAAAAATTATAACTTTTTTTTTTCAACCGATTCGATTGAAATGTTAACAGAATGCCGTTGATCGATGATTTTTTTGCTTTACCAATGGCGGTTTTTGATCAATGGACGAGTTAAAAGGAATATGAACGTGTAACGAATGTCCAGACATAGTTCTTCCGGTTTGGTGGTATTACCTGTTGCTATTAAGGGCTCACATACCCCTGAAATTTTCAATAAAATCGATTTTTCTTTACAAATTTTTATTCTATATACTTTTAGGAATAAAAAAACAGAATTTTTGAGTAAATTCCACTCCGTTATAAAGTTATAGCAATCAATGTGACCGGACATCGGGTTCACATTGTATTTACCAAAAACTTTAAACGCGTTTTCCTCGAAACTATTTTTTTAAACAGTGTCAGCACGATAACTCAGTCAATTTTTAATATTTTGTAACTTTTTTTTTTTTTAATCTTGATAATTATCTTCTCTATAGTCTGACGAGAGGTTTTTTAAATTTTTTGTCTGAACAATTTTTTATAAATTATTAAACACAATTTTTTTTTTTAAATTGCACACTAAATTTTGAAATACTGCAATTTCTTTATTAAAAAAAAAAAAAAAAAATTCCCTCCGTCAGACTATCACAACAACATTATTTTACTAGATTCGTTTTTTATTTTTGCAGATTGGATGATTTTCGGTGAAGTTATGATGTCGACAAGGAGGCGCTACCCATTTAGTGAATGGAGTATTTCACGAATACTCCATTTATACCCGTAAATAATAATGTTAATATTTGAAAAAAAAATTAAAAAAATTTTTTTTCTTATAATTGAAAAGTTAATAAACAATGTGAAATCAACAATTTAATTTTTTTTTCAGCATATAACCTTGATAATAATTTTTCGAATTCACTCGGTTTTCAGCGCGCGCAGCGGTATGCGAGTCATTTAAGTAGTATAAGCAGAGGGAAAAAGGGAGACGCCTCTGAATTTTCCCGTGTGTTTCAAGTCCGCGAGAAAGATTACCGAGAGTCTCGCGGTATACGTCTCTTCCAGCGGTGCCTTTTCCTTCGGGAGGTTTCATCCGACGACCAAGAGATCGACATAAAAGACGGAAGAATGAAACGAAGGTAAAAGACGACTTGTGGGCTACGAGACTACTGAAGATGATACTATGTGTATACATATATATTTTTTTCGTTGATGCACCACAGAGGGTGATCCTTTCGAGTCTCCGAAGCGTCTCTTTCCTTCAACTATATATAGCCCTACAATACACTATACGCGCACAGATACATTCGGTTTATCAACTAAGATATAGTTTCACCTGTGTTGTTCACGTATATATGCTGGTAGCGCGGTGAAGGGAGGATTTATTCGTTTGCGATTTACAATGCTTTATGGTGTCGGTCTCGCTGCTCCAACAAATAATTGCCAATTAAACGTCCCGACGATCGATCCTCTCCGGCTCAAATACTCGTTTCCAATTGCGAAAGGTAGAAGCTTAGAGCTATGTGCTCACGCGCACGCCCGCTCGTCTCCGCCTTTACCTCGATTATACCGTATGTACACATTGCTATATGTATCAAAACTATATATATATATATATATATATATATATATATATATATAGCACATATTTATCCAGTAGTAGTAATACGTATAGGTTAGGTTTACCAGGGCTCTTGGACACTCGTTAAAGTCTCGAACTATTTAGATCGGTTCTTCGGTCTTCCGCGGTTTTATACCTATGTATTTTTACTATATATATACGTGAGTGTGTGCAAAGCAACATGTGGATGGGTTGTATATATATACTGTATATATATATATCACATTCAAGGAACGTGACTCTCCTGCCGTTGAGACTGACGCTCTCTGTCGAACGACTCTCTGAACGATTGATTCCATTCAATCTGTTCATTCTAATAACGACGATTCCGACAATGTCGAACCACCTCCGCCCCCGCGGCACCCGCGAGACTTGAAAACATTTCCGCTATCACATTTCCTTCTTTTGCTTCATCAATGGTTCTCTAGCTACCGCGAGGCAAAAATTAATGACGACAAAAGGTTACATTTAAATTTCGATCTATCATTTTGATGATAGGACATTTTGTTTCTTCTTTATTTCCACAAACGGCACTTACGCGATGTCGACGCTCAGCGACAGCTGTATTTGAAATGGATTCCTTGCCGGTAGATGATTTCGAGGTACGATCTATTAGAGGCTTATCAGGAATCGATGTAGAGGCTAAAATGTAGGCTTTGGGAAACCTGATTATTGGTTGCCTTTGTCGAAAATCTCGCATAAGGGTTCATCCGACGATGTCTCGATGAACATTTCTGATGTAAAAACTTTGGCCCTGTCAGAGACAATCTTTTTTTAACCAACGAGTCTTGAATCACTGATAAAACTCGTCGGTCGGACATTTCGAACTCCTTAACATCTTTCGATCACGGACCATTTTATGATGCTAAAGTAGAAAATGTTTACTGACCCAATACCAGATAATCGTCCGAGTAGGAAATATTGAGCTTTTCATCTGGATTTGGCGATAAGGCAATTTGATAAAACCCTGGACGAGACTACCTAATCGGCATTCCAACCCTTAGGACGAAACCGCGATAATGCTGCAATGTTTAGTTCTTCTGTCATGTAAAAACACCTTTAGCAATCAAATCTGTAGACCCTTCAACGTCCTGGATCAGAATTCTGCCTGACGGTGCTTGAATTTCTTTGATAATCAAATGAAAACAAGTTTGACGCCATTACGTCCTTATTCTTCTGTCGATACGTTATGGTCATCACACTGTGGGTTTCGCGATGGTACAGTAGTAAATTTTTACCGACTGAATACCAGATAAACGTCTGAGTAGGAAATATTGAGTTTTGCATCTGGATTTAGCGATAAGGCAATTTGATAAAACCCTGGACGAGACTACCTAATCGGTATTCCAACCCTTAGGACGGAACCGCGGTAATGCTGCAATGTTTAGTTCTTCTGCCATGTAAAAACACCTTTAGCAATCAAATCTGTAGACCCTTCAACGTCCTGGATCAGAATTCTGCCTGACGAAGCTAGAATTTCTTTGATAATCAAATGAAAACAAGTTTGACGCCATTACGTCCTTATTATTCTGTCGATACGTTATGGTCATCACACCGTGGGTTTCGCGATGGTACAGTAGAACATTTTTACCGACTGAATACCAGATAAACGTCTGAGTAGGAAATATTGAGTTTTGCATCTGGATTTAGTGATAAGGCAATTTGATAAAAACCTTGACGAGACTGCCTAATCGATATTCCAACCCTTAGGACGAAACCGCGGTAATGCTGCAATGTTTAGTTCTTCTGCCATGTAAAAACACCTTTAGCAATCAAATCTGTAGACCCTTCAACGTCCTGGATCAGAATTCTGCCTGACGAAGCTTGAATTTCTTTGATAATCAAATGAAAACAAGTTTGACGCCATTACGTCCTTATTATTCTGTCGATACGTTATGGTCATCACACCGTGGGTTTCGCGATGGTACAGTAGAACATTTTTACCGACTGAATACCAGATAAACGTCTGAGTAGGAAATATTGAGTTTTGCATCTGGATTTAGTGATAAGGCAATTTGATAAAAACCTGGACGAGACTGCCTAATCGATATTCCAACCCTTAGGACGAAACCGCGGTAATGCTGCAATGTTTAATTCTTCTGCCATGTAAAAACACCTTTAGCAATCAAATCTGTAGACCCTTCAACGTCCTGGATCAGAATTCTGCCTGACGAAGCTTGAATTTCTTTGATAATCAAATGAAAACAAGTTTGACGCCATTATGTCCTTATTATTCTGTCGATACGTTATGGTCATCACACCGTGGGTTTCGCGATGGTACAGTAGACAATTTTTACCGACTGAATACCAGATAAACGTCTGAGTAGGAAATATTGAGTTTTGCATCTGGATTTAGCGATAAGGCAATTTGATAAAACCCTGGACGAGACTACCTAATCGGTATTCCAACCCTTAGGACGAAACCGCGATAATGCTGCAATGTTTAGTTCTTCTGCCATGTAAAAACACCTTTAGCAATCAAATCTGTAGACCCTTCAACGTCCTGGATCAGAATTCTGCCTGACGAAGCTTGAATTTTTTTGTTAATCAAATGAAAACAAGTTTGACGCCATACATCCTTATTCTTTCATCGATACGTCATTGTCATCGCACCGTGGGTTTCGCGAATCGATTCCTGGCATATATACTTTGCATCGTACGCTGGGTTTTGCCAATGCCGGTTTTGCCGCATGTATCTCCACTGACTTTATGCACCCGCGGACACTTTCACCGTCGGGACATAACTCATTCTTCGCCCTCTCCCTCCTTCGCGCCATGTCTGCTTCTCTAGTGTGAGAGAGAGAGAGAGAGAGAGAGAGAGAGAAAGAAAGAGAGAGACGCCTTCTTCAATCGCTCGACATCCCCAAGAGTCTCCCTCTCCCGGCGTTACAGTTGAATTACGAAGGTGCGTAACGACAATGAGGCGCCCGCACTTCTTGAGAGACGTGCGTATGCCCCCGCACAATATACATATATCGATATATAAATGTATGTTCTCTTTGCTCCGCACTCGACAATTTCGTTTCTTATTTTTTCCTTTCATTGAGGCAGCCGCTCTTGCCGAGTTCCCGCTTCGACGTCGTCGTCGAACGACGACGACAACGACGAAAGAAACGCTCGTGGAAACGCCCACGTGCATTGTCTACCGGGCCTCCCCGGAATACAATACTCTACGTGGACGCTTAACATGAATAAATGTATTTACGATTTGACGTAGGTGTGCCCGCATACTCGCGAGAAAGAGAGAGAGAGAGAGAGTGCTCTCGCGATCTGGCTTTTGTGTGCCTGTGTGTGCCACCCACCCAACAGGCAAACTATCGCTCGAAAGAACGTGTTCGATCTTTTCTCCTCGGCGCGCAAACTTACCTCGGTTTTTCTCTACCCCTCCTTTTTTTTTCTCTCCTTTCATTCGATTTATCTCTGCTCTACCGGTGGACAACCGAGAAACCAGCCTCGTCGTATCAGGAACAGCAGCGATCACGAAGAGATGCGTGTCCGCGCCGCTCTTGGTGTGCAACGTGAATAACAGGCTTGTGTTTATTTATTGTACGGGAGGGGATCATTTGTGAGGATAATTGCGTGGGTTTTAATTCGCTTATTACAAGAATTTAACGTCACGCGCGTTAGGCGATTGTTTCACCGAGATATCAATCGATCGATTAAGACCGAACCGTTCAATTATCGACTATGATCCTTTTGTTTGTCCATTAACAATGGAGGTTTCTCGTAAAATAATATGAATTTCATTGTTCATTGTCGGGGGATGATAATTGCATTCGTGCTGCTGAATTTGGAAAATTTAGAACGTTAAGAATCTTTCAAATAATTCATTCGCCTTCATTTTTTTTTCGCCTTTTTATCTCCTTTCCCCAAATCTCTACCAGTACATTTTGTTAATTGGGAACTCACATTTCTCGTTGAACGCATATGTGTATTTATCAATCGAGTGTAACTAAAAATTGAAAATAAATCGTTGAAGAATATTTTGTTTACAAGTAATTGTATGATCAAATAATAGATAAGGTCCTCTTGGGCTTTGTCATGATTAAACTTATGCACGAGCAAAAAATATGCCTGGTAATTTAGGATTGACCGGTGTCAAGGGTCATCGAGCAGTTTCTACCCCTTATTTTCCTCACTTTTGATTTTCGACTATTTATCGACTATGATCTTTTTGTTTGTCCATTAACAATGGAGGTTTCTTGTAAAATAATATGAATTTCGTTGTTCATTGTCAGGGGATGACAATTGCATTCGTGCTGCTGAATTTGGAAAATTTGGAACGTTAAAAATCTTTCAAATAATTCATTCGCGTTCATTTTTTTTCGCCTTTTTATCTCCTTTCCCCAAATCTCTACCAGTACATTTTGTTAATTGGGAACTCACATTTCTCGTTGAACGCATATGTGTATTTATCAATCGAGTGTAACTAAAAATTGAAAATAAATCGTTGAAGAATATTTTGTTTACAAGTAATTGTATGATCAAACAATAGATAAGGTTCTCTTGGGCTTTGTCATGATTAAACTTATGCACGAGCAAAAAATATGCCTGGTAATTTAGGATTAACCAGTGGTAAGGGTCATCGATCGGTTTGCTACCCCTTATTTTCCTCACTTTAATGGATTTTTCTCTTGAAAGCATATTTAACGGTACAAGAAGATTTCAGTAACATTAATCTCACGACTTTCAATTTCATTGGGGTCAAGCAGGGTTTCTGCAATGTTTTTTTTTTGCTAATTTTTTACACGGATATGGAGACTCGTTCGAGAGAGGGTTTTTCGAAGGTTTACTGCCGCTTCGTCGGTGGTGCGGTCGGTTATAATACTGACGAGAGAAGACGAGCTTGTATAAATCGACGAGAACGAGACGTTTACACATTACATATTTTTCGTATGATTAAAATCAAAAGGTCGTAAATACCGTTTGTAAACCAATGACACGTGTGCATCTTGACACGAGACGTACTCTCGTGTAATATAACGCGAGTACGTGGGTGTTTGCTATTGTTCGAAAGGGTATAAAAGCTGGAAGAGACGACGAGAAAACGACGGTCAAGAAACTACGGGCTGTAAATCGACGCTAAATTGTCCCGGGGGGGATGACGAAGGGAGATGCACAACTATCCTAGACAGAAATTTGATCGCGATGTTCCGGGTTAAATTTTTTCCGTAGGACTTCCCTACATGTTGATGGGAGAATTTAACTGAAAGGAAAAATGAACTTTCGCTTAAAGTCGATTTTTAATGTTTAATTCCACGGCGAGGATTATGGGAAATTCGTGTATAATTTCGAGGGAAAAAGACTTCACACAACAAGTTATAACTTGTTGGGTTATTTCGTTAAATATTTATTGATAATTACAAATGTATACTTGCGAATATTCGGGGGAAAAGAAGGACGAAAAGATTATTGTTGACTTTTATTACGATCAAATAAAAATGAGGCTACAGTGAAATATCAACATTCTAAATATTTTCACCAATTTTTATGCAAATTGCAACTAACCTTGATTATAGTTGAAGTTTCTAAAAATTTCAACGTTGTACACAGAATTATTGTGCTACAAATTAAAATTTTCTATAATAATTATATATAATCATTTTCATTTTTTATAATGATTATATATAATCATTTTATTTAGAAAATTTTAATTTGTAGCACAATAATTTCGTATAAAACGTTGAAATTTATAGAAACTTCAAGTATAATCGAGGTTAGGTGTAATTTGCATAAAAATTGATGATTATACTTGAAGTTTCTATAAATTTCAACGTTTTATACAAAATTATTGTGCTACAAATTAAAATTTTCTATAGTAAATTATATATAATAATTTTAGAACATTTTAATTTGTAGCATAGAATTTTGTATAAAACGTTAAAATTTATAGAAACGTCAAGTATAATCGAGGTTAGTGGACATTTGCATAAAAATTGATGAATATACTTGGAGTTTCTATAAATTTCAACGTTTTATACAAAGTTATTCTGCTACAAATTAAAATTTTCTATAATAATTGTATATAATCAATTTTATTTTTTATAATGATTATATTTAATCATTTTAGAAAACTTTAATTTGTAGCACAATAATTTTGTATAAAACGTTGAAATTTATAGAAACATCAAGTATAATCGAGGTTGGGGAACATTTGCATAAAAATTGATGATTATACTTGAGGTTTCTATAAATTTCAACGTCTTATACAAAGTTATTGTGCTACAAATTAAAATTTTCTATAATAATTGTATATAATCAATTTTATTTTTTATAATCTCTCTATATTATATAAATATTTCGCCGCCGCCGCCGCCGCCGTCGCCGCCGCCGCCGCCGTGTACAAGAGTTCAGGACAGAAAATGACCGAAAATTACCAAAAATTACCGCAAATGCAGGGGGTGCATTAGCGGTCATTTTCGGACGGGGGGTTGGCGCGCGAAGCGCGCAGGGGGGCGAAGCCCCCCTAGTGATTATATATAATCATTTTAGAAAATTTTTTATTTGTAGCACAATAATTTTGTATAAAACGTTGAAATTTATAGAAACGTCAAGTATAATCGAGGTTAGGGGACATTTGCATAAAAATTGATGATTATACTTGAAGTTTCTATAAATTTCAACATTTTATACAAGGTTATTATGCTACAAATTAAAATTTTCTATAATAATGGTATATAATCAATTGTATTTTTTATAATGATTATATATAATCATTTTAGAAAATTTTAATTTGTAGCACAATAATTTTGTATAAAACATTGAAATTTATAGAAACGTCAAGTATAATCGAGGTTAGGGAACATTTGCATAAAAAATGATGATTATACTTGAAGTTTCTATAAATTTCAACGTTTTATACAAAGTTATTCTGCTACGAATTAAAATTTCCTATAATAATTGTATATAATCAATTTAATTATTTATAATGATTATAGCGAATGATTTTTTATAATGATTATATAATCATTTTAGAAAATTTTAATTTGTAACACAATAATTTTGTATAAAACCTTGAAATTTACAAAAACTTCAAGTATAATCGAGGTTAGGTGAATTTTGCATAAAAATTGATGATAATACTTAGTTTCAATAAATTTCAACGTTTTATACAAAATTATTGTGCCAAAAATTGAAATTTTCTTTAAAAAATTATATATAATCATTAAAAAAAATATTAATTAGTAGCACAATAATTTTGTATAAAACGTTGAAATTTATAGAAACGTCAAGTACAATCGAGGTTAGGGGACATTTGCATAAAAATTGATGATTATACTTGAAGTTTCTATAAATTTCAACGTTTTATACAAAGTTATTCTGCTACAAATTAAAATTTCCTATAATAATTGTATATAATCAATTTTATTTTTTATAATGATTATAGAAAATGATTTTTTATAATGATTATATAATCATTTTAGAAAATTTTAATTTGTAGCACAATAATTTTGTATGAAAACTTGAAATTTACAAAAACTTCAAGTATAATCGAGGTTAGGTGAATTTTGCATAAAAATTGATGATTATACTTGGTTTCAATAAATTTCAACGTTTTATACAAAATTATTGTGCTAAAAATTGAAATTTTCTTTAAAAAATTATATATAATCATAAAAAAGAATATTAATTAGTAGCACAATAATTTTGTATAAAACGTTGAAATTTGTAGAAGCCTCAATAATAATTAAAGCTACGCTGAATTTGTATAAAAATTGATGAAAATATTTAGAAAGTTGAAATTTCACTATAGCCTCATATTAATTTGATCGTAATAAAAGTCAACGATAATCTTTTCGTCATTCTTTTCCCCCCGGAATACTCGCAAGTATATATTTGCAATTAGTAATAAATATTTAACGAAAAAAAAAAAAAAAAAAATCATACCTTCGTAATCATTGATGTCTGCAGCCTGTCTGCCTTTCGTCCATCATCGTTTCCTTCCACTCTTTAGTTTTTTATTTTTGCTTTTCTTTTACCCCGTGGCTCATTCTTATTTCCTCCCGTAGTAATCGAAGCTCGAAGTGGTTTTTAATCTCAAGCTCTGGCGGGTCCGAGGGAGCTGCTCGCGTCCCGCT